>CM035423.1:55266006-55671006 GCA_020310875.1 Ceratopteris richardii
GCATTTTTTGGTTGTGTATCCCCTTCAAAATGTTTCCTAGCTTCCTCAATGCGTGATGCAGCTGCAACAAAATCATTAAGTGTGGAATCTAATCTAAGAGACTCTCGAAGCTTCTGCTGAGATGACCTGGGCAAAGCTCTTCCTATCCATTTTTTAACCAAGAAATCACCTGGAGCATGTGGCAGACGTGCAAAAAGTGTTTTTTTCCTAGTGTGAAGTTCATGAAAGGATTCACTTGATCATAGCTTTAGGTTGTGTAGCTGATCTAGAGCTCTTTCGGAGGAGTCACTTGGTCCGAAGGTCTATGAGAACGCTGTTTTCAAAGCCTCCCATGTAGAAAAATGGCCATCTTCATATTGAATACACCATTTATCTGCAAGGCCTACGAACATTGATGGGAAGCATACCAACATTGCATCCTCTCTGTTCTGCAGACCTCGTCCATGGCATAAGGAGATGAATCTCCTCACATGATCATCAGCATCCTCATAAGCCTGTTTCTTAAAGGTAGGGAACTTAATATTCAATATAGAGAGTAAATGAGAGAAATCCTTCATTGGCACCGGCGTTTCCTCTCATGTGTCTGAGTAGAAGTCTAATGTTCTCATATGCTTCTCTTTTGAGTGTGGTGTCACACCCAAATCAATAGATAAATTCAAATAGGGTATAGGGGATCTAGGTTTACTATTTGAAGGTAAAGATGATTTTTTAAGGCTCCTCTGTACACGAAGAGGCTCCTTATCTGCTCGAGTATGGGTCATGTACCTACTTGCAAGATGCAAAAGGGCAAAAAATAATGGAAAAAGAACTATTTACTATGCTAAGGGCATCACAGAGAAATGCAAGTGTCCCACCCTGCATGCCAAATTATAGAGGAGCTATTGGGGTACCCACTTCCAACAAGAACAAACGATATACACTTCCAGTACTTCCTCTACTCAAGGGGGGTTCTCCTTAGGGAAGTATACCCTTTAACATTCCTATTTGCAGGCACGTTCACTAGCAATAGAGACACAGAACACTAGTATCTTGGAGAGATGAGTAATGACAATTGGCAATAGTAGAGAATGATTACAATGGGCCTGAAAGCTCCAAAAAAAATTGTGGGGTAGACTAGCATGCCATTCTAGAAACTAACATAATCAGTACAAGAGCTTTGTCCGGCACAATGAAAACAACAAGATGAAGACTTGCACTCATCACAACAAGATGAAGACTTGCACTCATCAATACATATATATGAAGACTTGCCCCAAAGAAATACTACTGCCTCACACGGAATGACAAAACCAAGCCATTGACTCACACAGTAGTGCTATTAGCCCTCCACTCGAAAGCCCACACTCTGTATCCTCACCACAGAGTGACACGAGGTGGAGGGTGATGGTGGAGGGTGGAGGGTGGAGGGTGGAGGGTGAAGGAGGATGGAGGGTGGAAGAGGGTGGATGAGGGTAGAGGGTGGAAGAGGATGGAGGACGGTGGAGGGTGGAGGAGGCTGGAGTGACAGTGGAGGGTTGAGGATGGTGATGGTGGCAGGTAGAAGGTGGAGGAGGGTCGAGGGTGATTGTGGAGTGTGGAGGGTGGAGAAGGGTGGAGAGGGTGGAGGGTGACCATGGAGGGTAGCACTAAAACAGATCGAGTGTATACTGAGGTTTTTACCGAGGGAAACGAACGCGCTTATTTTTGCCCCGATGTCGGTGTAGATGCCGGTATGCGCGTCGGTACTAAAGCGCGGGTATGTGTGCTGGTATTTGTGCGGGTATGTGTGCCGGTATGGGCGTTTGTATGAGCATCGGTATGAGCGTCGGTATGAGCACTGATATGAGCCTCGGTATGAGCGTCCGTATTACCGGTGCCCATAGCAACACCTTTGCTGGGTGTACCGTCGTGTATACTATCGCTTGCTAGGTGCACCGATGCTTATTCTGATGACGTTACTGAGAGTGCCGATGCGTTTACCGATGACTTTATCTGCAAAATGTTTTTTGGGTAGAGTGTGTTGTCTTTTGCTACAGCAATATTACCATGATGTTGCTTAACAAAAGACAATACACTCTGCCCAAAAAAAAACCGAGTACATGTGATGTGTACTCTAATGTCAACCGAAATATGATTTCATAAAATAGAATATTACTGGACACAAAAGAGATAATGAGAATGAACCATGAACCATGTACAAAAAAATTTATATATTTCATAAATGAAGCATGTACAAGAGTGTGGCAAACCACTGTCATATATGACGCTTTTAAAAAATGTGGCAAAGCAATGCCATATAAAAATCAAATACAAAATTTTAATGTGCCACTACCATACACATGCAAAGAATGTTCCATATCAACAGTCGTGCAACAAAGAACATTAATGGAATGAGATAAATTCACATGAAATCTACAAACAACAAGTCAAAACCAAGTCTATAAATTAATCACCTCATCGCAAATGCTCCCATGAAACGACTGCATCGCGTCCCTCCAAGTCTTCCAATAGTGCAGTCAATCCATGACTGTATCCGTAAGCCTCCTCCGTTCGTGTTGGAGGATGACCCATTGCTAGCTCTTGCAACAAATATACAAAACATTAGAGGAACATACATGAGAAAGATAACACAAATGAATTCAATAAATGAAATGGTACTTACAAACTCATGACGCATCGTGTCATATCCGCGGCTTCCCAAATGTGACGGTCCAATCGTATCTAAACGTGTGGCTGCGGCCTCTCACTGCTGGCCATATCGGTCATGAGTATACTGCTGCTCGTCGCGAATCACATCCCACTCCTCATTATCTAACCATGCAGGCTTTTGTAAGCCTACTCTGAAAGCATCACGAGCCTTGGATCATGGATGGGACATGACCTCACGTGCGGTGTCCAGAATCCACTCTCAACTGATAAGAGAGTTGCCATCGGCTGGTCGGAACTCCTGATAAATCGTTTGTGTGATATAGTTCTTCCGATCTTTATCTTGTTCACTCCATTTTAGCATGATAGAGTGTCCAAACTGTATGGAGCAAAGTTGTCGTATACGTGCACGCATTGCTTTGCCAACCGCATCCATCACCGGAGCTCCATCTCCGATACTATACACCTTGGGTTCATCATGGTCATGAGCACCCCAAGGTGTACGTTGTCTTGGGGTTCGTGTCAAAGGAGGGTATAAATTGGTATTGGAAATTTAATTTTAGTTCAAGGCATAAGCTCATATGTTTAGGCTATGGAATTTTAGTGGACTTAAGATCCATTCGTTATATTTAGAGCCTTAAACCAAAAATTCACCTTACATAAGAACTTGTTGTGTTTACTTAACAAGGGCATCAACTTGTGAATTCTGGTGTTAAACCTTCAAACGAGACATAAGCTAAAAACCATAAACAAGATACTCAAATAAGCTACATGCTTAGTTCCTAATGTTTCATAACTTCTTTTACGGTAAAGATCAAACTCTACAATCATCATGTTTATTCTAACCCATAGGTATGATAAAGGATGTAAGTGTGTAATTGATATAAGCCTTTGCGTGAATGGGTTCATAACATCCACCCTATGCTACAACCAAATTGCTCGTGCAATAGTATAATTAATCTACTAATTCTTATGCGCTTCACATTCTGTCATACCAAAAGGGCCATTTCAGTTTCTTGCAGTACATGTGATACAAGCACTAGAATGGCTGTTAAAACACATAAATGACCCAAGAAGGTTTCCGATCAATTCTCTTCAATACACAAACTGTTGTACTATAGTGAACTACATTCTTTTCTCTTCACTTGCGCAAGAGATTCGTAAGGGAAAACAGTTAATACTGCTTATATATTCCAAGCGGCCAAGTGAACCCAAGCACAACTTGCATTGGGTTAACCATCAGAAACGTGAATCAAACATAAAGTATCCATTCAATATGAATTCAGTATGAAGACAAGCATAAGAGTATGCAGCGAGTTTCATTTCAGTACATTAGTAATAGAGCGTACAGATTTTTTAAAAATAAAGTTGTCGCCAAACCGATTCTCATACTCTAGCCACCTGAAAAATCTCTCGTTTTCTCCTACTGCATATTTTCTTACTAAACCCTGGCCATATCAAATCGTTTTCTCCTACTGCATATTTTCTTACTAAACCCTGGCCATATCAAATCTTTGCAACCCTTTTTTTATTATTTCTAGTGTAGAAATTTAGCTTCTTATTTTGCATGTGTGTAATGTTTGTGAAGATCCCATTTAAGAAGTCTTAAGAATCGACAAAATAATTGGATTCATGAACAAAGTCCTCGCCAAAGCATGACTAGTTTCTTGGACAACTAAGCGAAGTGTACAGTGGGAGGAGACTAGTTGTGATGCGATTCCAATTAAGAGGATAAGATTTGATCAGGATATAAACATTATTTGTTTGATCATGAACTGGAGAGTATCTGAAATAAAACATGTGAAACAAACCGTACAAATTGGAGAAAAAGATTTCGTCAAGGTAGAGACGGTGGTCGCCTCATGAAATGTTCCTTATTCCAAATTGTCATTCTTCCTTAGAATATGCCCTTCTTCTGTAGTAGGATCCATTCTTCAATTCAGTCCAGAGCCTCAGCAATGACTTCATCATGTCGCAAGTAATATTGCATTCTTTGTTTCATTCGGTAGCTGCCATCTTGTGGCCTCACAACTGCATGGCATACCTACATCTGAGGTACTCGTCCTAGGAGTAGAAGCGGGCAACACAACATCCATCGCACTGCCTCCACAACAGCTGCCTCCTCCTGACCTACCCGTAGATCCACTCCTAGAACATCCTCCTCTAGAGCGTGACCTCGATCTACGAGACGGGCTAGAACCTGTATGGCGCTTAGGCGTCGAGCGCACATGTCTACTACTAGACCCAGTAGGAGATGGGTGAAAAGATGGTCGTGGTGGAGTCATAAAGCTAGGAGACATACCTATTGGTGTAATTCACAAGCCTACACATTTGGCTTGATGGATATCTTGAAGTCCCTACACATGTAAAGAAGCATAGGAACTATTGCTAGTGGTTTATTACCAATTTATCTCATTGTAAAAGTCAAATTGACTTGGAATCTTTTGTAAACACCTACCAAAAGGATTCTTGGAAAAAGTTAGCTCTTTGATTGAAGGAATATCTCCTAGGATATAGGAGCTTGATCATAGGAAGCCAAAAGTTTGAATTTGAATTCAAATTTTTACTCATTTCCTATAAAAGAGGTCATGGAAAAGTCGCGGGTAGAACTCATCACTCCCGAGCTTCTCATTACTGATTCTGAGTGTGTATGATGCCTACACTCTAGCCCACACCTATCTACACCATTAGGCAATGATCTTCATACCAATGGATTTGTATACAAGTGTTCATTAATACATACATTCACATTGTTCATTTCTGAGTTCTCTGTTATACTACTTGTAAGTCTGTCAACTTGTGGAGTGCATATCTCGGTCAAATCTTCACCAAATTCAATGATCTAGAGCTTGTTGAATTCAACTTGAAGTTATCTACATGTTATCAAAATTTGAGGACATTCTATTCAGTCAGTTTAGAGAAATATGCGTCAAGGTTATCATTGGTCATTGTCTGCTACAGTCCTAAAAAATCGAGGGTATAGCTTTACTTGCTAAATTGATTTCTCTTAGCATAGTTTATCTTTCTACATCATTCCACTTGGACTAGTTAGCTTGGTAAGCTAATTCATTACCCCTAAAAGGAAGTTTTCTAGTTCCTATTGTGCTGGTCATACTGAGCAAAATACCCAACAGGTGTCAAGACATAAATAGAAGGTTTTCTTGAGAATTTGAGTTTCAAAGTTATCTGTTTTGATTCAATAATTACACACATCACTTCCAAAGTACATAGGCCATTTTATGGTGTCATTGGGAAGCTAAGGAGGTTAACTTATAAAGTCTGAAGCAAAAGAGGGCTGGTACAAAGCAAGTTTTGGCAGTACCTACTCAATCTCTTGGAGCATCCATCCATCTTTCCAACAGTGGTATCAGAGCAAAGTAAGGTAAAATGGGAGATGGTTTTCCTTCATTTATTGATAAATTGGACAGGAACAACTATC
Organism: Ceratopteris richardii; assembly: GCA_020310875.1. Lineage (NCBI taxonomy): Eukaryota > Viridiplantae > Streptophyta > Polypodiopsida > Polypodiales > Pteridaceae > Ceratopteris > Ceratopteris richardii. The sequence goes on from CM035423.1 coordinate 55,272,071, forward strand.
AGGCATGGTCTTTGAGAATGAAGACCTACTTACAAGGAAGGAGTCTCTATGGATACATCTCAGGAGATGAGGAATTGCCCTCATTCAAAACAAGAGGATTGCCAACCAAGATGAACATGAAACGCTCAACACATGGTGTGCTAAAGATGCATTGGCAAGGTCTCATTTACTCAACTCCATCTCTGGTTTTCTTTTGCCGCATATTAGAAATTGTAAGATATCCCAAGAGACTTGGGAAACCTTGTCATCTTATTTTTCCTCCAACACAAGGGCTAGGAAAAATCAGTTGTGGATTGAATTCACAACATTAAGGAAGAAACCTAAGCAAGTTGTTTCAGAATTTGTGACCAAGATTAAAGATGTAGTAGATCAGTTAGCAAGCATAGGAGAAGAGATTGAAGAAGAGCAAATTGTAAGGCAAGTGATCAATGGGATCAAGGCTGATGGCAAATGGGAAAGCTTCACCACTACCATGGACCTTTACATGGAGATGCAAAATCCAGATCTTACAACTCTCATGGGACAATTGTTCACTCATGAAGCAAAGCTCACCAAGAATGGAGACACATCCAAAGTTAATACCTCTTCTGCCCTATATACTGATAAAAAGTCTAAAGATAAAGGCAAGACCAAGAAAGTGGAAGATGAAGCCTCTACCTCCCAAGCCAACTATGCAGGGAGAGGTAGATCATCAAGAGGAAGGGGCAGAGGAGGTAAGCAAGGCAGGGGAGATCTTATAACTCCTCACCATGCAACATTGTGGTTTATCAAATCATACTATAGATGAGTGTTTCAGGAATTAAAAAAATCAGAGAGGAAGAGGATACCAAAGAGGTGGATACTTACAGTCAAGAGGTAGATTTAATCATCAGCAAGGCTACAACGACAACTACAACAACAATTACAAAAATAATTACAATGGCAACTACCAAGGAGGATTCAAATCCAGAAAGGACTACAACAACTACATAGAGGATCAGGACGACTCTCTCCTGATCATGAACATGACTTCAAAACTAGGTACTAATGATGACCACCTATTCTACATTGGTTCAGGATGCTCAAATCATGTGGCTGGCAATGTAGCACTACTCTCTGATCTTGAGGAACCAAGAGGTAAGCATCAAGTTCAAACAGGTGATGACACCAAGCACTCAGTAGTTAAAGTCGGAAATGTTAAGACTTGTGATGGAAATCTGAATTTGTTGAGCAGGGTACTCTATGTACCAACCATTACCAAAAATCTGATGAGTGTTGGATAGATTGTGGAGAAAGGTTTGCAGGTTAGATTCAACCAATATGGAGCATTTGTGGAGGATCCAAGGCATGGGTTCAAGAGGATTGCCAAAGTAGAAAAATCAAGTAGACCTTTTAGTTTTGAGTTAGAAGACACAAAGAACATTGCATTATACAGTTCTAAAGATCAAACACTTTCAGAACTTGAGATTTGGCACAAGAGACTAGGGCATGTAGGAGAAAGAACCTTGAAACAGATATGCAAGGATCAATGTGTTATTGGAATACCCAATGTTTCCAAACAACACATGATATATAAATGTAGTGCTTGTCAATTTGGGAAGTCTCACAGGTTACCCTTCTCAAGGAAAGGATACATGCATGAAGACTATCTAGAACTTGTCCATACAAATGTATGGAGACCAAGCAAAGACCCCTCAGTCTCAGGATCAAGGTACTATGTGTCTTTTATTGATGATTATAGCAGGTGGACTGTATTGTACTTCATGAAGCACAAAGATGAGGTGTTTAATTGCTTTAAAAAATATATTGCACTTGTTGAGAATCAGACATGAAAGAATTTGAAGAGACTAAGGTCAGATGGAGGAGGTGAGTACTTCTCCAATGAGTTTGAAAACTTCTTGCAGGACAGAGGCATCAAAAGAGAAATCACCACAAGGTATTCTCCTGAACAGAATGGGGTAGCTAAGAGAAGAAATAGGTTGATTGTTGAGACAGCTAGGTCTATGTTGAATGAGAAAAAATACCTAAGTACCTATGGGCTGAAAGTGTTTCCACTGCCACTTATCTTATAAACAGGTTACCATCTAAGTCCCTTGATGAGATGACACCCTATGAAGCATGGCATGGTAAGAGACCATCACTAGACCATTGCAGGATATTTGGATGTGTAGCATATGTACACATTCCTTCTCAGATAAGAGGTAAGTTAGATCCAAAGGCTGAAAAGTGCATCTTTATTGGATATGACCTAAATCAAAAAGGTTACAAGTATTATAACCCCTCCAATAAGGGATTCATGGTGAGTAGAGATGTTGTCTTTGATGAAAAAGATTCTTGGTATGAGAATGAATGCAGGAAGGTTAAATTACCCTATGATTTGGAAGAGGAGTTTCCAAGTCTTGCTAAAGAGGAACCTACTCAGAATGAAGAGTCAAGTTCAGATGATGAAGATACTATCAACCTTGAAGAGTTCAAGGCATGGAAGTCCAAGGGCAAAATGAAGATGAAGAATCTTGAAGACATACCTGAATCTTCAACTCAATCAATCAGAACATCACAAAGAGAAAGCAAAAAACCTATCAGATATGGGTATGATACATCTCTTGTTACTAAACATTCGGTTTATCTTGCCAAAGATTTGTCAATTGAAGAACCAGGATCATATGGAGAAGCCATAACCAAGACATAATGGAAAGAAGTTATGGATGAGGAGATTGAAGCACTCAAGGAGAGTGATACATGGGAGTTAGTACCAAAGAAGGATTCCATGAAGGTAATAGGATCCAGATGGATCTATAAGCTTAAAAGAAATTCTGATGGCACAGTTAATAGGTACAAAGCCAGATTGGTAGCCAAAGGTTTTGCACAAACCCAAGGCATTGATTATGAAGAGACATTCTCTCCTGTGGCCAAGATGCCAACCATCAGAGTGTTGGTAAGTGTGGCTGCATCAAAAAATTGGACTATGTACCAATTGGATGTCAAGAATGCTTTCTTGAATGGATGGATTTCAGAGGAGGTATATATGTCACAACCTTCTGGCTATAAGGACCCTAAGAAGGTAACATATGTTTGCAAATTGAAAAAGGCTTTATATGGATTGAAGCAGGCACCTAGGGCATGGAATTACAGGTTAACCACTTATCTAAGGATTTGTCATGATCAAGGCAAATACTTCTCTATTCATCAAGAGAAGTAATTCAGAGGTAATATACATATGTGCCTATGTTGATGATATCATACTTACAGGTAATGATGTAAATGGAATCAGACAAATCAAGAGCTAGATGATGAAGGAGTTCAAGATCAATGATCTTGGTCTATTGAAGTATTCTCTTGGGCTTGAGTTAGTTTATACTAACTCAGGTATATACATTACTCAGAAAAAATACATATAGGATATGTTGAAGAAGTTTCACTTGCAGGATGCCAAAGTAGCAAGTACTCCAATGGAGGTAAACCTAAAACTAAGTGCCCATGAAGGTGATGAAGTTAATTACATTACAGGTTATCAAAGTATGGTGGGTAGCTTGAACTATGCTACCTTAACAAGGATAGATATTGCATATGGAGTTAGTGTGCTAAGTCAGTTTATGCACAAGCCAAGGATACCTCACTTGGAGGCTGCCAAGAGAACTCTAAAGTATCTCAAGGGTACACAACATCATGGTTTGTATTTTCCTTACACTTCAGAAATTCATATCAAGATCTATTCAGATGCAGATTGGGTAGGATGCAAGGATGATAGGAGGAGCACTTTTGGATATATTTCTTTTGCAGGTGACAAACCAATTTCATGGTCTTCAAAGAAGCAACCTACTGTTGCTTTGTCTTCTACAGAGGCAGAGTATAGAGGACTGGCTAATGCCACACAAGAAGCCATTTGGATTAAGCTTTTGTATATAGAATTGGGTTTATATACTAGGTCACCAATAATCTTTAGAGATAATACAAGCTCACTTCACCTTGCAGCTAATCCTATCTATCATGCTAGGATCAAACATATAGAGGTTCATTACCTTTATGTGAGAGAGAAGTTGTTAGGCAAGGACATTCAACTAACCTATGTATCAACCAACATGCAATGTGCAGATTTGTTGACTAAAGCTTTGGATGGAACCAAACTTTGCAGGTTCAAAGCAATGATTGGATTGCAGGATATACATGAAGATTGAAGATGAAGGCCAAGCCAAAATGTTTGGCTTGAGGGGGATCTGTGGGTGTAATTCATAAGCCTACACATTTGGCTTCATGGATATCTTGAAGTCCCTACACATGTAAAGAAGCATAGGAACTATTGCTAGTGGTTTATTACCACTTTATCTCATTGTAAAAGTCAAATTGACTTGGAATCTTTTGTAAACACCTACCGAAAGGATTCGTGGAAAAAGTTAGCTCTTTGATTGAAGGAATATCTCCTAGGATATAGGAGCTTGATCATAGGAAGCCAAAAGTTTGAATCTGAATTCAAATTTTTACTCATTTCCTATAAAAGAGGTCATGGAAAAGTGGCGGGTAGAACTCATCACTCCCGAGCTTCTCATTACTGATTCTGAGTGTGTGTGAGGCCTACACTCTAGCCCACACCTATCTACACCATTAGGCAATGATCATCATACCAATGGATTTGTATACAAGTGTTCATTAATACATACATTAACAATGTTCATTTCTGAGTTCTCTGTTACTTGTAAGTCTTTCAACTTGTGGAGTGCATATCTCGGTCAAATCTTCACCAAATTCAATGATCTAAAGCTTGTTGGATTCAGCTTGAAGTTGTGTACATGCTGTTAAAATGTAAGGAGATTCTATTCAGCCAGTTCAGAGAAATATGCATCGAGGTGATCATTGGTCATTGTTTGCTACAGTCCTAAAAAATCGGGGGTATAGCTTTACTTGCTAAATTGATTTCTCTTAGCATAGTTTATCTTTTTACATCATTCCACTTGGAATAGTTAGCTTGCTAAGCGAATTGAATACCCTTAAAAGGAATTTTTCCAATTCCTACTGTGTTGTTCATATTGAGCAAAACACCTAGTAGGTGTCAAGACATAAATAGAAGGTTTTCTTGAGAATTTGAGTTTCAAAGTTATCTGTTTTGATTCAATCATTACACACATCACTTCCAAAGTACATAGGCCATTTTATGGTGTCATTGGAAAGCTAACGAGGTTCACTTATCAAGTCTGAAGCAAAAGAGGGCTGGTACAAAGCAAGTTTTGGCAGTACCTACTCAATCTCTTGGAGCATCCATCCATCTTTCCAACAATACCTCCTACGGAGCACCACCCGCAGGAGTGACACCGGCAGGAGTGACACCAGCGGGAGTGACACCGGTGAGAGTGAGGCCAGCGGGAGTGAGAGTGAGAACAGCGGGAGTGAGGCCACCGGCTGGTAGGAGTGAGGCCGAGAGGAGTGCTACCATGAGCGATCCAATACTGTGATGCAGTGGCCATATACGCGGGAGGTACCTGAGAGATGAACTCTAAAAACTGCTCCTCTGTCATGGAATGTGGAGTGACTAGAGGACTGTATCCCATCGTGCTCTGTAACAAAAAAACTCAAATAATTAGTATGTGATAATAAACGTAATATAGAGAATAAACAAAAAAAAACAAAAATTAGTACGTACAAGTGTTTTATTCAAAAATCCTCTAATCTAGCATGCTCTTGAAGATTCGATGCACCGAGAATATCTATCTCTATATTGATGGCTTCTAAATCGCTTGCTATGCTGGTTTCTTCGTGATCATCGTCTATTGCTTGGTCTTTTCGAACAATGACCTCTTCTTCAATGACCTCTTCTTCTCGAACAATGATCTCTTCCTCCTTGACTATCGAGTGAATCTCTGAGTCCACTACAGATGGACTTTCTTCTACATCTATGTTCTCACAATTTTTTTTACTACGTGGGGCGACTTGTAAAACAAATAGCCACTCTGGTTCTTTTCAATGTGGTATAAAAACAACTTCCTCACAGTGTTCGGGAAGTACAAATGTATCCCTTTCATCCGTCCATAATTTTGTGGATTCGACTTGAAGCAAATCGCTTTTATCCCGCCTCACTGTTGCATTTCTTCCAGAGGTGACTACTTTGAACCATTTCACATCAAAAACAAAATAATCAAACTTCCTAAAAGATAGTTTCAAGATATCTTGAATCACATCACAATAATCTAGCTGGCCTTCTTGAGCATTTTCATGTCTTGCACTCGCTCTACTTTTATGCAAAAAGTTCACCATCACCCCACTATCAAAAGTAGACCTATTTTTATCGATTCGTGTGATTCCAAAGTGTCATCCATGAGACCATAGTGCACCGTATTTAGTATACTCCCAATCACATCCCTTTGTGAGTTCTTCTTCTTCTTCAGAGATATCTTCACCTGTTGCTTTTGCTTGTGAAACTGGTGTATCTAGGCATTTGTTCGTTGAAAAGGTGGAAGAGGTCGCCAATCATGAGACTTGAGCCGTCCAAGATCACTGTTTCATGTAAAAGCAATCTTTAGAAACCTCATGCATCCAGTGGGTGTTCGAACTCTGAAATTGTTTTCTTCACTTGTTGCTCTTCCATCCTGCACAACACCCAAGGAGCTCTTGGTAACGATACTGTTCCGTTGGGCTTAGTAATTTCCCACAACTCTTGCATATGACCTCGCTCTTCTAAGTCCTCCCTTTGTGCTTTGCTTTCTTTTTTTCCGATCAAAGTTTTCCAAAGAATCTCTCCCACATTCTTAAAAATTTGCATCGGGTCTACCAAATATTTGATCAACAATTACCTCCAATAAGGGAGTTCATGAAAAATGGACAACCGTTTCATGCTAGCGACTGGATGTTCTGAATCCCGTAGTTGTTTCCAATTGCTAGCTTTCATTTGGCGTTGCGCTTGTCGACCAGTTTGTTCTTCACGTAAAACATGTCCATCAGGCAAATATCTATGGTATCCTTCATAGATATTTTTACGTAGTGCTTTCGAATAGCATGCTTCGAGTCGTGGTCCGCATAAGGGACAAGCATGGTAACCCGAAATCGATAAACCTGAACATTCACCATAACCAGGACAATCATGCATCGTCCACATACTTTCTGGAAGAGGTGAAAATCGAGTGGAATGATTCCTTCGAAACTAAGCTCTTTCCTTTGTGTTGGTTTTGTTGGCAAGCTCATACCTTTCTAACCACTTCTGCATAGGCGCAGAGTTAACTATGCAAAACTTCATTGCCTTCTCTCTGAAAGCTGCATACATTTTTCTTTGCAATCCTTTACCTTGTAGTTCATCGCCTACGAGACGAACATATTCATCATCGCTCCATAAGCGAGGCATTTCGGGATCTGACATACGTAGAAACTCAGCTATGAATGCAAGAGACTCTTGTACAAGCCATCCCTCTCTCTTGCTACCCTCTAGACATGCTCTGTGTCGAACAAACCCTTTTAATGTTTTCATAAAGCGCTCTAAGAAGAACATCCATCCACGATGGATAGTTCCTGCTATTGCAACTTCATCTACCACATGAACCAGTAAATGAAGTTGAATAGTGAGAATACTTGTGGAAAAGTGTTTCTCTACCATACAAACAACCTCGATAGCATTAAGTTTCGCACTCTCTTTGCTATCTTTATTTATCTCTTTAGAAGAGATCCATCATATTAGAACTAATCTTATAATGGTTCTTCGTACATCCTCCGAAAGACAATCTTTTAGGGCTACAAGGAGCACAAACTGTAAAAACTTAGTATGCCTTGCACTCACACGTCTCGTCTTCTTATAGGTTGAGACATGTCACGCACACTAATCCCATCCCATAAAATACGCAATTCTTCCACAAGTGGTGCAAGATATACATCCATGTTTTTTACCTTATACTTACCTGGTACAATAAGAGCTAATAATAAATGACCTTTCTTTGTGGCCAGCCATGGTGGGATGTTATAATTGACCAAACATACAGGCCATCTGCTCCATGAAGAACTGCGTAAACCAAATGGATTCACTCCATCCATAGCTAGGCCTAGACGTATGGACCGAGGCTCACTAGCAAACTCTGGCCACTTACTATCTATGTGCTTCCAAGCATCAAAGTCACCAGGCACTTGCATGTGTATATAGATAGGTGTATAAGTATATTTGTGTATGCGTATGTGTATATATATTCACTCTTATTAAAATGATTAAAATTAAATCTATTTTTATATATTTAATCATATATATTTAATTTATTTCTTTAAAACACTAGTTCTTAACATATTTATTTATCTATATAATTATCCTTTTTTATATATATATTTATTTATATATTTTTCCTTAATTAATCCTCTTTTATATATTTAATTATATATATTTAATAAAATTATTTAAAACACTAGTTCTTTTTATATTTATTTATTTATATAATTATATATATATATATATATATATATATATATATATATATATATATATATATATATATATATATATATATATATATATATGTGTTCATATTTTTTCCTTAAATTTTTTTTATATTTTCTCTTTATAAACATTTCATAGAGTTATATGTATGCTTAAATCCTAAATCCCTAATCCTAGATCTACAACCCTAATCCTAAAACCCTAATCCTATTTTATATATATGTTTATTTAATATTCAGATTTTTTTCTTATTTTTTTCTATTATTTTTCTTAATATAAATGTAATTGAGTTATATGTATGCCTAAACCCTAAAACCCTAATCTTAAATATCTACACCTAAAATATGTATATTTCTGTATGAATGTGTATGTACATGTATATATGTATTATATGTGTATGTGGATGTGTGTATATATATTATGTAGGTGATAAAAACCTAAAACCCTAATCAGAAAGACTTAGACTTAAACCTAAAATACTAAAACCTTAATACTTAAACACCTTTAAAAATCTAAACCCCTAATCTTAAAATCCCAATCCTATTTTATATATATGTTTATTTAATATTCAGACTTTTTTTCATATTTTTTCTATATTTTTTTCTTAATATAAATGTAATTGAGTTATATGTATGCCTAAACCCTAAAACCCTAATTTTAAATATCTAGACCTAAAATATGTATATTTCTGTATGAATGTGTATCTACATGTATACATGTATTATGTGTGTATGTGTGTGTATATGTTATGTAGGTGTTAAAACCCTAAAACCCTAATCAGAAAGACTTAGACTTAAACCTAAAATACTAAAACCTAAATACTTAAACACCTTTAAACATCTAAAACCCTAATTCTTAAACCCTAATCCTATTTTATATATATGTTTATTTAATATTCAGATTTTTTTCTTATTTTTTATATATTTTTTCTTGATATAAATGTAATTGAGTTATATGTATGCCTAAACCCTAAAACCCTAAAACCCTAAAACCCTAATCTGAAATATCTAGACCTAAAATATGTATATTTTTGTGTGAATGTGTATCTACATGTATATATGTATTATATGTGTATGTGTATGTGTGTATATATGTTATAGGTGTTAAAACCCTAAAACCCTAATCAGAAAGACTTAGACTTAAACCTAAAATACTAAAGCCTAAATACTTGAACACCTTCAAAACTCTAAACCGCTAATCCTATTTTATATATATGTTTATTTACTATTCAGATTTTTTTCTTATTTTTTTCTATATTTTTTCTTCATCTATTCACAATTGAGTTATATGTATGCCTAAACCCTAAAACCCTAATCTTAAATATCTAGACCTAAAATATGTATATTTCTATATGAATGTGTATCTACATGTATATATGTATTATATGTGTATGTGTATGTGTGTATATTGTATATATGTGATGTAGGTATTAAAACCCTAAAACCCTAATCACAAAGACTTAGGCTTAAACCTAAAATACTAAAACCTAAATACTTAAACACCTTTAAAAATCTAAACCCCTAATCCGAAAACCCTAATCCTATTTTATATATATGTTTATTTAATATTCAGATTTTTTTCTTATTTTTTTCTATATTCTTTCTTAATATAAATGTAATTGAGTTATATGTATGTCTAAACCCTAAAACCCTAATCTTAAATATCTAGACCTAAAATATGTATATTTATATATGCAGGTGTATATATGTATTATATGTGTATGTGTATCTATGTGTAAATAGCTTAAAAACCATAATCCTATTTTTATATATTTGATGTAAAAAAATCTTCAAAATAAAAAATTTATATATTTAATTAAAACACTAGCTTATGTGTGTGTATATATGTGCATGTGTGTATGTATGTGTGTGTGTGAATGTATGCATGTGTGTATATGTGTATGTGTGTCTATGTATGCATGTGTGAGTATATATGTATGTGTGTATATGTATGCATGTGTGTGTATGCATTCATGTGTGTGTGCAAGCATGTGTGTATGTATGTGTGTGTGAGTATGAGTGTATGCATGCATGTGTGTATATGTGTGTGTATGTATGCATGCATGTGTGTATATGTGTGTATGTATGCATGTGTGTACATATGTGTGTGTATGTATGCATGTGTGTACATGTGTGTGTGTGTGTATGTTTGCATGTGTGTATATGTGTATGTGTGTGTATGTATGCATGCATGTGTGTATATGTGTATGTGTGTGTATGTATGCATGCATCTGTGTATATGTGTGTGTGTACGCATGTGTGTATGCATGTGTGTGTGCATATGTGTGTATGTATGCATGTGTGTACATATGTGTTTGTATGTATGCATGTGTGTACATATGTGTTTGTATGTATGCATGTGTGTACATGTGTGTGTGTGCATGTTTGTGTATATGTGTGTATGTATGTGTGTGTGTATGTACCCATGTCTGTATATTTGTATGTGTATGTATGCATGCATGTGTGTATATGTGTGTGTATGTAAGCATGCATGTGTGTATATGTGTGTGTATGTAAGCATGCATGTGTGTACATGTATGTGTGTATATATACATGTGTAAATGTGTAGATGTGTATGTGTGTATGTGGGTGTGTATGTATGCTCTATATTCCTATCTCTATCTTCCTTTCTTTCATCATTCTTTATCTCTCACTCTCTCTCTCTTTATCTCTCTCTCTCATCTCTCTCTATCTTTCTCTCTATCTTTCTCTCTCTATCAATAGAGAATAAAATAATTACTTACAAGTATGTCCCTTTTCTGGATCATTGTTGTCAAAGCGTAATGTATGTCGTCTATCGTTGAATTCCAAACAATCGACGCCAAAGAACTTCTGTAAAATCAAAGAGAAGAGAAATTATAATGCCTAAAGCATAGAGAAAGATAAAGGCCAACACTATGAGCACCACTTACCAATATGTGAGATTTAAATCGAGAGAGAGTGTGTGTGTGTGTAGAGAAAGAGATCTGTGTGTGTGTGTGTGTGTGTGTGCACAAGACAATGCAGGTCGCAATTCGATTCGTGCGTGCAAGTTTGACAGAAGACAAACAGTACTCAAACACGCGCAAAAAAGTGAAGTTTTGCTCTTGGGTTCCCGGTATGTTTAAAACGCTGCCTCGGTATAAGCATCGGTATGTGCGTCGGTATGAGCGTCGGTAACTTCCAACAAATTATCGACGCTTATACCGATGCCCATACCGACGCTTATACCAATGCTTATACCGAGGCCCATACCAGCGGATGTGGGACACACCGACGATCCGTTTAAAATGGTCATACCGACGGTCACTTGACCATCGGTATCCTTAAGTGAGATTTTCCAATGATTATACCGATGCCGAGAGCGACCGTCGATATAGGCAGCATCGATATGCCCTTCATATGCTGTAGTGTAGAGGAGGGTGGAGAGTGGAGGAGGGTGGAGTGACGGTCGAGGGTGGAGGGGATAATGCAAGTCTTCAAAAAGTGGAGGATGAAATGGAGAATGATGTGTGACCCAGAGCAAAGGCTTCAAACCATATGGAGTCATACGTTGCAATAGCCCTATGAGATCAAAAACTGAAATATGAAGATCATCGTTCTCCGCACTACAAATGCATAAGAAGAAGGATTAAAAAATAGCTTTTGACGCATGTGGTTAGCTCATCATACTGTTAGCCAATCTGTCACGAGTTCACATCCCCTTACATATAGCAGAAGATGTTGCACATAAAAGGAAATTACTTGAATAGCATACGTAAGGGTAGCATGAAAGGAGAATACCCATAACGTTCCAACTTCGTTTCACAGAGCTCTACAGGAGGATATGCCTTGAGCGGATTTTGGCATTGAACTCATTTTGGCATGGTTGAGAATTTAAGAGTACGTATGATTGCTCTTACTTATTGAATCGAAAATATTCTCATTTCGTGTAAGTAGATGTATGAAGATTTAGCTGTTGATTGTGGAAACGGTCGATATGATGTTATTCGAAACTTAGAAAGATGTTGATTTCATCATCGTAAGTATCTAAAGAGCTTCCTTTAACATTGAAGATGAGGACTGCGAGCAAAAAAATGTGCCACCTATGATATACATAAATGTGACACCTATGTTATACATAAATGATCTGACACCTATGGCTTTTTTTTTTAAATGTGACAACTATGCAACCCACATATGAAACAAAACCGTACATAGTGTAAATTAGCAATGTAACATAGTCTGATAATCTTGAGTAACAGATCACTAATTTTGTAACATTGCAATGCAGAAATCCTCAAGTAAGTAAATTTTTTTGAAAAAACTGAGATCGTTCTATAGAAACGAGTATTATTGCTATACCGGAAGGACTGCTTTTATGAAAACAAAAACTAAGATAATATAACTATACGTACACGTGGCATTTACATTTACAGTAAGTAGAATACGAAGCATTCTATAAAGTAACTACTTGTACAGAAGCTTTAGGCATATTGTTTAGGTCACAATCACAAGAGAAATAAGAAAAATATGATTCCTCTGTATCATAAATGTTCATAAAAAAAACCGTTCATAAATGTTCATAAAAAAAACCGCTGATGGATTGATGTAGGCAATGATGCAGAAAATACTGAAATCGGAATTCTCTTGCAAATTGAAACCCCATATATCCTAAGATGCATAAGTCATCAAGCTTGAGTTTCTATGATCTTATTCGGGAATATCATCAAGTTGTTTGAATGATCCCAAGAGGTTGAAGTGTTATGATATTCCTAGAGGAACTTTCTTGTTGGAAGTGGTGTAGGCATCAATAACCATATTAACTAGCTGTTTACAGGATCTTCCAACACATAAAGCTTAGCATACACATCTTAATACCCAAAAATAGATGAATGAGGGATAGAGAGAATAGACAAGATTTTCAAATTGTAATGGTAAGCTAGGATGCTCATCTACACTATCTTATATTCCAATGTCAAATTACAATGTTTGAATATGATACACATTGACAATATCTAAATCTAGGCAAAACTAGGAACTATATACAAGAGATTGTGTGCAAAGTGCGTAAGAGATATGAAGAGTGTCTGTGAGGGAATATCAAAAGTATGAACACTTTAAAATTGTTTTACGACAGACCTTAATTTTGATTATCCTAAATTAGAAACTAGTTAATGAACAAGTGATGAAAAATGTAGACTTGCTACTCACAATATGTTGGCTGACACGAACTCCTCCTAATATCTCAAAATCCAGAGCACACCTCCTCCAAGATTGTAAAACTCCTCCCCTTTGATGACCTCCTTAGCTTGCTAGAGCTTGTGGAAGCTAGAGTGATGCTTAAGACGATTATCTTGATCACTCTAGGAATGATGAACTAGTGCTCTAGCTTGAGCATGTAAAGATGATTACAAATGAGCTTTGGTCCTCCTTATATAGGACTTGGATACTTTACAGGAAGCATATCATGAAAAGTTCTCATCCGTTGCGCAAAAACAAAACGGCATGAAAAAACTATGATCGCCTAAGAAAGCTAAAAAAACAATCGTTCGCAAAAGAAAAATATGGCGTACACATTTTTCTCCACAAGTTTGCGCGTTTGAGTCGCCAAGGAATCGAACCCAAGTCGCCTACGTGCTGTCTTTTCATCCCGTGGGCATAGCTAAGATTACTATTAATGTTAATTAAATACATTAATTTTTTGCAGTATTTTTAGCAGTGGCTCTTTAAAATGCACGTAGTATTTGACCTGCTAAGACTACATGGAGTTTTAACATCAAAGAAACGCCCGGATATGTTTCCTTTACATTTCTTCCTTTTTGAAGCACCAAAAACATAAAATGAATTTACTTATGTGGTGCTTGAAGATTATTCCTTCGGAACATTCCCATAGTGTTACAATACATCTGTTTCTTAAGATTCTTCAATGGATCACGCCATGAATGGCATCTACAGGGAGTGCCGAGCACCCCATCACTTTCAGAAGAGTTGATTACTATACAAAACTCACAATATACCCTATAAAATCGTAATATTGACTTACTAAAATACACTCAGAGTAGGATTCATAATGATTCAAACAGTAAAATTAGTTTCTTATGACTCCGTATGCTATTAGGAGTGTGAAAATCGAGAGAATAGTTCAAAAAATCACACTTTTTACTATTGTGTAACTTTGAATCAATGTAAGATTTAAAGCAATCACAAAATTTCTCAGATATATATGATGATTCGGTCTTTTTCATACGCGAGACATTTGCTTATACACTTGATATTCTCTAGTACAATGACTCTATGGTGTTTAATTGGGGGAATCTGTTTGTGTTTGTGATCCCTCTAGTCAAAACGCTGATGGATGACTAATAAACCATTATTGCATGGGTCTTCAAAGTTTGAAAAGGATTGCTGACTCCAAATCTTCTAGAGGTCCTCATTTCTAGTTGTACTCCACATGGCAAAGGAGTAGAAAACCTTCTCGCCAAGAAAGGATTGCTTCTAATCAATTGGCCAAAACAAGCTTTAGCCACTCTCTAATTCTTCTCCTGACAATGCCATGTTTTGGACATGAAAAGAACAAGTGTGTGAGGTCTTCATGCCCTCGATAGCACCTTTTACACCAAGGCATAGAACCACACATTTCGCTTAATGTTTGCTAGTACTTCGTTCCCTAAGGTAGGAAACAAGGTCTCTCTTATTCCTTGTATCTCCCACTTTTCGGTTGTAATATCTCGTTTTGTAATGTAATTGTAGCTGGTTTAAACAAAAAAAGTCTACATCTAAATTCTAAAAAGAAGAGAGAGGAAAAAAATAAAAACCTCGAACATCTCACGTCAAAACCCTCGATGGATATGGCTTTTTTAAAATTAGCCTATATTTAGTATATCTTTTGATAAAGAACACATTTGATCCAAATGTTTTTGGTTTTCTTTGGCATCACCTATGCGATGCTCTTAGCGTCACTCATTAATACGATCCCATAAGTGATGGTCATTGTTGCTTATGCAAATGAGCGTTTTTTTCTTTGACATCGCTTATGAGATGCTCACTAAAAAAAAGTTGTCGCATATACATTGCTACTCCCCTATTTTTAAATTGGCTTTTTGCTATGCCCCCTTATCATTTGTAATGATAAGGAATAGTAGTTAATACGTGTTCATGGAAATTCGAGTTTTTCACTTTTATCATACATGTCTTCAAATTCTAGCTGTTGGTGGATCTCTCTAAATACATTGGTAAACTATTTGTAAGTTTTCAGAATGACTTTGATGTGCAGTAGAAACATTCCACCCAACCTATGTAAGGTTCAAAATGTGAATGGGGGATCTCCATTCACTTGAACTTGTAACGGAAGCTTACAATAACATAGTTTTCACAATTTAGTTTTAGAAACTTGCTTTTCAAATTTTAGTTTTGATAACTTAGTTCTTACTTGCAATGTCCATAACTTAGTTTTGACAACTAGCCACACAGTGCAAACACAGCCCATTTTGCTTTTACAAACCACATGCTTTTGTTCCGTTTTCTCATGTGGCTCAAAAGCCTCTGCTTACAAACTGAAAAAGTGGAATTATTTTCTTTCATGTAGATTGAAGGAGAAAACTTGATACTCGACTCAACTGCAACATAGCACATGTACTTACTAGTACAATTGTAAATATTTAGAACGTGGTATAACCAAAATGCATGCTTGACCTCATGCGGTGGAAATTGTGTATTACTTAAAAAGAGATATACATTTGAGGTTCGAGACACTATACACAACAAATAATCTCATGGACAAGAACAACTCTTGAAGATGATGACGAGCCACTATGAAATGCCATACTGTCAAATTACAATGTGTGAATATAATACACATTGACAATATCTAAATCTAGGTAGAAATAGGAACTATATACAAGAGATTGTGTGCAAAGTGCCTAAGAGATATGAAGAGTGTCTTTGAGGGAATATCGAAAGTATGAACACTTTAGAATTGTTTTACAACAAACCTTAATTTTGATTATGCTAAATTTGAAACTAGTAAATGAACAAGTGAGGACAAATGTAGACTTGTCACTCACAATATGTTGGGTGACACTAAGGCCTCCAGATATCTCCAAATCTAGAGCACACCTCCTCCAATATTGTAAAACTTCTCCTCTTTGATGACCTCCTTAGGTTGCTAGAGCTTATGGAAGCTAGAGTGATGCTTAAGACGATTATCTTGATCACTCCAGTAATGATGAACTAGTGCTCTATCTTGAGCATGCAAAGATGATTAACAATGAGCTTTGGTCCTCCTTATATACGACTTGGATACTTTCCACGAAGCATATCATGAAAATTTCTCATCCGTTGCGCAAAAACGCATCCATCTACTGTTATCTCTTTAAGTTTCTCTACACCTCTGCGTGTAATGTCGAAGAACGCAATCCCTCACTTTTGCTGTTAAAATTAGACTATCTCCAGTAGCATCCATGAGGGCTCCAGCATATTTTTGTGGGAAAGGTGGGTGAGTCTGCGACCAAAGAAGGCCGCTTCGACGGGCGCAAATGGATGGTAAGTTTGGAGGTGAAAATGATGAGCCAACGTAAAGTGGGATGGCAGTTAAGGATTCAGTTGGAGAAAAGGGAAGACGACACTAGTGAAGACCTCATAGCACGACCAAGAGTTGAAATGACCACACTTACTCAGAATAACAGGATCCACTGCTTGTGGAACGCTTCAAATCGTGCACGAGAAGTCTCATTTTTCATATACTTCATTGTCACACATCTCTTGTGCGGCCCAAATCAATGGACGCACTTGAGCGCTTCGACATGAAGGGCAACGACCCTAGTGGAACCGTTTGCGCAAGCAGGAGGAACAACGGAGGTGACCATAGTAAGTCACTATTCCATCTATGTTTGGCAATAGAGGTGACCACAGTAAGAGTCACTATTGCATCTATTCCACATTCAAACCCAGCAGGTAGAAAATTCATGCTTCTTTTTACTAGCCGAGAGAAGAAACTGCAATTATAGCACCTATTACAATTTATCAGAGCACTAATTGAAACTTATCAGAGGTATAATTACATCCACAGCACTTGTAACTTCTGTATTCATTACGACTACAGCACGTACAACGTATCAGAGCTCTTATTACTTTCGCCCAATACAGGACTACAACTCTTCTGTGGGACACTGGGACTTGGGATCCTAAACACCAGTTCCTTTCAGTTGTACTTTTCTTTTCCTTCTATTTAATACAAGTTCTAGAGAGTAGGTTAAAGACGAACTTTATATATATATATATATATATATATATATATATATATATATATATATATATATATATATATATATATATATATATACAAGTTCTAGAGAGTAGTTTAAAGACGAACTATATATATATATATATATATATATATATATATATATATATATATATATATATATATATATATATATATATTCTGTCCTAAAACAGCATCCGCTTTCTCAGTTCGTGCTCCAACTCCCGACCTCCACAATCATGAGATTGAGAGGCAGAAAGGTAAAACAATCATGAGATTGAGAGGCAGAAAAGTAAAACCAAAGTACACTAAAATTGTCAGTGAAAATCATACATGCAGGCGTACCTTACCCCAAACGTTTGAAAATAAGACTTCCACAAAACAAGGATTCAAGTCCAAGGTGTTCCAAAAGCACTTGACGTATGTATGTAGTATAGAGATGATGAGGGATGAGGTAGAAATATTTTCACATTGCACATTGCAACAATATTCAAAGTATTAATGGATCAATGATGCATGTTAATAAAATGTGATGTCCGCATATATTCCCAATTTCTCAGCTTTTTTTATCTACGACTATCATTTACATGTTAATAATAAGTCTAGCGTTGTTGCCATAATATCAGCATTGGTAACTTTCATGTATGAAGAAAGATTTGCAAAATAGGTATGCATCGACTCATGCGTACATTGATAGCTTAATGCACGTATTGAAATATAAGAATATGCATTCATACATTAATATTTCTATCTCCAATTGCACATAGACAACCATACACCCTCATATCCGTCATGCATACATTTATTGAAATCATTGCAACATCCTTACATACATACAAGAAAAGTATGTAGATTATACATACATATATACATGCGTACGAGCATAGAGAAAAAAATAAAGCATACATTCATACACACATACATACGAAAATTCATACACACACACATATATACATATATATATCTATATATATATATATATATATATATATATATATATATATATATATCCACATATAGACAATGAAGATTAACTGATATTGAATTACAGAAACACACATATGTACATATATACGTGCATACGTGCTTAGACTTTTTTAACATTGAACATTCACGTTTTATGATTGGATTCACGTTTTATAATTGGATTCACGTTTTTAACATTGAACATTCACGTTTTATAACATTGGACCACTCGTTAAAGCGTTGTGATATATAAATAAACTTTGTTGAACTTTTTCTTTGGAAAATTATTGAGGTTCCATTTAGTTTCTTACGATATTTTTTGGGACACATACATACATAGAAATGCATATGCATGCATCCATATATATACATGCATACTGACAGACATACATAGATACATACATAAATACATACATAACTACACGCATACATACATACATATAGACATGCATACATGTATACAGGCGCACACGTCTGTTTGATTTTATTTATGATTTCTTCATTTTATTGTTTTGCTATAGAAAGCATGAATAAAGATTATGTAATCGACTTTTTTTCCTAATGGAAAATGAAGGATAAATAACCTATTGTTTGCTTAATCAAATTTTCCTATGTACTAGAAGAACTTCGAATTCAAAGACCCTGCAGTTGTTTCTTGGGAATGATTGATTGTATTAAATTGAGATATGATTCTTTACTTGCATATATGAATACCATCTTCTTGACATCATCTTGGTAAAATAAATATTTCTTCTCATTATTCGCTTGATGGTTTATAGTAAAACTTTGGTAACCACTCTAGGTTCATACTCTATGCTGCCACAATCTGAATACCTTTTCACTTTTCACTACCACTTGTTGCCGATGATCATAGTGTGCCTTTTTTGCACAAAAGTTCTTTTTTGGTTTTCTTTTCACATTTCAATTTTCTTCTTAATAGCTTCTTTCCATTCCTTGATTTTTTTTCTTCTAACATTTGTGTTCTCTATTATATTTTTTTTAACCCATACAGGAACAATCCCTTTGAATAAGCGATGGTACAAGTGATAAAATTTACAGCGATTTTAATTATGAGTTTGATACTTAGCTAGATGAAAGGAACAATTATAAATTTTGTGAGTGCGAATCACTCTCTCTTGTGTTTTGTCTCTTTATTTGTCTCGCATGGATTCTCCATATTTTCTGTCTTTCTCTGATTTTTTCTCTCTTATTTCCCTATAGTTTTGTCTCGCTCATTTTAGATAATGGGATAAAGAGAGATAGAGTTAGGCACGTACATGCACACATACACTCACACTTATACAAACATATATACACATACACATATATGTACATAGGCACAGACATCAAAACACACACAAACACACATACATACATGCATACACACATACATACAAAAATACTCACATACATAGACACATAGAGGCATCTGCACATTCATACACACATAGATACACACACAAAAATACACACATTGACATACAAACACATGTTCATACACATACATAGAGATAGATGTTGAAATCCAAGCATCAACTTTAGTGCATTATTGGACCATTGGATGGATTCAACTTGCAGTAACGACAAGCAACATATCAAGAATGAGGATTCAAGATCACATTTGAATTTGAGATTCCCTTCACAAAAGCCAGTGTCATTTATCACACTTAGGTATGATAAGGCTTATAATCCAAGAAAATTGATTCCTAACATAAAAGGAATTTTTTCATATCTATATCAAGAGACATTGTACTTCCAATATAAACTCTCGCATGTGTTTAAGCTCATAGAGATATTGAATAAGCTACTAAGACCCTTTCTTATCAAGCCCCATGCTTGCTTGAGAGGTTTCACTCAAATTTTTCTAGACATATCTAGCTCATTGATTTTTTATTGTATGAGCTAGTGTAATAGGCCTCTCGATAGTGAAATAATTCATTTTGAGGTTTCCCTTATAAATTGTGGGGATAATTCTTAGAATAAATAATCAGGTCATTTTATGCATATAGGCAGAATTTAGCAATGACAAGTTTTAAATTCTCTCTCTAAACCTTAATTTAATCATGTTTTGAAAGGTAGAGCCTGTATAGGATGTCTTCGGATACATGTCTTCCTAACATTTTTGTTTGATGCATACATGTTGTCATGCACACTTATACATGTCTTTTGATATGTAGTTTCAATGCATTTCTTCTACTTTTGACAAGAACCTCTAACAAATGTTTGCTTTTGTTAAAGTTTTGCCTGCAACAAGGGGAGAACAAAATTTCTTTAAATATGGTGGATTGCACACTTCTTTGGGGTGATGATCAACTCTCTTTTTGGAAGATCTCCTATGTCATATGAGAAGAGGTAAAAAATAAGAGATTAGTGTGTCGTTGAGATTGAGATTCAGAGTGAGAGTGAGAGGGAGATTGAGAGTGCATGTGTGAATGTGATTGTGATAGATTGAGGGTGGTGAGAAGGTTGAGGCTTCTTCAAGAAGCCATCTTCCAAAGTTATTTTATCCAATTGATTTAAGTCTATAATACAAAAACTTCTATTCCTCTAGGTCATATCTTGTCTACTCTTCTGCATCAGAGTTTCTCTTTATTTGTTCAAGTTTTGTTTTTCTCTCTTCTATTGTCATTAAATGATCAAAAAATTGTGATTGGGGATAGCATGTTATCAAGGAAGTGCTGCAAGTTAAAAGTTCGACCATTCCACATTTTTTTCATGTCATCCTTCTATATGCCCATGCAAATCCTCTCTATATCATTCCAATTTTGTATATAATACAAGCATCCTTGTGAGAAGTTAGTGAATCATGTTTTAAGTATCTTGTTTTTTGCTCTACATTTATTTCACTATAAGATAGTGCCCTCATTTTATTATTTGTCTAGAATTTCTAAACTCCAAGGGCTCATAAGTGATACTTGGAGGTGGATTATAATCTAACACATCTCTGATACAACTTTTGTAGATCAAAGAGCTGAAGATTTTTTTCTCTCATGAGCCTTTTGAAATTCTGCATTTATTTTGAGTTATAAGCGGAGAAAAATATGGAATTTTCTAACACATAAGAAAAAGAAATTGAGATTCTCTATTATTATTGGAATTTGTGATTTTGATGCATACATGTTGCCATGCATATTTATGGATGTCTTTGTAAATGTTTTTTAACTCCTTTTCTTCTACTTTTGACCAGTACTATGAAAGAGAGGACTTTAAATTATAAGTGTATCCTTCTATGAAAGTTTTACATGCAACATGGAAAGAACCAACTTTTGTTGAATTTGGTAGATTGTACATTTCTTTGAGGGAATGATCAACTGTGTTTTGGGATGATTTTCTCTCGTATGCGAGAAGAGGAAGAAAATCAAAGAATTACCTTGTGATTGAGATGGAGAGTGAGACTAAGAGTGAGATTGATATTGAGAGTGCAAGTGTGAATGAGATTGTGAGATCTCAAGGGTGGTAGGGAGGTTGCATGTTCGTGACGAAGGTTAGTTGCAAATCTATTGTATCCGATTATTCAACTTTATAATACCAAAACTTCTCTTTCTCTAGGTCATATCTTGTCTACTCTTCCACATTGGATTTTTTTTTATCTTTTTGAATAATATTTTTCTTTCTTCTAAAATTATTGAGTGATTAAAATCTTGTGATTGCAGATAAAGCATGATTGAGGAAGTCCTACAAGTTAAAATTTGAACCATTTCTTGATTTTTGTATCTGATCCTTGCATACGGCTAATGCTAATATTCTCTTTATAAGGCCAATTTTATCTGATAATGAAAGTGTCTCTCTCCAAAGTTTGTGAATCATGTTTTAAGCACCTCATTTTGGGCTTTACATTTAGTTCACTATAATATAATGAAAGCCCCTTGGTTTTATGCCAATCCAACCACTCTCTCTCTCTCTCTCTCTCTCTCTCTCTCTCTCTCTCTCTCTCTCTCTCTCTCTCTCTCTCTCTCTCTCTCTCTCTCTCTCTCTCTCTCTCTCTCTCTCTCTCTCTCCCCCTTCGATTGAGCACAAGATTATTGGACTTGGTGCAGGTCCTTTTGCCTCCTTCTCCTTGCCAGCTAGGTGTTGGAGGAGGATGGTCCTATAGACTTGATACATCTTGACCAGGGTTCATAAGAATCTTCAAGCCATTCATTGTACTAGAAGGGAAATCTTTATTAGAGACCATGGTGTTTGGAGGTAGAAGTCAACAAAGGCCACTCCCAATACCAAACTGGGCTCCGAAAAAATAGAAGCATAATGAGATATGAAAAAGAAATTCAAAGAAAGAATCTATAAATATGCTTAAATGGCTGGCAGGCAGGTAAGGCCGACAAGCCTACTAAAGAGATATGCAGCCTTCTCAGGAAGAAGCAATCCAAGGAAGCGATTTCGTTCACGATGGATGCCAATGGGGTTGAATGTAAAACAAATGAAGGAAATAGTACATTCATTATCAACCACTTTACCGAGCTCTTGGGGGTTTCCATGCCTCTTTCTCCTCATAGTTGTGATTTTATGGCAGCCATCCCTTGATTACAACCAAAAAAATCCCGCAAAACCTAAAAGCTCTTTGTGAAGCTCCTATCTCGGAGGCTGAGAGTTTGGAGGTACGTGATTCCCTTCTTGATGGTAAGAGTGTGGGGTCAGATGGTCTTATCAATGCATTCTTCAAGACCTTCAAACAAGTGATGGCCACGTCTTTACCTTTCATGTAGCAAGACCCTATTTCTTTTGGTGCGCTTCCCAATTGTCTCAACAAGGGTGTCATTAAGCTCATTCACAAAAGAGGAAGCAAAAATAGAATTGAAAGTTGGCGGCCAATTATGATTTTACACATCTCTTATAAAATCGTGGCAAAGTTGTTGCGAGCTCTATTAGTTGTTAACTTCATGACTGTATCAGTGAGGATAAAAAAGGGTTCATTAAGGGGAGGTCTATCCTTGAAGCTATCAATGATGTTTGGGAAGTTCTGGTTTTCGCTGAGGAATGATGACAAGATGTGCTCCTCCTTAAGATTGACTTCAACAAAGCTTATGACAAACTCGAGTGGCACTTCATTCTCTAATCATTGAAAGACTTAGGCTATGGCCATTCATTGAGATGATCTCTACTCAGCAAGGAAATGCAACTACTTAGATAAACATCAATGGTCAACTCTCTCAAGTGATTAGATTAAAACATTCTATCACACAAGGTTGCTCATTGTTGTTGCTAGCTCCCTTGTTGACCATTAAACTCACTTAGGTCATATTTAGGGCCTCAAACTACCTCTTAATCAGGATCAAATGATCATAAGCCTTTTTGCTAATGATACCAATGTGATTATGCATAATGACACATTAAGCATTGACACTTTTTCGAGTTGTCTGGATACCTTTTGTTAGGATTCAAGATCCAAAATAAATAATTCTAAAATAGCTTTGAGGGTAGTTATTGGGAACTCTCCTCAATTGCTTATTGATCATGGTTGTCAGTTCATTCCTAGTGGTAAAATATTTGGTCCTTAGGTATTCTGATGGGATTCAATGTTTAGATGGGGTAGTGATGGAATTGGGCTCTCTCTAAGCTTGAAAAAATGTTAATGTACGGTTTAATGTGCTATGGTGATTAACACATTCCTTCTCTCTTCGATGTTCTACTTTCTCTTGCTAGAGACCAAAAGACCAAAAGATCGTCAAGTTGGAGAGAACTTTTGGGAACTTCCTTTAGACGGGTGACCATAACATGAGGGATATCTCCAAAATTTATTGTACTACATGCATTAGCCAAAAGGTTCAAGGTCATTTGGACACTCTAGACATCAATGGAATGGGCAATACATTAGTGGAAAATTGGTTAATTAAAGCATGGAGTGATAGTGATGCCACTTCGGCCAAGCTTATTTTTAGAAAGTGGACTACTCTTAAACTTGCAGGCCTCCTAGATTGGAAGTGTCTAGACCTTGTCACCCTATTGTTCTCTTCATTTCTTTTCTCTCCCAGGGACTCAACCTTGGTTTGTTCTCTATGGAAGAGCTCGAACAAGGTCAAACACTTTATTAGAATCAATGAAGATTCAAAATGGGTGGTCGGTATTAGACACAATGATTGGATCTGGTTCCCTATCAAGGGAATTACAGGTGTGGAGTCTTGGGGCCTCCAAAAAGTCTAGGAAGCTTTGGAACAAAGGCTTTCGTTTGTGGAAACACCTATGGAGCCAAGAAATTTGTTAATGGACTTATCCAGCCAAAAGAGTGGACTATGAGGAACGGCATCTTTTGTAGAGAAGATCCAATGCTTGGGAATGTGCGAGGACTTGTGTCCTCATCGGTCAAGACTCTACTCACCCTGAGGATCTAAGGTGGCTCAATGGCAATAGCCTTGAGAAAATTTTGAGGCTGAAAATGGATGTGGAATCTCACATCATGCTCCATAGGAAGTGGTGTCTGGATTGGTTATATTGGAGGTGGGACCTTAAGTTTCAATCCCTTTGGCACCCCCCATCGAAATAAAAAAGGTTGTACTTATGTGGAAAATCCTGATCTTTGGAATTTTGACCAATGTAAAAGCTATAAAAAAAAATTGGGGTCTCCCCATGGTGCAAATGATGCTTTTGTGACATGGAGGATTTGGGACACCTCTTCTATTCATGCCCCAAATCAATATCGGTCTGGCACGCCCTTGAGAGAATCATGTTATTACAAGCACAAATCAACTGGAAACAAGCTTTGCTACTGAAGCAATTTGAGGTTCCTTAGCACTATGGATTTCTATAAGAGAAAATCTCTTTTCCTATTAGGCAAAATAATTTGCAATTTTAAGAAGCACCTACCCTTTAGACATCATAAAGTGGTCTTCCTTGAGATCAACATGATCAAAACCAAGTGGGCCCCACCTGAGGGGAACGAGAGGGTTATCAATCTTCTTTGTAAAATTCTCTAGTAATCTAAAAGTAGCCTTTGCTTTGTGGGATATGGGGAGTCCCATGGGTGCTAGGCCCGTTCACTTGTACTCCTCTCTTTTCCTATTAATTAAATTTTGAAAGAATAGGCTCTACCAAACTTCCTTTAAAAAGAACACATAATGAATTTATATTATTCCCTCTCTAGGATATCTAAAATTCTAGGGTTGAAAAGTGATATTTGGAGGAAGATTTGGACCAAGGGAATCTTTAACGCTATTGTGCAGGTCAACGGGCTGAACATTTTTGCCTCCCACAAGCATTTTGAAATTCCACTTTCTTTTTCAGTTACAAGCCCCAAAAAATTGTGCATCTTTTCAACACTTCAAAAACATAATAAAAGAAAATGGGCCCCACTATTATAAGTCAAATCCATGTTATTGATATATACCTATTGCCATGCACATTTATGGATGTCTTCGGATATGCCTTTTTGTTTCTTTTCTTCTACTTTTGATAGTAACCACTAAAGAGAGTACTTGACCACTATAAAACACACGCTTTTGTGAAAAGTTTGCATCCAACACAAGGGGAATCAACTTTTGCTAGATTTTATGGATTACATACTTCTTTTCAGGGGCGATCAACTCTATTTTTGGATTATTTGCTCTATTATGTGGCAAGAGGCTATAAAAGAAATGGTTTCTCTATTATTATATGCATCCATCATTTTGATGCATACATGTTGCTATGCACAATTATGGATGTCTTTGATATGTTTTTTCTTTCCTTTTTTCCTTCTTTTGATAGCTACCGCTAAAGGAAGCAATTTACTTCTACAAACACATGGCTTTGTGATCATTTTGAATGCAACACAAGAAAAACTAACTATTTCTAAATTTGGTTAATTTAATCACACAATTCATTGGGTGGATGATCAACTTTGTTTTGGGAAGAGTTTCTTTGTCATGTAGGAAGAGGCTGAAAATCAGAGAATTACATTGTGATTGAGATTGATAGTGAGAGTGAAAGTGAGATTGAGTGTGAATGAGAATGACATTGTAATATTTTGGAAGTGATCGGTAGGTCGAGGCTTCCAACTTTATTGCATGAAATGGATTCAAAACTATAATACAAGAACATATCTTTCTCTAGGTCAGAACTTTTCTACTCTTACATGTCCGATTTTCTCTTGTCTTGTGCAAGTTCTATTTTTCTCTCTTCTACTATAATGGATTGATCAAAGGCTTGTGATTGGGGATAGAACAGATCTTGAACAACAATGGAGAGTTTGACACAAAAGATTCGTGAGCAACGGGAGCTTATTCATAGGCTTCTTGGAGCACTTTGCAATGAATGAGGAAAAAGCAACCAAAGGCACCCCAAATATATTTGTGGAGCTCAGTGATGAAGTGCCTATACAAAGATAGAAATGTCATCATGAAGGTATGGAGGCTCGTGGTTTGCCCTTAAGAAGGAAAAATACAACAATTTTGATGGTGATAAAAATAGTGGTGAAGATCTATAGGCACGGGTTGAAGAGCTAGAGGACTTCTTTGATCTTCAAAATTTGAGTGACGAGTCGAAGGAAAACGTTAGGATCCTACACCTACAAGGTATCACAAAGCTACAAAGGAAGTCCTATATGCAAACATAGACACATTTTGGCCCGGTTCTATGAAAGCAATTTAGAGAGTGTGGGAATTGAACACATGATCTAGCGGCTAGTAGTATGATAGGCTAGCCACTTGCCCCAAAAGCCATGGTTGAGAATTACTTCCCAATCCTTCCTCTTAGGGTGTGTTTTAACCATCTTCGACCTATCATTTCTTGATTCTAGCAATCTCTTGCCCTTGTAGAGATCATCCTCATAAATGATGCATCCTTGATCTCCCATTGAATTATTGTCCTCACCTTTGCATATTTTCAATCTTCTTATTCTCAACCTTGGTCTCTTGAACGCTTGCTCTCAACCTTGGTCATTTCAACCTTGCCTTTCTGCTTTTTGGCCACTTACCTATGGACTTGTCTTGTTCGCAACCCTAGTCTCTTGAGTCCTTGCTCTCAATCTTGCTCTCTTAAACCTTATCTTTCTGCTTCTTGGCCACTTTCCAATAGCCTTGCCTTGAGGGTCTGTCACACTCGAAATGATCTAACATTTGACATGAGGATCAGATACGCTCAAACACATCTGAGATCTGACATCATTTGGTCATTCAAGTGTTGGGTAGAAGTCTCAAGAGTAGACTTAAGCAAAGGTGCTTATATTCTCTATACAAGCAAAGATGTTTGGCTAGTGGCTAATTCATATGAATAAGAAGGAAGAGGTCTTGGTTTCAAGTCCTATGAGAGAGATGGGAGAGTTTTTTAGCCCAAGAACACTAGAGCCTTCTAAAAGCATCCACTTGAGTTTACTAGGAAACTTAGCACACATGTTATTAAATGGCCTATACTTGGATGCTTAGTATGCACCTACCATAAAAGGCACTCCGTTGGAGAGATCTATATAGAGGCATATGGTTGGGAGAAAACGAGACTCATCCCTCCATGTATGTCATTGTAATGTTTTGAAGAGCAAGCAAAAAAATGTTACTATTCTCCACACTACCATATGCAAAAGGAGATAGATTCCTATAGTTTTTGACATCATGAGAGTTACAAGCAAAGAAAAGTTTCTATGTCCACAAATTTCATTGGAGCTTAGTGGTGATGCTCTAGAGAAAAAAATGATGGCCAAGAATTTTGAGAAGATGGAGAATTCAAATATGGAGAAGGCAAATTCATTACGATATGACATAGGCCATAGAGACCTGGGACAAAAAACATGAATAGTTCAAAGAAAACTTCACCTTTTAATAATGAAGCTAAGAGTCTTGCTCAAGTGAAAAACGAAAGAAGGTGTCAACGCATCCATTGGTAGCAAGACCATGATTTTATTGATCTAGAAAAAAGACTCGGCTTTTGCTTTAGTTGTGGGAGCAAGGGCATTCTACAGATGAATAACCCAACAACGAAATATTTCGGCTTGCACAATCAAAGGTCATAGACATCATTGAGGAAGGTGCAGCACTTGACAAACGAGATGATGGATATAAGTTCCCTAACATTACTTTACATTGCATGGTGACTAGTTCTTTCTCAAGGGCTTTATAATTACAATTACATGAATGAATTCTACTCATAAAATCTGATTTTTCATTGATTCCGGCAGTATGCATTGTTTTCCATCTTTAAAGTTAGTATAGAGTTTATGGATACCCCTACATATGCTGATTATAAGACTGATAGAGATAGAAAAGAGACGACTACACTATTCAAACGGATACATTGAAAACCTTACATTTACATTTTCTCCTAGCTTTTTTTCAGGAAGTTTTCATGTGATTGAAAAGAGTGATGCAATGTGATTGAAAAGAGTGATGCAATCATAGACATGGACTGGTTAGTTCAAATTTTAACAACAATTGATTGCCAACAAAGAATAATCACTCGCTAGATGGTGAATCTATCCATATTTTAGGTGATGCACTTAATCCCAAGAATATTCCCATTTCTACTATGCAAATAATTAGAGGTATAATTGATGGCTGTAAAACATTTGTAGTGTATATAGACAATCTACATGGGGAAAGTAATCATGAATTTGTTTCGAATTATGTAGAAAATATTTTGAGAGAATATGTAGATGTATTTCTAGAATACCTTCTTGGTATATATTCACCTAGGCAAATTGAGTATGCCATCGACCATGATCTTTAAAGCATACAGATACATGTGGAAATTCAATCTTCAACCTTAGTGCATTATTGGACCGTTGGATGGATGCCACTTGGACTCCCAAATAGCAAGATATCAAGCGTGAGAAATTTAGTTCAAAATTGAATTTGAAATCCCCCTCAAAACAGCCAAAGGCATCTATCACACTTCGGTATGATAAAGCCTATAATGTAGGAAAGTTGATTCCTAACATATAGGGAATCTTTTCAAGTCTATATCAACACATATTCTGATTTCAATGTAAACTCCCAAATGTGTGTAAAACTTTATGATATTGAGTAAGCTAACAGACTCCTTTCTTAGAAGCCCCATGATTCCCCGAGTTATTTATTTAGCCATATCTATCTCACACGTTTTTGTGTGTATGAGCTACATAGCTTTGAGTGTTAAGCAGGGTTCCCTTTATCTTGATCATTTCTTTTAATCTTTTCTTTGATAGAAATCTATTCTTGTCTCCTAAACGTTCCTCAAGACTCATGTTCAATCTTTGCATGTTATGAGAGAAACACTTCCAAAAGTGAGTCGTGGTCTACGTGTTTATGCCTACTGAAGGCTATGAACTGTCAATATTCCACGCATAGGTTCTCATAGTAGGAGTGAGAATTTTGAGTGGAATGACTTCAATTGTCAAGATCATTATGTTTAGTTTACGTGTACAAAATCTCTTGATTTTCCTCTTCAAGTATCAAGAAAACCATTGATGTGATTGAACAATTGTTTTTTGAGTGTGCCTATAAGGCTACCTGTGATTCAAGGTTGCATAGGCAAAGCTAATCTTATCCCATCAGCAATATCAGAGCTTTTGGACATACAAAGGTGTTGAAAGGGAACTAGGAGAGGCCATTGGAATATCTTGATGGAAGGAGATCTAATGGATGAAGTACAAGAGTAGACACCACCCAATGGGGTGTCTAGTAGTGACGAAGGAGATCATCAACCTCATCTTCTTGGTTCTTAAAAAGGAGAGAGCTAGAGTCTACTAACATTATTTCTCACTTATCTTGCATCAAAGAGACTTGGAAGAGTGCATTAGATTATACCATGTTAGATTATAGCACTCAAATCAAGAACCTAGACAAAAAAATCTATTAGCCATGGAGATTCAGAATATCTAGCTTTCTTATAAGGAAAGGATTATTGGGTCTCATTAATGGTATAGGTGCTAAATCTAGATTAGGAGAGAATACAACTCCTAATTAGTTGAGAATTTTTAGAGAGTGGAATGAGAGAGATAAAAGAGTCATCTTCATATTGTCTTAGCATATTATCAATGCTATGATAGAGCATATACAAGATCTAGACACCTTCATAAAGGTATGATAAAGGCAAAAAAGAATTTAATTCACTTCAACCAAAACGAGGAAGATTCAATTGAAGAATGCACTCAAGAACTTCAACAAAAAACCCAATAACAATATAAATCACTACATTATGAAAATTAAGGAGGTTAGTGATGCCTTAGGTTCCATAGGTTCTCACATAGATGATGATGACCTAGTTCCATACACTTTGAATATGCTTCAAGATGAGAGAGTGGAAGGACTTTACAACATCTCTATATGTGAGAGATACTCTTCTGGAATTTGAGTAATAGTTGTCCTTGATGTCATTAAAGAGATGAATATTAGAGGCTCAAAGGCAAAAGGCAATGAAGCCCAAGCATTGTATGTAGGTAAAGACAGAGTGAGAGGAAGGAGCTAAGGTTGAAGAAGAGGAAGGCAAGAAAGAGGATCAAATTCCGATGTTGATCACGAAAAAGGAAGCAAATACTCTTCATCAAGGGAAAGAGGAAGGCTTGGAGGGACAGAAGGAAGGTGCAATCAAAATAGAGACAACCAAAACTTAGAGGTTGCTTCAAATGAGAATTAGATTATGCTAGCTATGACGGAGATGCATAATTATAAGATAAAGGGGTCATGCACATGGTACATGCATAGTGGAAGGAGCAATTACATTACTTGGAACAAGGATTTGTTCTCAAACATGTAGGTGCCATCAACGAAACGGCGTGTGGTTTTCTAACTTTCATTGATGATTGCGCATGGATGACTTGGCTATATAATAAGAAGCATAAATCACATGTCTTTTATTATCTTAAGAATTTCAACACTATTGTTGAGAATTAATGTGGTAAGTATATTGAGTGGTTAAGGGTAGATTGAAAGGGATTTTGGTTCTCCCTTGTTTTCGCAAGATTCTTATAGAAAAATGGAATCAAGAGACAAATAATATGCACATACACATCACAATAATTTGGTGTGGAAGAGAGAAAAAATAGGTACATTATAGAAAGTTGTCTTAGAGGTTTCCATCTCTACAAAACCTTGAAGCTAACAGAAAATCAAAAATCTTCTTACTTGGTGAGAACCCATAAAAATAATCTCATAAAGAGATCCATGTAATTTTATGATGAGTTGTACACTCATAATATGTTTGTACAATCTGTATGAGGACTCCATGTATTTTTACCCATGTAAACCCTTACTTTAACCATTCACAAACCATGTGAACCATAAATTCTCCAGTGCTAACCCATATTTTATCCATGAACCTTGGTTATCCATTTGAACATAAAACCTATGTAAAATTTTTAGTGTGAAACCATTTAACTCATAAGCTAAAGTAAATATACATTAAAATAAAGAAAACAATATAAAACAAAAAGCAAAACATCGTGAATCGAATTGAACGCATATAAAACAAAAGAAATACAAAATCAAAAGCTAATCGTATTTTTTGAAACGCATGTTTGTTTTAGAATTTTGCGCAAGCTTTTTCTTTTGCTAGCTTTTATGAAAGTCATACGTGGGAAAATACTTTCTATATAAGAAAGATTCCAAACCTCACTTGAAAATCATCCAAGACTTGAGCCAATCTTTTAAAGAGCTAGCATTGAATTTTGGAGGAGATGAAGACATGAGGGAGCTGAAGGACATGGAGGCTATACACAGATTTTGAAGGAGGGATTCTAGCGCTCTACACTTGGAGGAGAAGCTTTCTCTATTTGAAGTACTTGATGGAGGTAGATCTACACACATGATGAAGGATTGATGGACATTACCAATCAACATTATGAACCAACTTTATGATCTATGATGAATTGGTAACTTGTGTCTTTTCCATTATTTTGATTACAAGTGTATGTACACTTATTATGAATCAAGCTTTCTCTTATTTCCATGGAATCAATTTTTCTCTCATACATTGATATGTTGTGTGAGTGATCTTATCAATTTTCTTGAGTTTTTATATTCTCTTTGAGTCTCCATTCCACCAACTAAGTTGCTTGAAGCACCCTACATGCACCTTTGGACTTGGTGGTTGAAGTCATCGACCAACCATGCACCATCTTCTCGACAACATGCTAGGGAAATGATGAAGGAGATGGGTATACCTAATTGCTACTGGGATGATCTAGAAACCATAGCTATAAAGATCATGAATAGAGCTCACACATCATGTATACATCCTACCAAACCCTATGAATCCTTGTTTAATAGAAATCTAAATATTTTACACTCAAGAGTCTTTGGTTGCTCATGCTATGTATTGACTCCAAGTGAGTTAAGGACCAATATTGACGATACATCAAAATGGTGTGTCTTTATAGGGTATGTAGGTGTATAAAAGGGTTATAGATGTTATTATCCCATGCAAAATGAGCTACATATATCAAGGGATATCAAATTTGATGAGCTTGAGCTTGATATGCTACAAATGTATCTATGTAGGGCGATGAAAATGAAGAAAGGAAGATTTCAATGAGTGAATAAAAAAGCATGGCTCTTAGTGGACCTAAGGATTTGCATATTCAACCATTAGGGGATGAATGATTCCTACATCAAGCCAACTAAGTGATGCAAGGGGTAAGGGCAAGGAAAAAATCAAAGACATAGAAGAAGATGAGGACTTATGGATTGAGATCAATACTGATCCTCATGGGAAGAAGGTGGAGAGCTCAAAATACAACAACAAATATCAAAATCAATGGAATGTTTAGATACGAAGATCAAATAGCATAAGGTATGCAAGCTAAAGGCTTACCTATGATCCATTATGGTAAGACATTATGCTCAAATGAGCAACATTAGAACCTGCATTCTTTGAAGAACAAAACACATGTAGGGAATGGAAAGAAGATATGAAGGATGAGATCAATGGTTTGGAGGATAATCACACTTGGAATCTTGTGCCAAGGAAGGAAGGTATGAAGGTAGTTGAAAACAAAAGAGTTTATAAGCTAAAGAAAAGTTAAAATGGTAGTATTATTGGGTATAATGCTAGACATCTAGTTAAAGGGTTTGCTCAAACATATGGATCAAACTATGAAGAGACATTTATCATTGTGTCTAAGATGACTCCCATCAGAACCATCATTGGTATTGGAGCAAAGAAGCATTGGAAGATGTATCAACTTGATCTAAAAAGTGCATTTCTTAATGGGGAACTAGAGGAAGTTGTGTATATGGATCAACATAGGTTTTGAAGACAAAGTTAGGGATGATTACGTTTGCATGTTAAAGAAATCACTATATGGTCTTAAACATGCCCAAGGGCATAAAATCTAGGGATAGTAGATTATCTGATCATTTTTTTAATACAAAAAAAGAAAATCAATTTAATTATTACTCTACAAGAAAAAGGTGGAGCATCTCTCTATCTATGTTTCTATGTAGATGATCTGATGAAAAAAGATGATCCTAAAGAATCTATCAAAGACATCAAGAAGAATCTTGGGAAGGAGTTCAAGATCTTAGGACTTGGAGATCTAAGGTATTTCTTAGTGTGGAGGGAGACACCAATAAAAGGAAAAGAAAAAGAAAATCAAAAACGAAAGAAATTCATTCAACACTGCTCTCTGCTTGGAGCCCTTCAGAGGCACACATCAAGCTACATTGAGACATAGGGATTCAAAAGATACAGTGTGAGCAAATGCATAAGGTCCCAAAGGATGAAAAAAAGAATACAAAAGAGACCTTTGAAACACCACCCACAGAGCTTTTAATGCCATTTCATCCACTAGGTTGTGTGTGGCCAAAAACTATAATACAAAACCCCACTATATGAATATGAGGAGTACCAAGGAAAAAATGGAAGCATTGGAGTGAGGCATCGATAAGGTGACAAATAGCGTGCAATTCTTAAGCGCTTCTTAGATCATTGGTGGCACACTGTTAAAAGAAGTATATATGGGGAAATTACAACATTAGGTCAGACACAATTTGATCATCTCCATCCACTAGTTGAGCATTTTAAGAAAGCCCTCTAACTCTACATCAAAATGACCCACAGAAAGACTATGAAGGGATGACAAATACTAAGGGGGAGAGAGTGTTACTAAGGACTAAAGACAACAAAGAGCAGAAAGGGGAAGAAAAATGTGAAAAAAAGTAGGTGCTGAAAATTTCTAAGAAATGGCTCATTTTTATTTTCCAAAAATCCATTGTAAAACATTGAGAAGCATTGTAAATGCTCCTTGAAGATGCAGGTTCTGTGAAGATGCATGATCCATGGAGTCCTCTAGATGCATGATCCCAAAAGATTCAAACATTACTTTTCTATAATACTAAGAACCTAGTGATTTATAGTGAAAGTTCAGATCTTAGATGTGAAAACCAAAATTAGGACACACGTATTTAATTCACTTGTGACTATTTTGTGAAGAATGTTTATCGTAATCAAGATATAACTTTGAAATTTTGAAATGGTTTCTATTTGTATCTGTACTTTTTCCTTCAAGAGCTTATGTGTGTTCTTGAGGCCTAGAGTGCCCCATCTCTTTTTGCTATTATTGTGTGTGTGAAGCATAGGAACTCATGAAGTGCGAGTAGGTGTCTTTCACCACTCTATTTTCTTTTGAATAAGTTGAAGCACATAGGTTTCCCCAGGTAAGAGTACTCATTGGATGTGTCTTGTTGAGCGCTTTGAGATGAACTCATTATTGATCATATTCACATACCGAGTCTGAGAGATATTTCTTAATTTTGTGTCTACTATTACACCAAATATTGCGATATACGTGTTTGTGTAAGACGTGTCCTATGAGCTAGATGTAATCTATTTGCATGCATTACTTGTCCCTTTCACACATTAACCATCATCCATGCATGTGTTTCCGTGCACTTGATCGACTTAGGATCTCATATTCATAATGTAATGTCTCTATCAATGCCACCATTATATGAATTTGCTTCATGATTGAGATTTAGTTTCTTGAATTAGAAATCCTAAGACTTTGTGAGTCCAGTTACACATGTATTTTCCATGATTGCTGGGGAACCGGGCTTAGTTCAAGGTGCCTACATGATGGTTAAAACATTGTTGTGAGGAAGTAAATTTCAATAGTTTGGCAAGTCACAATTCTCTTGCACTTGTTGTCTCATACACATAGTGTGTGTGTGTGGTAAGTTTTTAGGATTAGAGATTAGGAGTGGAGGATTTTGCGTTAGGAAGTAGATAAGAGAGCTTGGAAGTAGGGTAGATCAATCACATTTCATAAACCAAAAAAAAGAAATCACTTTTTTCTTCAGTCACTAGTCATGGCCACAGACTAAAAACCCAAAAAA
The DNA here is from genome assembly GCA_020310875.1 of Ceratopteris richardii. Taxonomy (NCBI): domain Eukaryota; kingdom Viridiplantae; phylum Streptophyta; class Polypodiopsida; order Polypodiales; family Pteridaceae; genus Ceratopteris; species Ceratopteris richardii. Next base: position 55,307,843 of record CM035423.1, read on the forward strand.
AAACTACCACATTCAGTTCACTTGTATTTGAAAGTATTGTGGAGTTGTGAGGACCATTAATATCCTCGATATCGTATCACTGGGACCTCGCAGTCTTGTTGGGTTCTATTACTAGAATTTGAGTAGATTAATTTTTGAGGTGAATACTTAGTTGTAAGAAAATCATTTCATTGCTTGATCACTCACATAGGGTCACATGACACCTTCGAAGGTATCGTGCATCGCCCATTTACCCGTAGGTTTATCACAATCTTTCATGTATCATGTAATTTGTGTCACCAATTTGGGTTTTGTATCGTCTATCATCTTGATCCCAAACATCCTGCATTGTCAATACTTCCAAGTATCATGTATTTCTGATTTTGGATGTCTATCAAGTATCATGTATTACTTTCCTGAGGTATCATGTATGACTCTCCCGAGGTATTACATGTCGTCCATAGCAAGTATCATGTATCGTGTACCTTACTATCGTACATTGTGTATTGTGATGTGTAAGGTATCATGTATCACCTCAACAAGTATCCTATCATGGAGGTCTAGTACCAGGCATCATGAGATTTCAAGTATCGTTCATCATGAGGGTTTGTAGTAAACTCTAACCATAAAATTGCTTCCCTTCCTTTTGTAGTACTTTGGAAATGATATTCGAATGCATTCGATATATCTTCAGTTGATTCCAATCCTCTAATGTGTGGTAGCAAATGATCTGAGATTGTATTTTAGATGTAAGCTTTTGCACTTGCATCCTTCTTGTACCAATGCTTTAAAGCATCCACTTCCTCTTTCTTTGGTCGTCTTTAATCTTCAAATACTGGCTTCTCTTCTTCACATGTTATGTACACCATGCGATCCTTACTCATAAGTAAGGCTTCCATTCTCATTACCCATGCAGAATAATTATCTCTATCCAGTTTCTCAATGGAGATATGATATGTCATAATTCTTTGCTTCTACTTCAACTTGTGAGTTTAAAGGCTAAATAATAATACCTTTTGGAGTTCTTTGTGTGCGAATATACTTTTGAAGTAATCTCTTGATGTCTTGTGCCTTTGAATGCTTCATCTTTCAAATTTTAATGAAAACGTTTCAAAAACTTGTCGTACCTTTGATGCCTTCTGCTTTCGAGAACCTTTCTACTCTGATACCACTTGTTGATGTGTGAAACATCACAAGAAATGAATTAATAAGACACTATAACACCTCTATGGTCACAATTAACTCAATGCTTCTCCAAACTTTGAGAAACGATTTCTTAAACTAAGAACTTTACTTCTTAAAAAATTTCTAGTTACTAGAACAACATACCTTTACTCTTTTTCTTATTTCTCTTAGCACAAATTTCTCCAAGATCTTTTAGTGGATAAACATAGACAAGAAGAGATTTCCAACAAGCTATTATTTGAAAAAAATTTGAGCACTGCACATCAAGTTATGGCCTTCACAAGATGACTATGTATGAGCTTCCAAAATTGGAAATCTTACCTGTTTAAGTAAAATACATATCCCTATTATGCAAATTCGATGCCTAGTGTAGAGGAGGTACTGGGGTCTCCGCTTTTAACAAAAGTAGAGATTAAAGATTAACACATCCAGTACGTCGCCTACTCAAGGGGGGTTCTCTTTAGGGAAGTATACCCTTTAACATTTCTGTGATCAGGTAGATAACAAGGAGATACTTCAGAAAATATGAACAACAATTGACCAAGGAAGACCATACACTTCTTGATTCGATTCAGATGATTACAAGATTTGTCAAGGAAATGCTCAAAAACTAATGCTCAGAGCTTCGTGGTACTCTATGCAGATAAATTACATATCAATACAAATGATGAAGGAATTGCTCAAGAGAATAGAGCTTAACACCAATAGTGTCTCACAGAAAAGAAAGAAAATCCAAGACACTCTCTTAAATTATAGTGCTCATAGCCCTCCACTGAGAAGCCTACCCTCTGTATCCACACTACAGAGTAGCTCCTACAATAGGCTTGAAACCACCAAGTGCAAGAGAGAACTTCTGCACGTATACACGCGTCAAAGTAACTCCAAAAAATGTACCCCAAATGAGCACAAAACCATTGTTTTTATAGGCCTCAATAGGTCAAGAGGGCCTTGCCGATTCTTCACGTCCACTGATCACGCGCCGGTTAATCACCCAAAATTGGGGGGTAGGTCAAATATTCCACTTGATTTGAGTTGGATCCACAAAAATAGGTAGTCGCCGTGAATGGTTGGCGGCAACATTTGTTTTTCCACTTCCACTTTTAACACCTTGAGGTATCTGGAGTAGGGCCCCATGCCCTTGATCAATCCTTCATGGACTTGCTTTTCCTTATCAGTTCTCTTTGAAATAGCACAGGCCTTCAAGATGCAGGTGTAGGTAACAGACTCTGGAAAGATTCCCTCCCTTCTCATAGGATCATAGCACTCGGAGTCAATTTGCAGCTCTCAGCTTCCTTCCTTACAACATCAAGCACGGAATCGATCAGCTCGGCCCCTCCCGTATAGTGGCCCTTGACCCAATTGTTTCCAGCTCCACTTCTGACACTATTCATGGTCAAGGTTCCAGATCCATTAGGACTGCCTATGGAACATAGCGACCACCACTACCCTCATTGCAATCGACATTGATTCTTTCTAATTGCAAATCGGAATCGCCACCATATCTTCCGTGGGGTCAATGCCATGCTCATCGCATATCGCTTCCCAAAACTTCGGGCCTATCTGGTTACCACATTGTCCACCTTGTGTGTGTGTGTGTGTGTGAGGGGGGGGTGTGTGTATGTCGCATGGGTGTGTGTGTGATTGTGTGGGGGTGTGGTGCATGTGTGTGAGAGAATGTGTGTGTGTGAGTGTGTGTGTGTGAGTGCGTATGTGCGGATATGTGTGTGTGTGTATGTGTGGTTGCGCATGTGTGTGTGTGAGAGTGAGTATATGTGCATGTATGTGTGAGTAATTATGTGTGCATGTATGTGTGTGAATGTGCGCATGTGCATGTGCTGCATATGTCTGTGTGCTGCCTGTGTGTGTGTGAGTGTGTAGGTGTGTGTGTGTGAGTATGGGGGCGTGGGGATGTGTGTGGGGTAGGCGGGTTGAGCGGGAGGGGTGGCGGGTAACTAGGTGGGGGGGCTGCGGGGTGAGACAAGCGGGGGTGGCGGAGGGGCACGGGGGAGTTGTTGCGGGGTAGTGCGGGGGGCAGCGGGGGGATAGGCGGAGTAGTGCGGGGGGCAGCAGGGGGATAGGCGGGGGGCAGCGGGGAGATAGGCGGGGTAGTGCGGGGGGCAGCGGGGGGATAGGCGGGGTAGTGCGGGGGGGAAGGCGGAGCTCTACGGGGGGATAGGCGGGGGGCAGCGGGGAGATAGGCGGGGAAGGTGGCGGGTGTCGCGGGCAAGGAGAGAGAGAGAGAGAGAGAGAGAGAGAGAGAGAGAGAGAGAGAGAGAGAGAGAGAGAGAGAGAGAGAGAGAGAGAGAGAAAGGGAGAGAGGGAGGGGGGTTCACGCGGGACCGCGGGGGGAGAGAGAGAGAGAGAGAGAGAGAGAGAGAGAGAGAGAGACAGAGAGAGAGAGAGAGAGAGGGGGGATACGTGAGGGGGAGGGGGCGGGAGTGAGTTGCGGGGAAGGGTGGCGGGGAGGGAAGAGAGAGAGAGAGAGAGAGAGAGAGAGAGAGAGAGAGAGAGAGAGAGAGAGGATACATGAGGGGGAGGGGGCGGGAGTGAGTTGCGGGGAAGGGTGGCGGGGAGGGAAGAGAGAGAGAGAGAGAGAGAGAGAGAGAGAGAGAGAGAGAGAGAGGGGATACGTGAGGGGGAGGGGGCGGGAGTGAGTTGCGGGGAAGGGTGGCGGGGAGGGGAGAGAGAGAGAGAGAGAGAGAGAGAGAGAGAGAGAGAGAGAGAGAGAGAGAGAGAGAGAGAGAGAGAGAAAGGGAGAGAGGGACAGGGGTTCACGCGGGACCGTAGGGGGAGAGAGAGAGAGAGAGAGAGAGAGAGAGAGAGAGAGAGAGAGAGAGAGGGATACGTGAGGGGGAGGGGGCGGGAGTGAGTTGCGGGGAAGGGTGGCGGGGAGGGAAGAGAGAGAGAGAGAGAGAGAGAGAGAGAGAGGGGGGGATACGTGAGGGGGAGGGGGCGGGAGTGAGTTGCGGGGAAGGGTGGCGGGGAGGGAAGAGAGAGAAAGAGAGAGAGAGAGAGAGAGAGGATACGTGAGGGGGAGGGGGCGGGAGTGAGTTGCGGGGAAGGGTGGCGGGAGAGAGAGAGAGAGAGAGAGAGAGAGAGAGAGAGAGAGAGAGAGAGAGAGAGAGAGAGAGAGAGAGAGAAAACGTGAGGGGAAGGGGGCGGGGTTGGGCTGCGGGGGTGAGGTGAGGTAAAGGGAGGGGATGGTGGGGGGAGATGGCGGGTGTGAGTGGAGGGGAGATGGTGGGGGAGATGGTGGGGGTGAGTGGAGGTTAGCGGGGGAGATGGCGGGGTGAGTGGAGGTTAGCGGGGGAGATGGCGAGGTGAGTGGAGGAGGAAGGTGGGGATGGTGGGGGGAGATGGTGGGGGTGAGGGGAGGTTAGCCGGGGGATGAGAGAGGGAAAGAGAGTTATTTCATGGAGAGGCTGATAAGGCTCCTGATACTATCACTGGTGACATTGCATTTGTTCTCCAACTCAAAGAGTATGCAAAATTCAAAAGGAAGGGTGACGACCTCTTTGTGCAGCACACTCTTAATCTTACAGAAGCCCTTTGTAGATTTCAATTTGTCCTTTTATCTTGATGGAAGACATTCATTGATCAAGTCTGCCCCTGGGGATCTACAGACCCCCACATCAAGATTTTGCACCGTCCCGGTGCACAATTCCTTTATTTAATTATTCCTTCAAAATGAACTGTAGAAAATGAAAGAACTATGGTATGTACAGTGAGTGAATTTCTTCCAAGGTGACTCAGTTTAGATACTTCTTCACCCTGGAAATATTAACTAGGGGAATCCTTATACCCTGGAGATCTTCCAAATGCACAGCGCCATGTGGCAATACCTTGATTACCTTATAAGGTCCTACCCATTTAGGTGCCAATTTAGTTGAAATTGCTGGGACTTGATGCATTAAAACCATGGACCCTTCCTGAACTTCATTGGATCTCAGATACCTGTCATGCAGTCTCTTGCGCCCTTCTTGTGTTACCTGGAGTTTCTGCATTGCCCCTTCTCTGTACTCTTCTAACGCCACCAATCTCTGAATGGGGGGTTCAATTCCAATGGTTTTGATTCCTATTTCCTTTCTGATAATGAACTCAAATGGGGCCAATGCCTCTTTTCCATATACTAACCGAAATGGAGTCTCGCCCGTGGTTCCCCTCTTTGTGGTTTTGAAAGCCCAAATTGCACCGATCAGTGCTAGCGGCCAGGAGCTTTGATGATCGAAAGATAATTTGCAAAGCAATCCGATCAAAAGCTTATTGGAACTCTCTGCTTGGCCATTTGCCCTTGGGTAGTAGGCACAAGATTTTTTATGGAAGATTTTGTACCTGTCAAATATAAACTGGAGCAATTGATTTACAAAATGTGTGCCCCTATCACTAGTTATTTCCAGTGGGCAACCAAATCTTGAGAAAATACGTTTATACACAAATTTAGCCACTGTTAAAGCCGTGCAGTCCACAGTAGCTTTAGCCTCTATCCATTTAGTGGCATAGCATGTAGCCATCAAAATATACTTTTTTCCTCCAGGTTGACCAGTTGGACTAATTGGTCCTATGAAATCAAGACCCCATCGTTCAAATGGGAGCCATCCTGTAGATATGACCAATGGTTGGAAATTCAATCTGGTTGGCGCGGGAGCACACCTCTGGCAGATGTGACATTCTTTAGAAAACTTGATTGCATCCTTGAAAATATGAGGCCACCATAAACCTTTGTGGATGATTCTATGAGCCAATTCTTCCCCCTTTAGATGTCCTTCATTGTGTGCAGCCTCTAGCAGAAGATTTACCTCCTCCGGATAGACACATCTTCTCAATATATCATCTTGACAGTATTTATATAAATTTCCATTTATAAGAGAATATGCTTTGGTTTTCAGGAGCAATCTTCTCTTTTCTACAGGTGTCAAGTGTTCTGGGATCTTTCCAGTAGTCAGAACATGGAGAATTTCATCATACCAACCAGTCCGGATTGCTACTAGAAAAAGATTGCTATCCACCAACTCATCATTAATACCAGTTGCCTTTTCGCTCATTGCCGTCCTGGACACTTGATCTGCCATGTAGTGCTCTTTTCCTGGCTTAATATGAATATCAAAATTAAATTCTTGAAATAGGAGTAACCATCTCCAAATCCTTCCAGCTACTCTAGGCTTGTTTATCAAATACTTCAAGGGCTGATGATCAGAAATAACAATGAAATGTACACCAAGGAGATAATGTCGGAACTTCTGAAGAGAAAATACGATAGCCAAACCTTCTCTTTCCGTTGTACTGTAATTTCTTTCAGCTTGGTTGAGTAGTCTGCTTGCATAAGAGATAGGTCTATCCACTTTGTGAGATGATGGTTGAGCTAGAACTGCACCAACAGCATGAAGACTAGCATCTGTATGCACATGAAATTCCAATGACCAATTAGGAACACTTAAAAGTGGAGCAGTACATAGCCTCAACTTTAGTTCACAAAATGCTTTGTCGGCTTCAGCACTCCATGAGAAAGGGATCTTTTTACTGGTAAGCCTTGACAAGGGCTTAGCAATTTCTGAATACATCCTAATGAATCTTCTGTGATACCCCGCATGGCCCAAGAAACTTTGCACTTCCTTAGGGCTTTGTGGAATTGGCATGGAAAGAATAGCGGTAACCTTTGCAGGGTCAACAGTTATACCTTCAGCAGATACTATGTGACCAAGAAGAGTACCCTTGGTGACTAAAAAGTGACATTTATCAGGATTCAATTTCAAACCTGTTTCGAGACATTGCTCAAAAATTTCTTTTAAATTTTCCAAATGGTCATGGAAATCTTGAACTGCTGCTCTTTTATCTGTACCTGAAAATACTGAAAAGTCATCCATGAAAATGCGTAGAAATGTTGTTAACCATTTGCCCAATATCAGATACATCGTTCTATTAAATGAAGCTGGCGCATTCTTCAAACCAAAAGCCATACGAGTATAGACATAAGTACCCCATGGAGTAACAAAGGCTGTTTTGTCCCTATCATCAGGGTGAATTACTATCTGGTTGTAGCCACTAAAACCATCCAAGAAACTATACAGAGTGTGACCAGCTGCTTCCTCAAGCACTTGCTCTGTGAAGGGCTGAGGAAATCCATCTTGAATAGTCACTTTATTCAAAGCACGGAAATCAACACATACTCTTATTTTTCCACTATTTTTCTTGGGCACAATAACCATAGAGGAAAGCCACCTGGAATGTTCTACTGGAACAATTATACCTTCTTCTTCTAATTTTGTAATCTCTGCTTTTACTGCCTCTGCATATTTCGGATTGAGTCGATATGGTCTACTTCTTACAGGCGCGGCTCCCTCAACTAAGGGTATCCGATGTAACCCAAGCTCTTCTGGTATCCCTGTTAGATCTTTGTAGGACCATGCGAAGACACTTTTATAAGTAAAAAGCAAAGAAGTTACCTTCTGTAGCAAGAGAGGATAATGCCACAACCAGGATGCCAAATGGACCATTTGAGGGTTCTCTTCATCCCCTAAATTTACTTCTTGAACCAATGTTTCAGGACTGGTCTTGCTTGAGAAATCATCTCCACTATATGCAGGAGTGGATTTTAATTTATATTCTGCAACATGTTCTTCCATCCATCCTTGAGGTATATCTGTAAAAGGAAGATCTTCCCTGCTCTTAAATTCATAACCTTCTCCCTCCGATACTTTTATATTGGTTGCCTCCTCAAAGCTAGTATTTTTTTGCAATTGCTCATTCTCCAATACCTTGTGGTCTTTATTTACTTTATCTGCAACTTCTTCCTCAATTCATTGATCTCCACTGTGCAACACTCTGTACTTCCCATCATCCAATTTAACAATGTATCATCTTCTTGGGGTATAGACGGCATTACCTGAGTATCCACAGTATATCCAGTGGTTTTTCCTGAGTCGAATCCCTCTTCCAAATGTAATTGTAGTTGGCTATTGGTGCTTGTTGAAATCCATAGTTTGTTTTTCCCCCAATCTTGCAAAGCTTTTGCTTGTCTCAGCCAAGGTCTCCCCAGGAGTAAAGGGTAAGAAGTCTCCTGTGGAAGTGCAATAACAACAAAATCCAACACAAAGTGGCAACCCTGTACTATCATCCGTACCTTTTCAATAATGCCAAGAGGCGCAACCCGATGTTGATCTGCTAGTGTAACTGTAAATGGTGCCATTTTGGTGGGGTTCAAATTCAGTTTCTTCATTGTGAAATCTGGCATCAAATTGATACCAGAGCCTCCATCTATGATCACACCTGTGAGAGTTTCATCCTTTATACAAACAGATAATCTTGAACTCTGGTAGTCTGCTAAGGGTGCAGGGGGAAAGTCAACCATGAATCCATCTATACTAGGTGATTGGACTAAGTGAGCAGAGTGTATAATCTTTAGTAAGTCACTTCTTATTTTTGAATCCATCCTTATAAGTTCATATAGACTAACCTTGTGATGAATACCTTTCAAGATCTGTTCAATGTTTACCTCCTGAGTGTTTTCTTGCAGACTTGATGGTTGACCCTTTAGAGAAGTAGTCATCTTATCATAAGCTCCTTCAATTTCTACTTGATCCTTCCATCCAGACTTCTTTTCCTCCTCTTTATCCTAAAATCCTTGTTGTTCATCTCTCTGGGTTACAGCTGCTTGCCTGGCTCTAGTCATTATGGGCATAGTAGAGGATGAGACAGCATAAGTCTGAGTGGTTTTCACTTGTTCATGTGGAGAGACTGCAATCATGTGGATTGGAGCAGGACAGCCTCTTGGGTAATCTTTAGTATAATGATCCTTGGCCTCTGGACAATGTTGACAAGGAGGTGCATCTTCTGGGAGGGAACACCTATTTTGCATGTGGCCATATTCACCACAACGATAGCACATCAAGGGTCTATTATATCTAGGCTTTGCAGGCCTATTCTCCTCTCTATTAGATGTATTTGAAGTACTAGCATAGTATGAATCCAAAGTTTGAGGGTTACCTCTCTACTGTGTACCCTTGAGGTAATAACAATCTCTGGCTTCATGACCATCTTTTCCACAAAATTGACAGCTTACCTTAATAGGGCAATTAGCATTGGAATGTCCATTGTTGTTACAGATTGTACACCAAATTTGTCTCCTTATATCCTGAGTGGTCTTCAAATCTTCTAACTCTCGGCGAAGTTGAGCTACTTCATCATCAGTGCAACGCAGTGGTGGCAAGACCTTCTCTTCTTGTTGATTTTGTTGCATCTTCAATGCTTCCAGTTCCCTCCTTAGTTGCTCAATAGGATCCAGATCTGCAGCATACTTTTGTTGTGTATCCCCTTCAAAATGTTGCCTTGCTTCTTCAATGCGTGATGCCGCTGCAACAAAATCATTGAGGGTCGCATCCAATCTAAGAGATTCACGAAGCTTCTGCTGAGATGACCTAGGCAGAGCCTTTTCGATCCACTTTTTAACCAAAAAGTCACCTGGAGCATGTGGCAAACGTGCAACAAGTGCTTTTGTTCTAGTGTGAAGTTCATGAAAGGATTCACCTGGTCTTAGCTTCAAATTCTCTAGCTGATCTAGAGCTCTTTCCGAGGAATCACTTGGTCGGAATGTCTGTGAGAACGCCACCTTCAAAGCCTCCCATGTAGTGAAATGGCCATCTGCATATTGACTATACCATTTATCTGCAAGACCCTCCAATGTGGATGGAAAGAGTGCCAGCATTGCATCCTCTCTATTTTGCAAACCTCGTCCACGGCATAAAGAGATGAATCTTCTCACATGATCATCAGCATCCTCATAGGCTTGTCCCTTGAAGGTAGGGAATTTGATATTTAATCTGGAGAGTAAATGAGAGAGATCCTCCATTTGTACTGGTGTTTCTTCGGACGTATCTGAGGAGAAGTCTAGAGTTCTCCTATACCCCTCTTTCGACAATGGTGTCGCACCCAAATCAATTGATAAAATTAGGGAGGGCAGAGGGGAGGTAGAATCACTAGTCGTGGTTATGGCTAACTTGTTGAGGCTCCCGCGAACACGAAGAGACTCCTTATCTGCCCGTGTATGGGTCATGTACCTACTTGCAAATGTAATAGGGCAAAAATACCTTTCACAGAAATGAAAAAGGTCCCACCGGGCATGCTAAACTGTAGAGGAGGTACTGGGGTCTCCCCTTTTAACAAAAGTAGAGATCAAAGATTAACACATCCAGTACGTCGCCTACTCAAGGGGGGTTCTCTTTAGGGAAGTATACCCTTTAACATTTCTGTGATCAGGTAGATAACAAGGAGATACTTCAGAAAATATGAACAACAATTGACCAAGGAAGACCATACACTTCTTGATTCGATTCATATGATTACAAGATTTGTCAAGGAAATGCTCAAAAACTAATGCTTAGAGCTTCGTGGTACTCTATGCAGATAAATTACATATCAATACAAATGATGAAGGAATTGCTCAAGAGAATAGAGCTTAACACCAATAGTGTCTCACAGAAAAGAAAGAAAATCCAAGACACTCTCTTACATTATAGTGCTCATAGCCCTCCACTGAGAAGCCTACCCTCTGTATCCACACTACAGAGTAGCTCCTACAATAGGATTGAAACCACCAACTGCAAGAGAGAACTTCTGCACGTATACACGCGTCAAAGTAACTCCAAAAAATGTACCCCAAATGAGCACAAATCCATTGTTTTTATAGGCCTCAATAGGTCAAGAGGGCCTTGCCGATTCTTCACGTCCACTGATCACGCGCCGGTTAATCACCCAAAATTGGGGGGTAGGTCAAATATTCCACTTGATTTGAGTTGGATCCACAAAAATAGGTAGTCGCCGTGAATGGTTGGCGGCAACATTTGTTTTTCCACTTCCACTTTTAACACCTTGAGGTATCTGCAGTAGGGCCCCATGCCCTTGATCAATCCTTCATGGACTTGCTTTTCCTTATCAGTTCTCTTTGAAATAGCACAGGCCTTCAAGATGCAGGTGTAGGTAACAGACTCTGGAAAGATTCCCTCCCTTCTCATAGGATCATAGCACTCGGAGTCAATTTGCAGCTCTCAGCTTCCTTCCTTACAACATCAAGCACGGAATCGATCAGCTCGGCCCCTCCCGTATAGTGGCCCTTGACCCAATTGTTTCCAGCTCCACTTCTGACACTATTCATGGTCCAGGTTCCAGATCCATTAGGACTGCCTGTGGAACATAGCGACCACCACTACCCGCATTGCAATCGACATTGATTCTTTCTAATTGCAAATCGGAATCGCCACCATATCTTCCGTGGGGTCAATGCCATGCTCATCGCATATCGCTTCCCAAAACTTCGGGCCTATCTGGTTACCACATTGTCCACCTTGTGTGTGTGTGTGTGTGAGGGGGGGGGTGTGTGTATGTCGCATGGGTGTGTGTGTGATTGTGTGGGGGTGTGGTGCATGTGTGTGAGAGAATGTGTGTGTGAGTGTGTGTGTGTGTGAGTGCGTATGTGCGGATATGTGTGTGTGTGTATATGTGTGGTTGCGCATGTGTGTGTGTGTGAGAGTGAGTATATGTGCATGTATGTGTGAGTGATTATGTGTGCATGTATGTGTGTGAATGTGCACATGTGCATGTGCTGCATATGTGTGTGTGCTGCCTGTGTGTGTGTGAGTGTGTAGGTGTGTGTGTGTGAGTATGGGGGCGTGGGGATGTGTGTGGGGTAGGCGGGTTGAGCGGGAGGGGTGGCGGGTAACTAGGCGGGGGCTGCGGGGTGAGACAAGCGTGGGTGGCGAAGGGGCACGGGGGAGTTGCTGCGGGGTAGTGCGGGGGGCAGCGGGGGGATAGGCGGAGTAGTGCGGGGGGCAGCGGGGGGATAGGCGGGGGGCAGCGGGGAGATAGGCGGGGTAGTGCGGGGGGCAGCGGGGGGATAGGCGGGGTAGTGCGGGGGGAAAGGCGGAGCTCTGCGGGGGGTTAGGCGGGGGGCAGCGGGGAGATAGGCGGGGAAGGTGGCAGGTGTCGCGGGGAAGGAGAGAGAGAGAGAGAGAGAGAGAGAGAGAGAGAGAGAGAGAGAGAAAGGGAGAGAGGGAGGGGGTTCACGCGGGACTGCGGGGAGAGAGAGAGAGAGAGAGAGAGAGAGAGAGAGAGGGGATACGTGAGGGGGAGGGGGCGGGAGTGAGTTGCGGGGAAGGGTGGCGGGGAGGGAAGAGAGAGAGAGAGGGAGAGAGAGAGAGAGAGAGAGAGAGAGAGAGAGAGAGAGAGAGAGAGAGAGGATACGTGAGGGGGAGGGGGCGGGAGTGAGTTGCGGGGAAGGGTGGCGGGGAGGGAAGAGAGAGAGAGAGAGAGAGAGAGAGAGAGAGAGAGAGAGAGAGAGAGAGAGAGGGGATACGTGAGGGGGAGGGGGCGGGAGTGAGTTGCGAGGAAGGGTGGCGGGGAGGGAAGAGAGAGAGAGAGAGAGAGAGAGAGAGAGAGAGAGAGAGAGAGAGAGAGAGAGAGAGAAAGGAGAGAGCGGGGAGAGAGAGAGAGAGAGAGAGAGGGGGGGGATACGTGAGGGGGAGGGGGCGGGAGTGAGTTGTGGGGAAGGGTGGCGGGGAGGGAAGAGAGAGAGTGAGAGAGAGAGAGAGGGGGGGGGATACGTGAGGGGGAGGGGGCGGGAGTGAGTTGCGGGGAAGGGTGGCAGGGAGGGGAGAGAGAGAGAGAGAGAGAGAGAGAGAGAGAGAGAGAGAGAGAGAGAGAGAGAGAGAAAGGGAGAGAGAGAGAGAGAGAGAGAGAGAGAGAGAGAGAGGATACGTGAGGGGGAGGGGGCGGGAGTGAGTTGCGGGGAAGGGTGGCGGGGAGGGAAGAGAGAGAGAGAGAGAGAGAGAGAGAGAGAGAGAGAGAGAGAGAGAGGGGATACGTGAGGGGGAGGGGGCGGGAGTGAGTTGCGGGGAAGGGTGGCGGGGAGGGGAGAGAGAGAGAGAGAGAGAGAGAGAGAGAGAGAGAGAGAGAGAGAGAGAGAGAGAGAGAGAGAGAGAGAGAGAGAGAGAGAGAGAGAAAGGGAGAGAGGGAGGGGGGTTCACGCGGGACCGCGGGGAGAGAGAGAGAGAGAGAGAGAGAGAGAGAGAGAGAGAGAGAGGGGGGGGGGATACGTGAGGGGGAGGGGGCGGGAGTGAGTTGCGGGGAAGGGTGGCGGGGAGGGAAGAGAGAGAGAGAGAGAGAGAGAGAGAGAGAGAGAGAGGGGGGATACGTGAGGGGGAGGGGGCGGGAGTGAGTTGCGGGGAACGGTGGCAGGGAGGGGAGAGAGAGAGAGAGAGAGAGAGAGAGAGAGAGAGAGAGAGAGAGAGAGAGAGGGAGAGAGGGAGGGGGGTTCACGCGGGACCGCGAGGAGAGAGAGAGAGAGAGAGAGAGAGAGAGAGAGAGAGAGAGAGAGAGAGAGAGAAAACGTGAGGGGAAGGGGGCGGGGTTGGGCTGCGGGGGTGAGGTGAGGTAAAGGGAGGGGATGGTGGGGGGAGATGGCGGGTGTGAGTGGAGGGGAGATGGTGGGGGAGATGGCGGGGGTGAGTGGAGGTTAGCGGGGGAGATGGCGGGGTGAGTGGAGGTTAGCGGGGGAGATGGCGGGGTGAGTGGAGGAGGAAGGTGGGGATGGTGGGGGGAGATGGTGGGGGTGAGGGGAGGTTAGCGAGGGGATGAGAGAGGGAAAGAGAGTTATTTCATGGAGAGGCTGATAAGGCTCCTGATACTATCACTGGTGACATTGCATTTGTTCTCCAACTCAAAGAGTATGCAAAATTCAAAAGGAAGGGTGATGACCTCTTTGTGCAGCACACTCTTAATCTTACAGAAGCACTTTGTAGATTTCAATTTGTCGTTTTATCTTGATGGAAGACATTCATTGATCAAGTCTGCCCCTGGGGATCTACACCTAGCATCGACTTGCAACAAGAATTCGATGTCAGGCACCAAGTTCATGTGTTTCAGGCCACTTTTCAGCACCTAAACTACCCCCGAGAACCAGAGGCATGAAGGAAAGAACTTTTATGTAGCAATCGGATGCTAAGTATCAATGTCATGCTAAAACTCGACGCAAGGCATCAAGTTGCTCCATAAACCTCATGTTTTCAAGGAGAGTTAATAGTAGTTAGAACTCAAAGAAGAAAATTAGAAGTTATTAGCTCAAACTCGATGTCAGGCATTGAGTTGCTTGGAAGACTTCAACTTTTGAGATCACTACATAGTAGGCAAAGCATGGAGATGGAGGAGAGAGTCTCATACATAGAAATTCTATTATTTCTTCTGATAGCTATGGAAACTCAAAAACTTTACATGTGCTTTCTCTCTTAGAGAAGCCTAACTATACTCAGCCATACAAAATGAACTTTTTCTCACTCTAACTACCTCTCATCTCTTTCTCTCTTACCACATCAATTGATAGAAACTAACTCATATAGATTTTCTCAATCTCATGCTTTTTGAAAACTCTAGAACTAAAGTTAAAACTAACTTTACAATTATAATACAAGTGAGAAATTGTCCCTTCACATAGGCATGTACTTTTGTTCTAGACTTTGAGCTTCTACTTTATGTCCGATTTGTGATTGGTTCTCCAATAATAGGTAAAGATGTGCCCCTAGAAGAGTTGATGCCTTCATATGTTCTCATATTATTCCTATGCCATGTGACCCTAAACCATCTAAGCAAAGATCTTATACATATAACGATGTATACTCATCCAAATGTAAAGAAGAGATAGAAGAATTGTTGGAAGCTTGATTCACATATGAGATAGAACACATAGAATGGTTTAATCCTTTAGTGGTTGTACCAAAGAGGAATGAGAAGTTTAGGGTTTGTATTAGCTTAAAAAAGTTAATGCTATCACCATTTAAGATAGCTATCCACTACCCATTACATATCATTGTTTGCAACGAGTAGCAAGCAAGGAAGTGTACATCTTTGATGATAGACTTTCAAGGCATAATCAAGTAGTAGTTACTACTGAAGATCAACAAAAAACCACTTTTGCTATACACTGGGGAGTGTATGCATTTAGGATTATGCCTTTTGGTTTAAGTTATGTCCCAAAAAACTTTTAAGATTAATGTTTTACGTATTCTCAGATAAGGTATCGAAGTCTATGTGGATGACTTATGTACATATTAATCTCAATGTCCAGCCCATATACTAGAGATTAGGAAAATATTTGACAAATGTAGCCAATATCAAGTATGCTTGAATCTAGAGAATTGTGTTTCTAAGGGGATTCAAGGTAGGATCTTCGGGCCCATAGTGTCCCAAAACAGTATTTTAAGAGATGAAGATAAGATCAAAGTGATTCTAGAATTTCCAAGATCGAAGAATGTAAAGGAAGCACAAGATTCTATGGGTCATTCTAGGTGTGATCATTGATTTATTCACATGTATGATATAATTTCAAAACCATTATATGGACTTTTAACTCCAATCACTTGGAAAAACAAATGCCAGAAGGCATTCGATGAGTTAACGAGAAGATTGAGTTCAACACCGATTCTAAAAGCGCCGAGTTGGAATAAACAATTCCATATACATGTTGATGCATTTAATTTTTCCATTCGATGCATATTAGCACAACCATAGATGAAGGAAAGCTAGATAACCCAATAGCCTAGGCCATGAGACAATTAAATGAGTTAGAACAGAATTACACCACTGTGGAGCGAGCAAGAATGTGTTTAGCATCAATGCACACCGTTGATTTACATGCCCTTCCAAGAGGATAATTTAGCATCTAGTTTGGTGAAGGCCCAATTCCAACACTAGCCATAGGGACCTTAAAGCCAATCAGGATACGGAAGAGCCAAAACATCCGTCCACTATATAGGTCCTTACATCCCTCATTAATTAATAATTATAGAGGGGGCCCAAAAATCTTCTTGAAAGAATATTTGGAGTGATTTATTATAGATGTGGATGTAGCTAATAAAACATTTAGACATGGAACCACGGAGCCTTGTGGGTCCTGTTGGAAGGTTGAAACTAAGATCATGTGGGTCTCGCAAGATCATGATCAGAACTAAGAAGGTGCTCGAGACTGTGCGGCGGGCTCGTAGGGAAGCGCTTTACCTCAGACTCTGGCGACTCGAGGAGGAAGTGAACAAAGGAAAACACCAAGCCCAGAAAGGTCTCCGAAAAATCAGAGCAGCGTTGAGATACGAGGAGGAAATACAAAGGAAGAACTTGCAAATCTTCTTCAAGGAGTGGTGGGCTGGAAAAGCCGACAAACCCACCAAAGAGATGTGCAGTATCCTTAAAAGGAAACACATCAGAGAGACGATTCCCCTACTGCTTGACCCACATGGCAATGTTTGCAGCTCGGAAGAAGCTAATGTTGGCATCATTGAAGGGCACTTCACGAGACTCCTGGGAACCTCGAACCCCCTCTCCCATCTTAGAAGGGACTGCATGGCTGCCATATCTAGGGTTTCCCCCCGGAGAATACCACCCAACCTCCACTCCCTGCTTCATGCCCCGATCTCCGAATCAGAAATCATTGAGGTCATCGATGCCCTCCCTCTCGGTAAAAGCCCGGGACCCGACGGACTCACTAACGAGTTTTTTAAATCATTCAAGCTGGTGGTTGCCACCCCTCTTCGGATGGTTTGGCAAGAAGCGCTAAAATTTGGTGCTCTTCCTTCTTGTATAAATAATGGAATTATCAAGTTGATTCACAAGAAGGGGGAAAAAAACAGAATCGAGAACTGGCGGCCAATTACGATGCTCCAAACAGGATACAAGATCGTCGCCAAAGTCATTGCCAACAGACTGGCGTGCCACCTGAGATCTTGGCTTAGTGAGGACCAAAAAGGTTTCATCAAAGGCAGATCCATTCTGGAAACCATTATGGATATTTGGGAAGGTATTCAATTTGCAAAAGAGTCTAATCAAGATGTGGTCTTCCTCAAGATCGACTTTGACAAAGCCTACGATAGGCTGGAATGGGACTATATTCTGCAGTCGCTCCAAGACCTCGGATGTAGTCAGAAATTCACCAAGATGATCGCGACCCTTCTCGGCAACGCAACGACTCAGATTAACGTTAACGGCAAACTTTCGAAGGCGATCCATCTTAAAAGATCTATTAGACAAGGATGCCCTCTTGCCCCCCTTCTCTTTGCCATCGCCTCTGAGGGGCTGAGCAGACTCGTGGCTCATCATGTGGAGGCTGGCAATATCAAAGGCCTCCAGCTACCTCACGACCACAGTCAAATCATCATGAGACTTTTTGCCGACGATATGAACGCGTTCGTTCACAATGATAATACCAGCCTGGAGACTTTCTGGAGGTGTCTTGACACCTTCTGTGAGGCCTCTGGATCCAAAATCAACCACAATAAGACCGCCTTTAGGGCCATTGTGGGACACCAACCTGGCCTTCTCATTGATCATGGCTGTCAAATTATTCCGCAGGGCCAAATCTTTCGGCTGCTCGGAATCCCCCTGGGGTTTGGCGTCTCTATGGAGCAGCGATGGAACTGGGTGCTAGCCAAACTTGAAAACAAGCTAAATTACTGGAGAGGCATGCAAATCAATCTCGCCGGACGGGCGATGGTTATCAACACGTTCCTCCTCTCGTCTACCATCTTTTTCCTTTCTTGCTGGAGACCGAATGAGCAAGGCCTGTCCAAACTGAATAGCATCTGCAGAAACTTTCTTTGGACGGGTGACCATAACAGAAGGGGGGTGCCTAAAATCAAATGGGCCATCTGCACCAGCCCTAGAGATAGCGGGGGGCTTGGCATCCTGGACATTGGATGTATGGCTAACAAACTGGCAGCCAAATGGATGATTAAAGCTTGGTGCAATAGGGAGGCCTCGTGGGCCAAGCTGATCTTCAGAAACAAAAACGAGTTGGCCCTCACGGGGTCCCCGAACTGGAAAAACCTTGACATCATGACCCTGCTCTTCTCCCCGATACCTGTCTTCCCGAAAGGCTCCAACCTCGTTTGCTCTCTTTGGAAGGGCTGGAATAAAGTCAAAAGCTTCACAAGAATTAGTGAGGACTGGAAGTGGGCGGCCGGAATCAGACAAAACGACTCTATCTGGTTTCCTATACATGGCATCCGGAGTGTGGAATCGTGGAACATTCAAAATGCCAAGAAGTTATGGAACAAAGGATTCAAAAAATGGAAACACCTCTGGAAACAAGACACCAACAGTTGGATCAACTTCGAGGATATCGACCCTCGCATAAACATTTCCTACGAAGAATGGAACACCTTGCAAAGCAGATGCCTCGCTTGGGATCGTCACAAAACTCGCCTTCTCATGGGACATGATGCTCCGAACGCGCGTGGTCTCAAATGGCACAATGGAAATAGCCTACTCAAAATCCCGAACATCAAAGAAACAAATGACCTCGAGACTAGCCTCAACAAGAAGTGGTGCCTGTCTTGGACGCGGCTTCGGTGGGACATGAAATTCATGGGCATCTGGCACCCACTTATAGAGATTAAGAAGTCTGTCCTCTTATGGCAAATTCTTCATCGCGGAATTTGGACTTACCATAAGGCAAACAAAATTTGTGGGATCCCTCCGTGGTGCAAACGCTGCCACCGTGCAATCGAAGATGTCCCACACATCTTCCTTTCTTGCCCCAACTCATTCAGAATCTGGCAGACGGTTGGACTGAAAATCAGAGTTCAGAAACAGCTCAGTTGGAAACAAGTCCTATTGGGAGAAGCGATTGGATGCTCTGCGGCTCTCTGGAACGCAATCAGAGGGGAAGTCCTGTGGAAAATTTGGCGAGAGCGATGTGCTCTCAACTTCGGCGACCCCCCCAGGGAGTGGTCGATTGAAAAATCTTTATTCCTCCTTGGCAAAAGGATCGTCAACAGTAAGAAATCCCCCCCCTTCAGACACCATCAAGTCCTCACGTTGATCAACAACAAGCTCAAACCCAAGTGGGTCCCGCATGAGGGCGACGAGAGGGTGATCAACCTTCTTTGTAATGCAACCTAGGAATCAACCATGCTTCCCCTGCTTTGTGGGATTTGGGGGGTCCCGTGGGCACTAGACCCCTTTTCTTGTACCTTTGTTTCTTAATTTAATTCAAGTCCGGGAGAGTAGGCCATTGCCGAACTTCCTTTATGAAAAAAAAAAAACATTTAGACATTGCATGAAGGTGTTGATGTTATTAGGGTCATTATGGACAAAATCATTGTTAAGCCATGAGAGTTTATTTTTGTAAAAACATACTTTTTGTATATATTTTGGTGAACAATCCTGACAAAAAAGGCAAGACTTTAGAACATGTAAGATTTTAGTGAATTTCATACAAAGTTGTGTGAGGACTGCTAGCAAGACAGCATGGCGCTATGCATCAATGGAATCTTCTGCTATTTTTGCATCCAGATCATAGCTCTTGGCATTTCGTTATCGATTTCATTATTATGTTCTTCTTTTCGACTATGTATACATGCGCACTCTCTAATTAATTCAATCACAAAGTCTAACTATGAAGAAGTATTGTTAGTGTTGTCTAATATTTTGGTAAAGCAATTGTGTCTGAGTTTGTTGTCTATACTTGATGAAGTACTGTAATTGTGCAGACTTACTTTATCTATTGTTTGGCGACAACATATGATCCATTATAACTTTGTTTTCTTCGGTGTGTTCCAATAGTATCTCTGTATGGTGAAATGGAAGAATTAAGCATTTTCTAACCGGAATTTTCCTCATACAGGTGACTTTAGTCTACTTGTATCATTTATGGATTTGTGAATTAGCCAAAGAGGAGAAATAAACAAACTTACGTTTATCCTAAGCTATCCCACCTAAGAACCCTGCACGACCTGATCCTTTGGAAAATCTAGAAGGGGAAGGTTAACACTAGTGATTCCATTAGCGAGTGCTTTTCCACACACTACATGTTGGTATTGAGATCTGGTGAATAGTAATGCATGCATGTAATGCGGTCAAGCGTGTGCTATCCAAAGTACACGGAAGCCAAGAAACCCTATCCCCTGAAACGTTTTTTGGGTGTTTCAAAATTTCTTAAGATCTTAGAAGAGCAATCGGCTCAGTTAAGTATAGGTTATATACCAAAGACCATAGGAAAACCATGAGAAATTATGGTGTTTATCGACCTTTTTACGACTCACGACAAGCTAATTGCTTTTGAACCTGAAGTCGTTTCAAAAGTGTCCAATCAAGCCTCTAGATTGACTAGTGAACAAAGAGATTTTATCCCACCTATGGATCATTTAACAATCTCAATACTCTCTACACAAATCGTTCCACTAAAAACTAGTCAAGTTACTAATCTTCAAACATTGGAAGCACATGATAGTGGATTCTTCCATAGTTTTTGGACTTTTAGGAAACAGATTGGTAGACCAGAAATGGAAGAAAACCACCCTTACCAAATCTAGTGCAATCCGGGCATACCTTTATATAATTATTTTGAAGAGAACTCTTTGCCATTAGTTTTGATTTCAGCAAAGTGGTGGACAGATTCTAAGATTCTAGTAGAGAATGCATTACCCATGGATGTAATCACTCACTCGTTCATTAATGGGTTCATTCCAAAGCGCAGAGAGATTATGATTATTAGGTGCATAAGAACAATGCAATTACATGAGTTGATTGATATGCCTCTACAATTAGAACACAAGGAGGGACGTTTTGCAAAACATTTAGATTGGCCCTCTTTGAAAACTCTAAAGATGAACAATGGCAATGGGTAAAAGTAAGTATTATATATGAAATGTAAAAAATCTTGGACATATCAAGGCTAATTGTGCTTTAAATTAGATATACTATGCAATTGTCAAAATACTATCCATTCTTGCAAACGTTTCCCATATAATATTAAAATGCAAAATCAATTGGCAGTCAATGGAGTAGTGCACGAACTAGGAGAACCTTCAACTAATTATGTCCAACCCCATTTGCACAATTCTCCATATTCTACATATCCCTTTGGATCATAGAATCAAGGGAATTACAATCTTCTATGCTAGAATTAAGGAATTCTAAACTTCAACAATCAAGGACTATTGATGTGTTGTCATTTTTCTTGTGAGCTAGGGCACAAACAGACACTACAAGGATGCACAGGATTATGATAAGTAGAATAAATAAAGGCAAATATGAATATCGAGTATTGTAATCATAACAACAACTAAAGTGTAGACTACCACTCTCCAAACACGATAGGGACGAGTTCTACAACTAGTTATAGAGGTTTTCTAAGGAGGATTAAGGAGTAGCAAGTTATGGTGATAAAAGCAACCAAGTGAGCTCAAAAAAAACCCCCAACTTTTCCCTCACCTACTCCAATTAATGAGCTAGTAACTAATGAACCAAAAAAAGTTATACCCACACCAACGCCTAGTAAGGAATCACCACCCGAAGAGTCTATGGACACTATGGCATGGCACATTTTCACTCTCACACCCATTACTTTCACATTAGGCCACTTATTCACCTTAGTCCATAGCATTCGACAACAATTTGAGTCACATATAGGATTTGAATATGTTCTTGCACCTTCACGATAACTATCCATTTGAATATGTTCTTTCACCTTTGAGCGGGATTCGGGAGTTGACCATGTGGTCCCCCTTGTCCTTGCATGGTATAAGAATCAGCATATTTCAAAGGTATTAGTTGATGGTGGTTCGGGACTCAACATAGCAACTACAACATTATGTAAGAAATTAGGATGGACTAATAATGAACCTATTAAATTCTTTGTTGGAATGGTTGACCAATCTGATGTTCATCCCATGGGGATAATCTGTAATATTCCCATCACACCGAGGGTACAATTTTTCATATAACATTCATAATCCTTAATTTATCAGAATCAAGCCTTGACAATAACTTGCTTTTCACTACACAATGGTTGAAGCAGGCTAAGTTTCTGCAAGATTGTTCATCCCACAAGTTGTCTCTAAATGCTATCATCATAAGTATACAATAACCTTAAATGATTTCACACCACGTGAAATCCATGCTTGCCCCTATTTGGCGGAGCTACTAAACATGCTTGATGTGCTCTCAGTTGATGACGAAATTTTTTTCTTGGAACCGAACTATTTACTCTCATTGGGCACTATTGATTTACAACACCTTATCAGGCTGAAATTCCCTTATCTACCAAACGATTATGAAAATCTAAAATTCTTTTTCTTATGAATTACTTCTCTTTAAATGATTTTGATCTAAATTTTTATTCTCAATTTGTACCAGCAAGAGGAACCAGACAAATAAAAGGAATATGTTATAATTTCATGAGTATGTATATGTTTGTGAATGTGCATGTGTGTATTATTCCAAGTGTTAGGCATGTGTTTGTATGTGCATGTTTGGAAATATGTTTGTGAATGTTACCCTAACTGATTGTCTATGTGCATGTGTATATATTTCTATTTCTATTTGTGTACCCTTAAGTGCATGTGTGTTTGTGAATGATCTATAAATACTTGGGTTTTTCTATGTTTGTATATGCTTATAGCGTTATATGTAAAGGTTTAAATGTGCATGGGTAAAGATGTTGTAGAAACCCAAAATCAAGAATTGTGATTGAAACCCATGTAAAAAGTAATAACACTACCCATCTTCAAACACTTGAAATTCAATTTCAAACACTAGGAGCCCAAACTCAAACCCTTGAAACCCAATTTCAAACCCTAGAAGCCCAACTTGTAATTCAAGCGTCAACTGTAGTGCATCATTGGGCCATTGGATGGATTCCACTTGTAGTAACAACAAGCAAGATATCAAGAATGAGAATTCAAGATCACATTTGAATTTTAGATTCCCTTCAAAAAAGCCAAAGTCATTTATCACACTTAGGTATGATAAGGCCTATAATCCAATAAAATTGATTCCTAACATAACGAATGTTTTCAAACTTATATCAACAAACATTGTACTTCAAATTTAAACTCTCGCATGTGTTCAAGCTCTTACACATTTTGAATAAGCTACTAAACCCCTTTCGTATCAAGCCCCATGCTGGCTTGAGAGGTTTCACTCAACTTTTTCTAGAGATATCTAGCTCAAAGATCTTTAAGTGTATGAACTAGTGTAATAGGCCTCTCAATAGTGAAATAATTCATTTTGAGCTTTCCCTTATAGATTGCTTAGAATAAATAATCAAATCATTTTTATGCATATAGGCAAAATTTAGCAATGACAAGTTTTATATTCTCTCGCTAAACCTTATTTCCATCATGTTTTGAAAGGTAGAGCCTGCATAGAGCATACATGTCTTTCTAACATTTTTGTTTGATGCATACATGGTGCCGTGCACACTTATAGATGTCTTTGGATATGTAGATTCATTGCTTTTCTTCTACTTTTGACAAGAACCTCTAGCAAATGTATGCCTATGTGAAAGTTTTGTATGCAATAAGGGAAGAACCGAATTTCTTTCAATATGGTGGATTTCACACTTCTTTGGGGCGATGAACAACTCTCTTTTGGGAATATTCCCTATGTCATATCAGAACAGGTCCAAAATAACAGGATTACTTTGTCATTGAGATTGAGATTCAGAGTGAGAGTGAGAGTGAGATCGAGAGTGTGTGCGTCAATGTGATTGTGATAGCTTGAGGGTAGTGAGGAGGTTGAAGCTTCTTCAAGAATCCATTTTCCAAAGTTATTTTATCCAATTGATTCAAGTCTACAATACAAAAACTTCTAATCCTCTAGGTCATATCTTGTCTTCTCTTCTGCATCAAAGTTTCTCTTATCTTGTCCAAGTTTTTTTTTTCTCTCTTCTATTGTTATTAACTGATCAAAAGATTGTGATTGGGGATAGCTTGCTATTGATGAAGTGCCACAAGTTAAAATTTGGACCATTTCACATTTTTGCATGTCATCCTTCTATACGCCCATGCGAACCCTCTCTATATCCTTCCAATTTTTCATATAATAAAAGTATCCTTGTGACAAGTTAGTGAATCATGTTTTAGGTACCTTGCTTTGGGATCTATATTTAGTTCATTATAAGATAGTTCCCTCATTTTATTCTCTATCTAGAATTTCTAAACTCCAAGGGCTCAAAAGTGATACTTGGAGGTGGATTTGGATCTAGCACCTCCACTAGTATTTTGTAGATCAAAGAGCTGAACATTTTTGTCTCTCATGAGCGTTTTGAAATTCTGCATTTCTTTTGAGTTATAGGCTGAGACAAATGTGGAATTTTCTAACACATTAGAAAAAGGAATTGAGATTCTCTATTATTATGGGAATATGTGATTTTGATGCATACATGTTTCCATGCATAATTATGGATGTCTTTGTATATGTCTTTTAACTCCTTTTCTTCTACTTTTGACAAGTACTATTAAAGAGAGCACTTTACACTATAAGTGTATCCTTTTGTGAAAGTTTTGCATGCAACATGGCAAGAACCAACTTTTGCTAAATCTGCTAGATTGCACATTTCTTTGGGGGAATGATCAATTGTGTTTTGGGAAGATTTTCTCCATCATGTAGGAAGAGGATGAAAATCAGAGAATTACCTTGTGATTGAGATGGAGAGTGAGAGTAAGAGTGAGATTGACATTGAGAGTGCAAGTGTGAATGAGATTGTGAGATCTTGAGGGTGGTAGGGAGGTTGCATGTTTATGAGGAAGCTTATTTCCAAACCTTTGTATCCAATTAATTCAACTCTACACTACCAAAACTTCTCTTTCTCTATGTCATATCTGGTCTACTCTTCCACATTAGATTTTCTCTTATATTTTAAAATTCCATTTTTCTCTCTCCTAAAATTATTGAGTGATCAAAATCTTGTGATTGGGGATAACGCATGATTGAGGAAGTCCTACAAGCAAAAATTTGAACCATTTCTTGATTTGTGTGTGTCATCCTTGCATATGGGTCATGCTAATATTCTTTGTATAAGGCCAATTTTATCTCATAATAAAAGTCTCTCTGCAAATTTTGTGAATCATGTTTTAGGTACCTCATTTTGGGCTTTACATTTAGTTCACCATAATATAATGAAAGCCCCTTGGTTTTATGCCAATCAGACCACTCTCTCTCTTCCTTCGATCAAGTGCAAGATTATTGAGGCTTGGTACAGGGCCTTTGCCTCCTTCTCCTTGCCAGCCAGGTGTTGGAGGAGGGTGGTCCTCTAGACTTGATACATCTTGACCAGGGCTCATAAGAATCTTCAAGCCATCTGTCATGCTAGAAGGGAAAACCTTTATGAGAGACTATGGTGTTTGGAGGTAGAAGTTAACAAAGGCCACTCACAATGCCAAACTGGGCTCCGAAAAATTAGAAGCATAATGAGATAGGAAGAAGAAATTCAGACAAAGAATCTACAAATATACTTAAATGATTAATGGATAGGTAAGGTGGACAAGCATACTAAATAGATGTCCAACCTTCTCAAGAACAAGCAATCCAAGGAAATGATTCTATTCATGATGAATGCCAATGGGTTTGAATGTAAAATTGACGGAGGAAATAGTACACACACATGATTGCATGGCCTCCATCCCATTGATTAGAACCAAAAAATCCCATAAACCCTAAAAGCTCTTTGCGAAGCTTGCATCTCGAAGGTTGAGACTTTGGCGGTGATTCCTTTCCTAATGGTAAGAGCCTAGGGTTAGATGGTTTTACCAATGAGTTCATCAAGACCTTCAAGCAAGTGGTGGCCACTCCTTTATGTTTGGTATAGCAAGAGTCTACGTAAAGGCAGTTGCAAGCCGTATTAGTTGTTACCTTCTTGAGTGGATCAGTGAGGATAAAAAGGGGCTCATTAAGGGGAGGCCCATCCTCGAAGCTATCAATGATGTTTGGGAACAGCTGGTTTTTACTGAGGAATGAGGCCAAGATGTGCTCTTCCTTAAGATTGGCTTTGACAAAGCTTATGACAAACTCGAGTGGCACTTCATTCTCCAATCATTGAAAGACTTGGGCTATGGCCAAAAAATCATTAAGATGATCTCTACTCTACTAGGAAATGCAAATGCTTAGATAAACATCAATGGATAACTCTCTTAGGTGATTAGATTAAAACGTCCTATCAGATAAGGTTGCTCGTTGGCCCCTCTTCTCTTTGATGTTGTGGTCAATGGTCTTAGCTAGCTTGTCATCCATTAAGCTCACTTAGGTCATATTTAGGGCCTCAATCTACCTCTCAATCAGGATCAGATGATCATCAGACTTTATGCTAATGATACTAATGTCTTTATTTGTAATGACACATTAAGCATTGACACTTTTTGGAGTTGTCTGGATACCTTTTTTGAGGCTTCAAGATCCAAAACAAATCATTCGAAAAGTGCTTCGAGGGTACTTATTAGGCACCCTCCTCAATTGCTTATTGATCATGCTTGTTAGTTGATCCCTAGAGGTAAAATCTTTTGTTTCTTAGGTATTCCGATGGGATTCGATGTTTAGATGGGTCAGCAATGGAATTGGGCTCTCTCTAAGCTCAAGAACAAGGTGATGTACTCAGAAGGTATGCATATTAATATGGTTGAATGTGCTATGTTGATTAAAACATTCCTTCTCTCTTCAATGCTCTACTTTCTCTCCTATGAGAGACCAAATGACCAAGAGATTGTCAAGCTCGAGAGAATTTGTGGGAACTTCCTCTAGATGGGTGACCATAACATGAGGGGTATCCCCAAATTTAATTGGAGTACTTGCACTTGTTGATATATTTAGATAGTGATGTGTGTGAACACTCTAGGACCGCTGAGGCACTTTTTTCCCTCTTTAGGAGGTTTTTTTCCCCCGGCTTGTATATACGCCTATTGCCCTAATGGGCTACTTATCTTTGTACATTCTCTAGTAATTCATTTAGTCATGTGTTGTGCTCAACGCTTCTTCTTCTTCCTTGTGTTGTTCGCGTGCTTCCGCAGACGTCTAACTCCAACAATTGGTATCAAAGCAGGTCGCCGCTTCATCTAGGGTGTCATCGACACTCCTCCAGTTGCAGTCTCAAATTCGCACGAAATTTGGTGAGCATACTCAGGGTGTTTCATAGATCAAAACATCTTCGCTTTGTCGTGCCGAAATCGCGATCTGAGCTCGTTTTGGCCTTCGAACGCACTATCGCAGCGCTTGTGCAGGCTATTTCTTATTTTTATGCCAAAGGTATATACCTGTTTCGATTCGCCAATATAAGCATCTCGAAGTCTGCTACAAGTTTAGCAAAACTCGTATGGGCAGTTCCGTTTAACTTTTTGAGATACAGTCAATTTTCTGCATCAAGGTATTTTAGTCATCGACCATGGCTGAAAGCAGTGATGTATTCTGTATGTTGCTGTTGAGGATAAGTTGGATGGTACCAACTACCCATTATGGGCTTATATGATGCGACATGTATTGGTTGCAAAAGGACTGTGGAACATTGTGCAGGGTGTTGAAAGACGTCGTGTTATACCTGCGACTACAGGTACTGCAAATACAGGTGCTAAAGCTGATGGAGATAGTGTCAAAGATGATATTCTGTAGATTCCTGTTCTTGCTGCTGTTTTTGTTGCACCTACTACATAGCAAATTCATTGGTATGGCAAAGATGCTCAAGCACACGCATTGATAGCTTTGTCTATCAAACGTGCTATTATTCCTCACATTCGCTCTTGTAAAACAGCAAAGGATGCTTGGGATACACTTACCACATTGTACCAGGCTAGGAATGAGGCTCGTGTTGCTTACCTCCGAAAATAGTTGGAGAGTGAGCACATGAATGAAGGTGATTCTATGGACAGTTTTCTAACAAGATCAAAGACTTGAAGGAACAGTTGATTTCTACTGATGAGGTTATACCAGATAGCTCACTTGTGCAGACCGTTCTGAATGGTCTTCCTGATTCATATCAGAGTTTTGCTTCTACTCTTTGATTCATGATGAAAGGCAATCCAAATGCCTTGTCGTTTGAGGAGTTAGTCTATGTTCTGTTACAAGAAGATCAGTCTAGGAAGAATAGGTCAATTATGCGTGTTGCAGATCAAGCTTTCCTGGCTAGTCAGAAGGGCAAAGGAAAATGCAAGTACTATAAAGGGAATCATCATATCATAAAGAACTGTCCAAAACTGGCTGCAAAAGAGGCAAAGAAAAAGGAGGCTGGAATGGTTGTTGCAGAAGCCTCTACACCAAAAATAGAGTCTGCTAATCTTGTGCAGGAAGAAGAATGGGCGTTTACTACTGTTTGCAGTTTTGACCCATCTTCTCATGAGCAGTGCATGTCTGCAGTGGACTCAGATGTTTGGTACTTTGATAGTGGGGCGACCAAACATATTACCTCGCAGCGCAGTTTCTTCTCTTCCCTCGAGCCTGCCCCTACAGGGAATACTGTCACATGCGCCAACAACTCCTCTTATCCTATTATGGGAGTTGGTAAGATCATTCTGCCTACTACTAATGGTAGTTCTTTCACCTTGTTAGATGCTTTATTTGTGTCAGGGATCAAGAAGAATCTGTTATCAATCTCTGCATTAGCCAAGATTGGCTTAGTTGTGAAATTTGTTGATGACAGATGTACAGTTCATGATCTGTCAAATGGCGATGTTATTATTGCTTCTGGCATTTTATGTTGTGGGTTGTATAAGCTCATAGACTATGAAAGATCTGTGAATGATTCAGCATGTGCAGTTCATGATTCTCAAGCTATGTCAGATGCAAAGCTTTTGTCATGCATGCTTTGGTCATCTGAATTTTGCTAGTTTGCTACGCCTACAGAAATCTGATATGGTGTCTTCTTTGCCCAAGCTTGAGGCACCTGGAAAACATGTATGTGAAGGCTGTATTTTGGGCAAAATGTAGTGTTCCTCCTTTCCAAAAGATGGTTCAGTTCGGCTACGCAGAAATTGCAGCTTGTACATAGTGATGTCTGTGGTCCTATGCAGACACCTTCTTTTGGAAACTATCTTTACTTCGTGACTTTCATTGATGATTTTTCCAGGCATGCATGGGTATATCCATTGAAGGCAAAGTCCGAAGTGTTTTTGTGCTTCAAACAGTTTTTGGTCTTGGCTGAAAATCTGTCAAGATGTAAAATGGGCACCCTCCGTTCTGATCGAGGGGGGGGATATATGTCTTCTGATTTTAATGCATTTCTGGCTGAACGTGGGATAAAACACCAGTGTATAGTGCTGTATACACCTCAACAGAATGGAGTTGCTGAACGGAAGAACAGGTCACTCATGGAGATGGTGAGGTGTATGGTCAAGAGTGAGGCTTTACCACATAGTTTCTGGCTTGAGGCTGTCATGTGTGCAGCATATGTACTTAACAGGTGTCCCACTAAAGCGCTGCAAGCTATCACTCCATATGAGGCTTGGCATGATCGCAAACCATCTGTTGCTCATCTACGGGTTTTCGATTGTTTGGCATATGCACTAGTGCCTGAACAACATCGCACAAAATTGGATGATAAGGCAGTAAAATGTATTTTTGTTGGGTACAGTTCTGAAAGTAAAGGCTGTCGTCTGTATCATCCACAGACTAAGCGCATTCTGGTTAGCCGTGATGTTGTTTTTGTGGAACATGCTATTGAGCCATTGCTTTCATGTACTAAGGAGACATCTGTTAGCTACAAAGACATGTATGATACTTTGATGCCTCTTTTTACAGGTGGATAGTCTACTTCTGGTCTTAATGAGGCAACTTCCCAGCCTTCGTAGGTTTCATGTAATGATGCAGATCATCCCATTTCTTATGCAGATTTACATGATGCACTTGTTGATGAGAGAGCTGATATTGAGGAGGCAAAAACTATGCCAAAATGGCTGGTGCAGACTTTGCGTGACAGCAAATTAGATGCACCTTTGTCATATCGTACTTGTTGAGGCTCTCACAATGCCTCCTTTGCATCAGATTGCTATGCTATGGCTGCATCTAGTCTCTGTGATGAGAATAAGCCTGTTTCTTTTGATGAAGCACAAAATTCAGAGAATTGGATGGCTGCTATGCAATCTGAATATGATGTTATAATGAAGAATGGTACTTGGTCTTTATGTGACTTGCCTCCTGGCAAGAAAGCCATTGGTACTAAGTGGGTATACAAGTTGAAGCGTAAACCTGATGGTACAGTTGACAGGTATAAGGCTAGGCTTGTTGCAAAAGGTTATGCACAGGAAAGAGGCATTGATTTTGATGAGACCTTTGCACCCACATGTCGTATAACTACTATTCGGAGCATCTATGCACTTGCGGCCCATCATGGTTGGAATGTACATCAGTTGGACATTAAAACTGCATTTCTGAATGGTGACTTGCATGAAGAAGTGTATGTTTTTCAGCCCCATGGTTTTGTGCAGAAAGGGCATGAAAACCAAGTGTGCAAGTTAAAGAAGGCATTATATGGTTTA
The DNA here is from genome assembly GCA_020310875.1 of Ceratopteris richardii. Taxonomy (NCBI): domain Eukaryota; kingdom Viridiplantae; phylum Streptophyta; class Polypodiopsida; order Polypodiales; family Pteridaceae; genus Ceratopteris; species Ceratopteris richardii. Next base: position 55,338,271 of record CM035423.1, read on the forward strand.
AAGCAAGCACCATGTGCTTTGTATGAGAAGGTACATGCCTATCTGATTGCACATGGTTTTGTGAACATTCCAAATGAGAGCACCTTATATGTTAAGCGTGCTAATGATGTGCTTCTGATCATTGTTGTCTATGTTGATGACATGCTGCTCACTGGTCCTATTGAGAAGCATACTGCTGATTTTAAGGCTGATTTTCATGCCTCATTTGAGATGTCTGATTTGGGGCATTTGCATCATTATTTGGGCATTCAGTTTATGCAAGTTGATGGTGGATTGGCTTTGTGTCAAATGAAATATATTGGCACATTATTGCAGCATTTTGGCCTTGAAGACTGTAAGCCTATTGCCTCCTATGGAGACAGGTTTATGATTGAGTATTCATGATGCTGGAGATGCATTTGATGCTATCCTCTATCAGCAGGCTGTTGGATGCCTGATTTACTTATGCATTACTCCACCAGATATTCAATTTGCTGTCTCATAGATGAGCAAGTTTATGCATTGCCCTGGTGTCAAGCATCGGCAGGCGGTTAAGTGCATCTTTCGCTACTTGAGTGGTACTCGGCTACTTGGGTTGTTTTATCCCAAGGGGGGATCACTACCACCAAATTTGCATGCTTTTTCTGGTTGCTATGACACTCGTGTGTCCACTAGTGGCTTTTTCTTCATGCTTGGTAGCTCATGTATATCTTGGTTGAGCAAGAAGCAGCCTACTATGGCCACTTTCAGTTGTGAGGCTGAGTATAGGGCAGCTCTCACAGCTACTGTTGAGTGTGTGTGGCTCAGACATCTTATGGCTGATTTGGGTGTTGGTCAGTCCTCTGCCACCACCATCTTCACTAATAGTGAGAGCGCATTGGCAGTTGCGAGGAACCCTGTGTTCCATGCTCGCACTAAGCACATTGAGGTGCATTATCATTATGTCAGGGAGAGGTTCTCTGTTGGGGAGATCAGCTTGGCATATGTTCCCACGCAGGAGAACATTGCAGACCTTTTTACGAAGGCTCTACCTAGGGAGAAATTTGAAGCTTTCCTCAAAGCTTTGGTCTTACTTCCTTTCGTGGAGTGATTTCCACATAGCTTGGCACTTCCTTATACATGAGTGCCAGCTCCTTGTTCACCGCATCACTCCCAGGGGGGGATTTGTTGATATATTTAGGTAGTGATGTGTGTGAACACTCTAGGACTGTCGGGGCACTTTTTTTCCTCTTTAGGAAGTTTTCTCCCCGGCTTGTATATACGCCTATTGCCCTAATGGGCTACTTATCTTTGTACATTCTCTAGTAATTCATTCAGTCTTGTGTGTTGTGCTCCAAGCTTCTTCTTCTTCCTTGTGTTGTTTGCATGCTTCCGTAGACGTTTAACTCCAACAGCACTAGCCAAAAGGTTCAAGGTGGTTTTGGATAGTCTAGAAATCAATGGAATGGCCAATGTGTTAGTGATAAAATGGTTAATTAAAGCATGGAGCAATAGTGATGCCACTTCGGCCAAGCTTAGTTTTAGAAACTAGAGTGCTCTTAAACTTGCAGGCCTCCTAGGTGGAAGGGTCTTAACCTTGTCACCCTATTGTTCTCCCCATTTTTGTTGTCTCCCAAGGGCTTAAGCTTGGTTTGTTCTCTATGGAAGAGTTGGAACAAGGTTAAACAATTTATCAGAATCAATGAAGATTGAAAATGGGTGGCGGCTATTAGATAGAATGATTGGATGTGGTTCCCTATCAAGGGAATTAGAGGTGTGGAGTCTTGGAGCCTCCAAAAGGTTTAGGAAGCTTTGAAAAAAATGGCTTTTGTTTGTGGAAACACCTGTGGAACCAAGAAACTTATCAATGGACTGATCCAGCCAAAAGAGTGGACTATGAAGAATGGCATTTTTTCCAATGCTTGGGAACACTCGAGGACTTGCCTCCTCATTGTTCAAGACTCTGCTTACCCTAAGGATCTGAGATGGCACAATGGAAATAGTCTTGAGAAAATTCTAAGATTGAAAAAGGATCTAGAATTTCACATCACGCTCAATAGGAAGTGGTGTATGGATTGGTTATGTTGGAAGTGGGACTTTAAATTTCAATCCCTTTGGCACCCCCTCATCAAAGTAAAAGTGGTTGTGCTTATGTGGCAAATCCTACACCATCGAATTTGGACCAATGTAAAAGCTAACAAAATTTGCGGGGTCTTCCCATGGTACAAACGATACTTTTGTGGCATGGAGGATTTGGGACACCTCTTCTATTTGTGCACCAAATCAATATTATTCTAGCAAGCCCTTTAGAGAATCATGTTGTTACATGGAAAAATCAACTAGAAACAAGCTTTGCTGGCTAAAGCAATTGGATGTTCCTTAGCACTATGGAGTGCTATAAGAGGGGAGAATCTGTGGAAAATATGGAAAGAGAGGTGTGCAACTAACTTTGGAAACCCTCCTAAAGAACGCTTGATCGAAAAATCTCTTTCTCTGTTAGGGAAAAGAATTTTCAATCTTAAGAAGCACCCACCCTTTAGACATCATAAAGTGTTCTTCCTTGAGAGCAACAAGATCAAAACCAAGTGGGCCCCACATGAGGGGAATGAGAGGGTTATCAACCTTCTTTGTAAAACTCTCTAGTAATCTATAAGTAGCCCTTGATTTGTGGGATATGGGGGGTCCCATGGGTGCTAAGCCCATTCACTTGTACTCCATTCTTTTTCTGTTAATTAAATTTTGGAAGAGTAGGCTCTGTTGAACTTCCTTTAGAAAAAACATAATGATATCTAAACTTTTAAGGTTCAAAAGTGATATGTGCAGGAAGATTTGGACTGAGGGCATCTCTAACACCATTGTGGAGGTCAATGAGCTTAGCATTTTTCTCTCTCACAAGCATTTTGAGATTCCACTTTATTTTTTAGTTACAAGGCCCAAAATATTGTGCACTTTTTCAACACTTCAAAAATATAACAAAATAAAATGGGCCTTTCTATTATAAGTCAAATCCATGGTTTTGATACATATCTATTGTCATGTATATTTATGGATGTCTTTGGATATGTCATTTTGTTTATTTTCTTCTCTTTTTGATAGGTATCACTAAAAAGTAGTTGACCACTACAAAACACATGCTTTTGCGAAACGTTTGCATCCAACACAAGGGGAATTGACTTTCACTAAGTTTGATGGATTACAAAATTCTTTTTGGGGGGCGATCAATGTTGGTGCAAATCAGTCCAAGCCTACATACTTGGACAATTAGCATTTATTTCATATAATCACATATGACTATTCCGTTGTAAAAATCAACTTATTTTTATCCTTGTAAAAGTGCATATGTTAATTGCACTATTCCCACGTGGAGTTAGGAGGAATCAAATCTTGAATTACTTGGTAGTTGATAGATGAGAAAGTAATTCCTAAAGTTTAGGATTCACTTTAGAGTAAAAGCTTAAATTTGAATTCAATGGTTGGCTCCAAATAAAAATGGATCAAAAATGTACATGGAATAATGCCCAATTTGGAGATCATTTGAGAGGGGTTTTTTTGTGATTAGTGAGCTTCATTACCCTCACATTCTTCAATTATACATTGCCAATGTCATTGTTTTCGTATCTGATTTGATACATATACATTGATCACTTCTCTACTTCACTTCTCTATCAAGTTCATGTCAAAACAATGATCTTCTCAGACTTGGTTCTCCGTGCATAGTTGATCATTTGTTGTGATTTAAAATGATGTGGATTCAGCATACAACCTACTTCATATCTACAAAGTATCATTGTCATTTCTTTTCTTAATCTCAAGGTTCTCCCAAAAGGAATTTTATCAATTGCTAGCAGGTTGAGAGCACTCCTCATTTAGTGAACATGTCTAGAGACCAAAATAGCAAGTCTTGGCACAGTTGTAATTTCTACGCTTCTATTTTGATTCATTGATTAGAGGATCATACTCCAAAGGACTTAGGTAGTTATTTATTATTATTGGGAATCCCAATGGGTCTAGTCTACTCTCCACAACTTGTTCTTGTCTGGTGGGAAGCAGTATTTTGCAGCACCACTTCATCACTAGAATATATCCACCATCTCCTAAAACAGTGGTATCAAAGCAACATCAAAGCAAGATGGGAGATGGATTTCCATTATTCATTGACAAATTGGACAGGGGCAACTCTCCATCATGGTCCTAACAATGCAAGCCTACTTTGAAGGAAGAAACTTATATGGATACATCTCTAGAGATGAGGAAATGCCAATATTCAGAAGCAAACATCAACCTACAAGAGAAGAGCAGGAAAGGCTAACTACATGGTGTGCAAAGGATGCTCTAGGGAGGTCTTATATACTTAACTCAATGGGAAACTCTTCACACATGAGACAAAGCTCAACAAGAATGGAGACAACTCTCAAGTTAATCAATCTTCTGCCCTTTACATAGATAGAAATTAGATTAAAGATAAAGGCAAATGTAAGTAAAATGAAGGAGAGGCAAGTACCTCTCAAGTGAACTTCACAGGTAGAGGAAGAGGTACTAGAGGAAGGCGCAAAGGAGGAAAGCAAGGTAGGGGGAGATCATACAACTCTTCACCTTGCAATATCTAGGGCTTGGCCAATCATACCACATATGATTGTTTCAATAACACAAAGAATCAGAGAGGAAGAGGCTTACACAGAGGAGGCTATTGACAATCTAGAGGCAGGTTCAGGAATGGATGAAGCAATTACCATCACAACTATGACCAAGGCTACAGCAACAACTATCAAGGAGGTCTTAGAGGCAGAAGAGATTATAACAACTATACAGAAGACCAAGAGGATTCTATATTAATCATGAACATGACATCCAGGCAAGGTAAAGATGATGAGCATCTATTCTATATTGACTCTAGTTGTTCCAATCATGTGGTTGGAAATGTAGCATTGCTATCTAATCTTATGGAACCTTAATGGAAGCATGAAGTCCCGACATGTGATGATACTAGGCACTCTATTAAGAAGATTGGAAATGTTAAAGCATCTGACGGTAATATGAACCTTTTAAGTAAGGTATTATATGTGCGAATCATGACAAAAAACCTAATCAGTGTTGGGCAGATTATAATTTTCTGATGAGAAAATTATATGACCTTTGTATGAAGAACACAAACAGTGTTGCTGCTCATCTAAATGAGTTTGATGCTATATTCTCTCACTTACAGGCTCAGAAAATGGATATGGATAATGAAATGAAAGCAGTATTGTTGCTATGCATCTTGGCTTCATCATGGGATACATTTTGCATAGCTATTAGCAATAGTGCACCTGGTGGTAAACTCGTCTATGATGACATATGTGGAGCACTCTTGAGTCACGAGATTTGTAGAAAATCTATGGTTGGAACTTAGAGTGGAGATGCATATAATGTTCGTGGTTCTTACCAAGGAAAGAATCAACAATGTGGTAGGAGCAAGAACAAGGAAAAGATTGGTCAACGGAATAAGAGTAGAAGTAAATCAAGGAAGGGGGATATCAAATGCCATTATTGTCGTAAGAAAGGACACATGAAGAAAGACTGTTATGCATTAAAGAATAATAAGGGTAAAGGATAGAATATTGATGGGCATGTTAAACAGTTACTTGCGCCATCTACTTCGACTGTGAGGATTGAAGAAATTAATGTTGTTTTTTATGATGTTGATGTGTTGACACTTGATAGTACTATGCCAACTGAGGCTCTTATGGTTGATTCTCTTTCCCACACTTGGCTGCTAGATTCTGGTGCTTCTTTCCATGTGACACCACATAGAGAATGGTTCTCTAATTATGCAGCAAAGTCTCTTGGTACCGTGAGACTTGGTGATTCTTACCAGTGTGATGTTGTGGGGATTGGAGATGTGATTGTGCAGTTCATTGATGGTTCAAAATTTACTATGCATAATGTATGCCATGTATCTGGATATGGTTATTGCAAAAGGAAGCAAAGTTGGCTCACTTTATCCATTATTTGTATCACAAAAAGAACACTTGTTAGCTATTACTGAACAGCCTATGGCTTGTACTTGGCATGGTCGTTTGAGCCATATATCTCATAGTGGAATGGAAAATATTTCTCATTTTGGCTACTTACCTGTGTTATCTTTCTCTCAATTTTCATTTTGTGAGCATTGTCAATATGGAAAGCAAACTAGAAATGTGCATAGAACGCACATTGACGCCTTTAGATCTTGTTCATACAGATGTGTGCTGTCATATTCCGACTAGGTCTTTAGGTGGTTCTCTTTACTTTGTCACTTTCATAGATGATGCTACTAGAAAAGTTTGGGTATATCCTATCAAATCGAAGGATGAGGTATTCCCTACTTTCAAAAAATGGCTTGCTTCAGTTGAGACTGAAAAAGGAACTAAGCTTAAGGCTTTACGTTTAGATAATGGGGATGAGTGTACATCACATGAATTCAGCCTTTTTTGTCAGTCTAGAGGGATTCATAGAGAGTTTACAGCTCCTTATACCCCAATACAGAATGGTGTAGTGGAGAGGATGAATAGAACTTTTCATGATAGAGTAGTCTCTATGTTGCATCAAACAAACCTCTCACAAGGTTTTTGGGCAGAAGCAGTATTGACTGCAGTTCATGTGATTAACCTTTCACCTACTACTGCCAAAGGTTTGAAAGTGGCACAAGAGTTATGGACAGGGAAGCTACCATATTATGATCATCTTCAAGTTTTTGGGTGTGAAGCATATGATCATATACCAAATAATCTTAGACAAAAGTTGGATCATAAGTCAAAGAAATGCATTTTTCTTGGATATGGGCGAGAAGGACAATTTGGATATCGCTTATGGGATCCTGAAACACAGTCAGTGATCAGAAGTAGTGATGTCATTTTCAATGAGCCTAAGATGCATAAACAGCCCATTAAGGAGGTTGAAGTGAGAACAGTGGTGTTTGAGGATACTAGTCCTCCAGTTAGCATGCATAAAAATGTTGCACATAGGGATGTTCAAGAGGATGTCCATTCAAATCAGTCTGCACATATTCCTGTTCAACAACCATTGAGACGTTCAGCACGTGTCTCAAATCCACCTGATAGATATGTTCGAGGTTTAGATTTTTTTATGCTAACAGATGCTAGTGAGCCCTCTTCCTACAAAGAGGCTATGCAGACAGAGGATCATGTCAAGTGGGAGCAAGAGTGAGTTGGATTCTATTCACAAGAATCGTACTTGGGATTTGGTACCTTTGTCAAAGGGCAGGAAAGCTTTACCATGTAAATGGGTATATAAGCTGAAATTCACATCAGATAGTGCTTGTCCAAAGTATAAAGCAGGACTTGTTGCAAAGGGTTTTAAGCAACAACATGGTGTTCATTTCGAGGAAATCTTCTCTCCAGTGGTCAAGATGACTACCCTATGCATGTTGCTTGGATTCATTGCAACGGTGGACTTAGAGCTAGTCCAAATGGATGTGAAAATTGCTTTCTTGCATGGAGATCTTACAGATGAGATCTATATGGAACAACCAGAGGGTCATGTAGTTCCTTGCAAGGAAAGTCTAGTTTGTAAGCTTAAGAAGAGCTTGTATGGACTTAAATAGTCCTTTAGACAATGGTAGCAAAAGTTTGATGCTTTTATGAAGTCTCAAGGCTATTCTCGAAGCAAGGAGGATCATTGTCTCTACACAAAGAGATGCTCAGATGGTAGCTTGATATGCTTGATACTTTATGTGGATGATATGCTCATTGCTGAGAAGTCCTCTTATGATTTTTCAATTCTCAAAAAGAAGTTGAGTGACACATTTGATGTGAAGGATTTGGGGGATTCCAAACATATTCTTGGCATGCGCATTACTCATGATAGCAGCAAAAGATGCATATACTTGTCTCAAAGTAAGTACATATCCAAAGTACTTCACAGGTTCAATATGCAGGGTGGAAAGGTATACACCTTTGCCCACATATGTGAAGTTGAGCAAGGGTGATTGCCCCAAATCAGATGAGGAAAAGGAATTCATGACCAAAATTCCCTATCAGTCTATTGTTGGTAGTCTCATTTATGCTATGGTAACTACGAGACCATACATTGCATTTGCAGTGGGAGTTGTGAGCAAATATGTGTCTAATCCTGGCAAGAAACATTGGGAAGCAGTCAAGATGATTTTAAGATATCTGAGTGGCACTAAGGACAAGTGTCTATGCTTAGGTAGAGGAAAAGCATCCATTATTGGTTACACAGATTCTAACTATGCTGGTTGTGTAGACAATCGTAAGTCTACATCAGGGTACATTTTTCATTTTGTTGGAGTTGCTATCTCTTGGAGATCTCGTCTTCAAGAATGTACAGTTTTTTCCTCCACATAAGCAGAGTATGTTGCACCAAGTGAGGCATGTAAGGAATCGTTATGGCTTTCTCGTCTTGCTTGTGATATGGGTGTACCTTAGCATGTACTTCATTTTCTGAGTGATAGTCAGAGTGCCATTGCTTTGGCTAAGAATATGGTATATCATGCAAAGAACAAGCACATTGAGGTGAGGTATCACTTCATTAGAGATTGTGTACCCATTGAGTGCATTATTCTTGAGAAGGTACACACTCGAGATAATGTTGTAGATGCTTTGACTAAAGCTCTACCACAAGATAGGTTTGGACGTTGTTGTCACTTGATGGGTATTACTTGATTCATGATCTTACACAGTCACTTGTATACTTTGTAACATGCCCATGAGGTGGGAGGTATAGTTTTTATACTTACACTCACATATTCTTTATCATTCTTTATTTTTCTCCCATAGTTACTTTGCCCATATTGGCCTTTAGTGGGAGATTATTACCGTTAGTGTCCATGTGAAAGGACAAATGACCACCGGACACTTCTTTGTATATGTTCGTTAATACATATAGTAGCGTCGTCAGTCATAGACTGTAAGTTCGACCACATTTGTAACACCTAAGAAGTCTATGTTTGTGCTCCTTGTGAACTGTGTTTTTTTTGCATATTCTACAGTCTCTGTGCAGAGTACCATGTGCAGCCTTAGGAGCTCAGTTTTCTACTCCGAGGATATCATCTTGGAGATCGTGAGAAGGAGAGCGCACTATGGTGCATCGTCATCGAAATACTTCACAATGCTTATGCACATATACCCTCACAAATTAGAGACAAGCTTGATCCAAAAGCTCAAAGGTGTATGTTCATTGGGTATGACCAAAACCAGAAAGGATATAGATTGTATAATCCCATTAACAAATTAATTACAGTTAGTAGGGATATGGTGTTTGATTAAAACAATTCATGGTTTAAAGATGATTACAAAAAAAGAAAAGCTACACTATGACTTGGAAAATGATTTTCTAACTCTGACTCAAGAAGAACCACAGATATCAGAAGATGTAAACTCAAAAGATGAAGAACAGATTGACTACAGAGCTTGGAAGTCGAAGGGCAAGACAAAATTCAATCCATTGGAAGACATTCCAAAGTCACCCAATCAAGCACTTAGAAGATCTCAAAGGCAAAGTAAGAGACCCATAAGTTATGACTATGACACATCATTAGTCACCAAGCATTCTATATACATGACTCAAGATTCTATATTTGAAGAGCCTTCTTCATTTGAAGAAGCTAACAAGAAGAAAGAATGGAGAGAAGCCATGCACAAGGAAGTTGAAGCACTTTAGGAGAACAACACTTGGGGTTTGGCCCCCAAGAAACCAAGCATTAAGGTAATAGGATCCACGTGGATTTATAAAGTCAAGAACAATTCAGATGGTTCAATAAACAGGTATAAATCAAGGCTAGTATCAAAAGGGTTTGCTCAAACCCATGGATTGGATTATGAGGAGAACTTCTCACCTATGGCTAAGATGCCAATAATCAGAGTCTTAGTAAGTATTGTTGCTTCAATGAATTAGAACTTATATCAGTTAGATGTTATAAAATCCATTCCTAAATGGATGGATCTTAGAAGAAGTTTGGATGGCTCAGCCACCAGGGTATGAAGAAAAGGAAAATCCATATTATGTTTGCAAACGAAGGAAAGCACTTTATTGTTTAAAGCAAGCTCCTAGAGCTTAGATCCATAGGTTTGTCACATATTTTCAAAATCAAAGATTTGTTGCTAGCAAATTAGATTCTTCTTTCTTCATTAAGAAGACTAACTCAATAGTTATTTATCTATGTGTTTATGTGGATGACATTATCATTAGAGGGAATCATGCCAATGGCATCAAGTAAATTAAAGCCTAGATGAAGGAAGAATTTAAAATCAGTTATCTTGGTTTGTTAACATACTTTCTTGGATTATAACTTCTATATTCTGATTCTGGAATCTTTATAACTCACAGGAAGTACATTAATGATATGTTGGTCAAATTTAAGATGGAGAACACTAAAAGTGCAGGTACACCCATGGAACGCAATCACAAGCTTATTTCTCATGAGGGAGAACTACTTGAAGATATTACATGTTATCAAAGGCTTGTTGGGAGTCTCAATCATGAAACCCTAACAAGAGTGGACATTTGTTATGAAGTAAGTACACGAAGCCAATTTATGCATACACCAAGAAAACCTCACTTGCAAGCTACCAAGAGGATCTTAAAGTATCTAAAGGGTACTACGAATGAAGGGATGTTTTATCCATTCACATCTAATTTCGATATCAAGATGCATTCTGATGCAGATTAGACTGGCTCAAAAGATGATAGGAGGAGCACTTCTGGCTACTTATATGTTGCACGTTCAAAGCTAATTTCATGGTCATCAAAGAAACAAACAAATGTCGCATTGTCATCAACTAAAGCAAAATATAGGGGCTTAGCAAATGCAACACAAGAGTCTATGTGGCTCAAATTACATTACATAGATTTGGGATTCCATTCTTATACTCCAATGATTTTTGGAGATAATGTTGGCTCACTTCATTTGGCTACTAATCTTTGTATATCATGCAAGAACTAAGCAGATTGAAGTGCACTATCATTATGTAAGAGAGAAGCTACTTAGTAAGGACATCCAATTGTCCTATGTATCAACCAATTTGCAATGTGCTGATATGCTCGCAAAATCTTTGGATGGAACTAAGTTGAACAGGTTCAAGTTGATGATTGGATTGCTCGAAATGAAAGAGAAATGAAGACCAAGCATGTTAGGCTTGAGGGGGAGATATTGTTGCAAATGAGCCCAAGCCTACATGCTTGGACAATTAGCACTTATTTCATATAGTCATATATGACTATTCCCTTGTAAAAATCAACTTATTTTTATCCTTGTGAAAGTGCATATGTTAATTGCACTATTCCCACGTGGAGTCAAGAGGAATCAAATCTCCAATTACTTGGTAGTTGATAGGTAAGAAATTAAGTCCTAAAGTTTAGAATTCACTTTATGGTAAGAGCTTAAATTTGAATTCAAAAGTTGGCTCCAACTCTACCTATAAAAATAGATCAAAAACTTGTGTGGAATAGAGCCTGATTTGGAGATCATTTGAGAGGTTCTTTTCTATGATTAGTGAGCTCATTCTATGGCCACTTCACTATCCTTACATTGTGCAATTATACATTGCCAATGTCATTGTATTCTTATGTGATTTAATACATATACATTGATCACTTCTCTACTTCACTTCTCTATCAAGTTCATCTCAGAATAGTGATCTTTGCAGACTTGGTTCTCATTGCATAGTTGATCATTTGATGTGATTTAAAATTCTATAGATTCAAAATACTATTTAGTTCATAGCTACAAAGTTTCATTATCATTGTTGTTAAACTGTTTTGTTTTATCTTGCTGGGTTCTTGGGATGGTTAGGGGTCTGTAAAACAGAGGCCCTATTTGTATTTTCCCAATCTACTAATCAAATGTATGCTACTACATCGACTTAGCATTTGTGAATTAAACTATCTTTCAACTACTTATCTGTTCTACGTATTACAACTTCTTCACCGCAATAATGCATAACGCACAACTTCGTCACTTTACCGCAATATCGGATTATCTTAGCACTTCAATAGAGACTTAATTAATTATTGAACTTGATTAACAGAGTTACAAAATACACCAAAATTATAGACAATGCACCACGCTTCAACTTCAGGCGCTCGCCCAGACCAACAGTCTAGCATCGTACCCTCTGTTGTCTCATGCGCATTTCTTTCACTAATAAAAAAGGTTACACCATTTGCGCTATGGCCTTTCGGTGTGTGTGCAACTTTTCATAATTACATTTCTATGCTAAATATACTAATTCCATTCCGGTGGCTAACATGGCACACACGGTGGACTCAAACCCAAAATGACAGATACAAAAATTTAGGACTCATCGATAATGCCCTGTATATACATGGAACGGGCTATCTTGAATGTGCACAAAATCTTGAGCTTGATCGATTCGAGCATATTCTGCAGAATTTCCAGTTCAATAAGTTGTACATCAATTCTAACTGAACTGGCAGCGATCACTTGACTGATCAGTGACTCAGTCTGAGTCTGTAGGAAAGCTTCTTGCAAATAATCGCTGGCGAGCGTAGCATCTTTGCGCAACTTCATCTCTGCAATTTCTGCATCGATACGTGAGAGTCTTTCTCCCTAGAAACCCAATTGTTTTTCCCAGTGCTCTAATTCTTGAGATTGGAATTGCATTGTTTTATAACAATCCTGCCTTTCTTTTTGAACAACTACGATATCTTTCTTTAATTGGATATTATGTCCAATTTCTGTTTCCAAAGAGCGACTTTTCTAGAAGAGTTCTTCGAAAACTTTATCTAATTCTGCTTCAGCTTTTATGACATTTGTAGCGAGCGTCTGAGAAGCTTCTTCTAATACATTGAGCTTATCCCTTGTTTCACGGAGTTCATTGCCTAACGCAGTCATTGCATCTTGTTTATTTGTAACTTCTTGCTTCAACACTTTAATTTCTACGTCCTCATTGGTGATAATAGTATCTTTTCGATCATTTGTTCCTGCAATCGCTGAATTTGTGTTTGCAGTGAATGAATATCTATTTTGGCCTCGATTAGTTCTTCCTGGAGAGGCACTATGTCCGCTTCCAAGATGTCAACTTTGCTTTGCAGCTCGTGACGAATATCTTGTTGTGCATTCTACAGTTGAAGGGGTAATTGTTGGGATAACTGTAACAAAAACTGACGCATTGACCCCAATTGGGTGAACACAGCAAGGGCGGGAAGAGGAGGTGTAGGCTGAGATGGTTGGGTAGAAACGATGTTTGGGGACAAGGGTGGAGAATAATCGGGAGAAGAAGGGAAATGGGACGAAGCTTCATGGGCTTCTGCCGGAGGCGAAGAGGGAGGAGAAGTAGAAGCGGTGAGAAGGGTGATTGGAAGAGGAAGAGGAAGAATAGGTTTCTGGACCAAGACAATGCCTACTCCTCACTAGGGCAAAGGTGAAACTTCGGCAATTTTGGTAATTGCCACTTCAGTGATTTGCTATTAATTTGACATGTCTGCTTGATCATCTGCTAATTGTGAGGATGACTGATGACAAACAATTACAGTGCTATCTTCCACTATATCCATCACAGCATTATCATCCAGTTGTTGTGTTTCATCCCGCCTTGAAGTATCAGCCACATCTTCCATGATAACATCGGGATCCTACTGCTTAATAGGAGAAGATGGTGCAGATGCTACCTGTAATGTAGTCGCTGTATCGTGAAAGACTTCAACTTCTTGTGCACTGGTTGATACCTGCACTTGACTTTGTGATGGGCTGATGCAACTACGCTTGTGCCGGAAGAGTTGGAGAAGATCTGTGTTATCATCCTCACCGTCCATGGCGGATTCTTCTCGAACGAGCGAAGGATGGGGTTGAATGTTCTACAATACGGGATCGGTAGCAAAGAGAAGAGAGAGTATTTGGGGCAACCGGGTACGGGGTATGTATTGGTTGGAGGCCTGCTTCACAATGGCTTGGCACTCTCGACGGATGCGTTTCAAGAAAATTGATGCCCAATTAACTGATTCATGGGATGCAGCCTCAATCACGGAGTAAAAGGTTTGGGATATATCTGAATTGTGTTTCTATAAGTTAAGGGAAGCAACTAAAAGTTGGAGCACGGTAGACTCAGGCTCGGCGCGGTAGAGAATAACGAATTCATTGGAGGACTGGCGGGGAAACAACTGGTGCATCGTGGCTAGGGGAAGGAGTGGAACCTCTACTCGTCCTTTCGGAGCCAGATGGAACCGTTGTGCAACAGTGTTAATAGTGATCACTGTGCAGGGGTTCAAGCAGATAATCGGCCAACAGGTCTCAGTTTGAGGGAGCTCAGTGATTGTTGTGATGATTTGAGCCGCAAAGGGGTGGCATCCCACCGAATACCAAGGTAGTTCGGCGAATGTCAGCAGCCCTCACTGGCGCAAGTAATCACCCACCTCAGGTGATAAAACTGTGCGGAAGGTGGTCAAATTGGCAAGGGTATCTAGCACGAGAGCCATGGTCACTATGCGTGATACACTACATAATAAGAAACACTCAGGAATACAATAGCGACAACAAGATAAAGGGAATGGTTTAAGTAAAAAACGCAAGATAAATGCACGACCCAAAACGCCATTATCATCGAGGAAGGAAACATGCATGCATTTATCATCCTAAATAGGTTTGAAATTTTCAATGATGGAAGGTGGCGGCGAATCAAAAATTGATCAACAAAAGTATAGCTCACTGGTCTACTGAAACGTGCGAAATACGGAACAAAGGAGTGAAGGTAAAACTACTAGTCAAAAAGGGATGATGTAGTATATGGATGCAATTTAGATCCATTGATAGGCTTAGGCAACAGTGTACCAGTTAAGGTGGATAACCGAAAACTTGCTCGTCCCACTTGTTTGGTAATACGATAGGGACAAAACCAGCGCAATTTAAAATTTCCTGCGGATCGATTAGATTTAGCATTATAAAAGAGCACTAATTGATTTATTGTAAAAACGGGGGTTTTAAGTAAACGATCATGGCTTCTTGCTTGTCTGAGCTGAACTTCCTGCAGCACCAGAAAACTCTCGAGGTGTTGTTCATCCAGAGATCGTAAAGCATCCAATCAAAAAGGGAATGATTCTACCGATAGTAGCTTCTGCTCTATTGCCACTCGTAGACTAGGAACCACCAATTCCATAGGGGCAATCGCCTCCAAACCATATGCCAACTTCAAGGGAGTTGTTCCGGTCGCCACTTTATATGTTGTACGGTAAGCCCATAATACCGCAGGTAGGAATTGATCCCATCTCTCCGGGCAATAGGCGCACGCCGGGTGCTTGGAGCAAGCTCAGGTAATGGATGGGCTCAAAGAAAAGATGATCACCACTCAAGAAAATGGATAAGCAAAGAACTCAAAGAGCAACTATTTGTTACTTCAAATAACATCATAAACTTGACACAATCAAATATGAATTTGCGTATTATCTCGTTTACTTAAATAATGAGCTTATATTCAATTGCTTAGAATGAAATGATTCCAATAGTTTTGAAGATATGTAAGTTGCTTTATATATATATATATATATATATATATATATATATATATATATATATATATATATATATATATATATATATATACTAAAGCACTTTCACTTTCAATCAAGCGAATCTCTTACATATATTGAAAATATACTCAAGTTGATGTAAACAAATCGTGTTTCGTGCGAGGGACAATTCTCTTCATTAGACAATTTCATATGAAAACATCTCTGTAACAAGTGCCAATTATTTAAAGTCGTGAATTATACGAACCTCAGATTTTTGTAGCTTATGAAATATATAAAGAATATCTGTTCATCGTAAGAAAATGGCTGAACCTATAAAAGATATGTAAGAAATTGTGTGAAATCGCGTCTCTTTTATCTTGTTTATTGTACGTTGTTTTTAATCAAAGATTTGACGTCCTCTTAAACTAAACAAAAATATGATCAAGTTTAATATTGCAAACACACAGTTTCATCATCGATTTTCTGCACATCATTAGTTATTCGTCCTCGCAAGCATCAGTCGTCAGAATCCAAGAGCCTCTTTATGTAAATATTAGAGATATGTCGGTCATTAATATCGTGCAGGTATATGTTTTTTAGATTAAAATTGTCGACTGCTTATGATATTAGTAATTGCAGCATATGATGAGTAATGAAGCATGGCACAATCAAGCCGTTGCGCAAGATGGCAAGCAAGTCAGAAACGAAATAGAAATTTAGAAGGTATATAGATCGAGTAAAGTAATTAATAGCCAGAATAGCGCAATGTCATCAAACATTTACAAGATTCAGAAAACCAGATCTGTCGCAATAAGAACCATTGTTTCAGCTTGAATGGTATGGATAAAGGCTAAACAAAAGAAAAGAATTGTATCATACGATTTTAAATTGTCATCAGCATCAACACAGGAATGAAAACAGGCATTGAGCATATGTGAATTATAATCTTCGAATCCATAAAGAGTATGTTGCAATTATCCTCTTCCTGCACACATGCTTCCTCCATGAATTCCCTGCTCTGAAGAATGAAACTTGGCCTCCAAATATAGCCTCCCTCCTTCAGATCTCTGCATTGCTCTCTCTCCAAATCATCAGTGTAAAGCCCGATTTTCAAGAGCGCCTAATATGTCAGAGTCTTCACAGAAGAAGGTCGATGTCGGAATCATCTCTCATCATTCTTTAGATCATTGGTTTGTACAAAAACATGTACCATTGTGAATTGACAGAGATATTAACAAGTGATTTGGCTTTCTTACGCACGTTCTCTCCCTTTCGTCCACATTGACGTCTATCCTATCTACAGACCAAAATGTCCAAGGATGACCCTATCTTCTTCACTCTACAGATTCAACAGAGAATGTCTTCCGCTCCTTATCTTCCACAACGACCTCAGATAATTTCTCTATATGCATTCACGTCCTCGGATAATTGAGAACAATTGGCCTCTACTCAGCATGCGCATCTCCACACTCTTTTTAGCGTCAGATCCTCCTCTTCGCTTCTAATCTCCCCCTTCAGAAATAGCGCTTCCCACATAGGTGTCATCAGGTTGAAGCCGACTGTTACAGTCAAGCTAAAGACGTAGTTGTCAGAATATCGCATATCTTCCAACTGATTAAACCTTCAGTGCTGCGCTATCTCCTCATCTGCAAAGACGACGTCCTATACCAACACATGCACAAGCAGCCGAAATCTCCCTCTCTCTCTCGTACCTGCAGAAAAAAACCATCCCCCAAAGAAACCATACAGACACACATATATAGGTACATGAATATGCGTATAATCGGTTATAATAGTTAGTTAACTAGTTAGTGAACTAGTTAGTTATCATATATACTAATGTTAACTATTAACTAACACACTAGTAAACTAGCACAAACATTTTTTAGATAGAAACACACGTTGAACTCTTATTACATTAAATAATTATATCAATTATATTTTATCTATTTACTTAATATTATTTCTTTTAACTTATAATTTAATTACATAGATATTACTTATCTATTTAACTTATATTATATTTAATTTTTATTAACTATAAATAAATATAAATATCAAAGACACCTATAAAAATATGAAACTTGTTAATTATACATGTTCTTTAAACAATTTAGGCATTTTAGGATAAGGACAAATAAACTTTATTACTTTAAATGCACATTTAATATTAGATCTAATCACTTAGAACAATCCTTTATTATACCCATGTTTAGGTATGTAAAATTTCATAAATTCTTAGACATAGATGCACACATATGTATCTTCTAATATTCATATACAAATACATACATATGGCATAAAATCCACACATATGAACATATACACCATTGAGTACATTTCACATATATATATATACTCAACCCTATAAACATTGGCACATATAACCAAACATAAATTCTCCTTTATTCTCTCCTAGATGTATTTTTATGATCATATACACATGTTCTCATAGACATACAATAGTATAAAGTGAAGAGTTAAATTAAGGGTTCAATTAATCCTTTATTTTGAATATATTTTCATCTTTTTCCTGCATGTATCCAAGAGAAAAGATTAGTGCATTAAAAAATATGTGAGAGAAATATCAACTAATCAACTTTGAGTCAAATCATTTTTATTTATCCATATGTGAATTCAAGTGAGGAAATCCTTCCGACAATGGAATGTTTGATTTGCTACCTGAATGTCTCTAAGTTTCCATGCTTCCTACATAAAGTTGTAAAACTTTTCTTCAACTAAATCCTTCCCAAGAATCTACAACTTCTACTAGAACACAAGTGGACAAACTCTCACTTTGAGAGCTCCAAAATTTGCAAGTTGATACTTCATATCTTCATATTCATCCCGAGTGAAATGTGAAAGTATCTTCTTGACTTTATTTTGGCTTACTCCACTTCTTAATCAAGTGATAGGATCTTATGGAACACTTTTTTTTAATACAAGCATGTATCCAAAAGTCGATGCAATCATAGAAAGTAGATTCTCCATCTGACTGGTACATCAAAAAAAAATTGATTTGTTTTTTACTTTTCTGAAAATACTTATTTTTCGGAATTTTTTGAAAATATTGAAATTTCTGAATTTTCTAAAAATACTAAATTTTCTAAATTTTTTAGAAAATACTAATTTTTCCAAATTTTTCTCCTGAAAAACTTTGAATTTTCTGAGTATACTGAATATATTGAATATGAGGTAACTTTTCCCAAAAAAAAAAAAATCACTCCAAGTCTCCAACATCTGCTACAAATACTCTTTTACCTCAAGAGTTAGGTAAAGAAGAAATATACATCTCTGCAACCTGTCATATAACAAGTAGCTCTGAATTGATACTCCAAGAATTCTTTGAGGAAACATATAAGCTGCCTGCTCAAAATCTTCAACTTATACATAACTCATTGACATATGAGTCAAAACATGTAGGTTGTCTTAGATATTTGTTGCTTTTCTTTGTCTCAATGTAATTCTTTGTCAAAACCTTCTAAAACATGAACAAGTATAATATAAAACAAGAAATTGCTTCTTCTTTAAACTATCTTCTTCATACAAGATGTTCTCGTAGACTTGTCTTTGGATGTAGAGGATAAAAGTAGGCAAAGTATATGGAAAATATAAGAGAAAAAAAAATCTTACTTTCCCTTTGAAATTGTTGGACTTTCTGCTTCTACATCTTTCTTCCACGTGATGATGTTAACATCTTCAAACTTCTCTTCCATACCTTTTGTTCTCTTCATCTTGAAGTAGCAAGCACTCTTAACTTCTTCAAATGAATTTTTCTCTTCCTCTAGTGCTAAGAGTAAGAGACACAACAAACACGGTATATATATGGAAGTGAATATAGAAGATAAAACATGCTTCTACCATCTCTTCATATGTTGAATCAACACTCTGCTTCAAATTTGACTGATATGTCTGAATTCACCAACCTTTTCCTAGAGATGGCTGAATGTTGAATTACCTCTCTAGGTACAAAATCTGATAAAAAAACTTCCAACCTTGTGTTGGCTAAAAACAAAACTGATCTACTCTCCAAATTTGTCTTCTTT
This sequence comes from Ceratopteris richardii, assembly GCA_020310875.1. Classification (NCBI taxonomy): domain Eukaryota; kingdom Viridiplantae; phylum Streptophyta; class Polypodiopsida; order Polypodiales; family Pteridaceae; genus Ceratopteris; species Ceratopteris richardii. The sequence goes on from CM035423.1 coordinate 55,357,737, forward strand.
AGATGAGCTTTCTTGCCAGGAAAGAGATCTTCTATCAAAACTGTCAAGAACAACCTCTAGATACCTCTTTTGATGTAGCTAATGCTTTTAACTTTCGAAAGAATGAAAGTGTTTGAAAGCACTTCTTGAATCCTTCAAATCTCTTCATAACTGCTCTTCTAAGATATGACCTGCAAATGACAATCTAATAGTAGAAACGAATACCTGTGATCTGATGTTGATCTGGTTCCTTCATCTTCTCCAAACCATTGTTTTTCCTTGAATTTGAAGTAGCCTTGTCTTCATCAAGTCTTGGTCTTCAAACAATACTTCTATAAAGTATTTTCATACTTCCAAAAGTATTTGGTTGCTAACAGATTATCAACTTCATACTCCACACTGATAAATAAAGATGTGACCAAATTGTCTAATTCTCGAATCTCTACTCATCTAGATTAAGTGTGTATGTCATATTTCATATGTTGGAAGCTACTGTGAAATCAAATGTTGATAACCTGGGAGTCTGGGAGCTCTGATACCAAATGTTGCAAATTAGGTAGGCCCATAATAAATTCCACAGGTTTTTAGGATCTACAACACAGATTTCAGCATCTTCCAATATTGACAAACATGAACATACAACACTTAATTATACAATGATGAGAAAAAGATCGAGAGAGATGAGACAACATGTTCAAAGTTTTACGTAAGCCACTGCTTACTCACACCATCATATATACAAATGTCAATTTAGAATGTGGGAGTCAAAATCTCAACCACTCTATATGAATAGATATAGATGGAAGAGCATATGTACATAATTTACAAGAATATTTAGATGTAGGGATAGAAATCTGGCTATGTATGAGATGTATGACCTGATAGGTTGTAGAAGAGTGAATATGAGTGACTAAAAGAGGAAAGATCAGTTTGAAATTGATATTCAGCAAACCCTAATCTAATTTTAGGCTATGTAAGACCCTAAATCAGATGTGTGTGTGAAAGATCACATACTTACAGAATTAGCATAGAATGCTAACATGTTGGTGAGAGAAATCCTCATACTCATGTAGAAACACCTTCTCTAATACCTCATCTGAATGCATGTAGCATGCATGTACTCATTCTCCTTTATGGATGCCACTGCCTCCATGTATGCCGAATAGGACTCCTCCAGATATGGATGCCACCACCTCCATAAGCTCCAAGTAGTACATGTGTGCATAAAGAGAATATGTACCTGAATAGTTAACATAAGATGCAATCTTATGTTAAGCTCCATCCAATGTCTTAGAAGTACTCCATAATCTTCATGTAGAAGACAACATCCAAATACATCATGTAGATGGATTATCCACACCATAAATCTGCTGATAGGTAATTCTTCTTCATAAGTAAGAGTGTGAGGTACTCTTTTTCAAGAAGAACTCCATGGCTACTCTTAATGTGCTTCAAAAGTTGCTCCATAGCTGCCCATATGTACAGATGGCTGCCCCATGTGTGCATCACCTAGAACACCTCAAAACCAGCAAGTTTTGGCATTGGGATACTCCAAGAAGTGACCATAATGCTCTCTTATATAGCCTTCAAGTCCTCAAGCGATAAAATTGTTCATGAAGCTAAAATTTTATGAAAAAAAGCTAGGATCGCAGTTTTTTAAAAACCTATCACTAATTTTGGCTATCGTTTGCTTTATTTTAAAATTATTATTGAAGAGTGCTTTTGACTAGCTTTTTTAATATTTTGGCCACCTGATGAATGAGCTGATGATATTTTTATGACTTGTAAGCTAAGAGCTATCAAATGAGGTAAAAACCCTAAATCAGCATAAAATTAAGATTAGGGTTTTCTTTCAAATCTTATCTCTGATGAGTGCATGTCATATACCATTAGAAAGCTCTCATCAAGCTCTTCAAGATAGGCTCATAAAACGTTTACCCAAATTTTGTGCCAAAAATGACTAATTACCAAAATTAGGGTTTTTGCCCTAAAAGGATTTTGGACTAATGTGACATTGATTTCCAATAGGGATGCCCCATAAATTTTGCTAGCCTTTAGATTGGTCCATATTCCGCGATGAAGGATTCGCCATAAGAGCACAGACTTTTTGACTTCTATGAGAGGGTGCGAGAGAGCCATGAACTTCATATCCCACCACAGCCGAATCCATGACAGGCACCACTTCTTGTTTAGGTTGACGTGATAATCAGTGTTTCCTTTGATATTTAGGATTTTTGTTAGGAAATTACCATTGTGCCATCTGAGACCCAGCAGGCACGGCGAGTCATGCCCCATGAGAAGGTGGACTTTGGAACGGTCCCAAGCAAGAAGTCTGCTTTGTAAAAATTATATTCTTCATAGGTAACGCTAATGCTAGGGTCAATATCCTCGAAGTTGATTCAATGGTTGGTGTCTTGTTTCCAGAGATGTTTCCATTTTCTGAAGCCCTTGTTCTAGAGCCTCTTAGCGCTTCAAATGTTCCACGATTCCACATTCCTGATGCCATGGATCGGAAACCTGATAGAGTCATTCTTTCTCATACTAGCTGCCCACTTCCAATCTTCATTGATTCTTATGAAAGTTTTGACTTTATTCCAACTCTTCCATAGGGAGCATACAAGATTCGAGCCTTTTGGGATTCTTCCAATTTGGTAATCCCACAAAGTCAACACATTCTTGTTTCTGAAGTTCAATTTGGCCCACGAAGTCTCCCTATTGCACCATGCCTTAATCATCCATTTTGCCACAAGTTTGTTAGCCATGCACCCAATGTCCAGAATACCAAGGCCCCCACCATCCCTTTGGCTAGTGCAGATGGATCATTTGATTTTAGGCAACCCCCTCCAATTGTGGTCTCCCATCCAAAGCATGTTTCTACAAATACTTTCCAGCTTGGACAGCTCTTGCTCTTTCGATCTCCAACAAGAGAGGAAGTAAATGGTCGATGAAATGAGGAATGTGTTAATAACCATTGTGCGACCTGTGATATTGATTTGCATAACTCTCCAATAGTTTAGCTTGCTTTCGAGTCTGGCCAGGACCTAGTTCCACCACTACTCCAACAAGATACCAAAGCCCAAGGGAATCCCATAGAAGCCGAAAAATTTGGCCTTAGGGAATGATTTGACAGCCATGATCAAAGAGAAGGTCGGGTTGGACCCTGTGGATAGCTCTGAAAGCAGTCTTTTAGTGATTGATTTTCGATCCAGAGGCTTTGCAAAAAGTGTCCAAGCACCTCCAAATCATCATCTCCAGGCTGGTGGAGTCGTTGTGGACAAACACGTTCATATGGTCAGCAAAAAATCTCATGGTGATCTGTCCATGGTTACGGGGCAACAGGAGGCCTTTCATATTACCAACTTCCACCTGTTATTGCACTAGTTGGCTAAGCCCTTCCGTGGCAACGACAAAGAGAAGAGGAGCCAATGGTCACCCTTGTCTAATTGATCATTTTAATTTGATCACCTTTGAAAGTTGGCCATTAACATTAATTTGAGTCGATGCATTTCACAAAAGGGTCGAGATCATCTTGGTGAATTTTTTGCTACAAGTGAGATCTTTAAGTGATTGCAAAATATAGTCCCATTCTAGCTTGTCATAAGCTTTGTCAAAGTCAATCTTGATGAAAACCACATCTCTGCTTGACTCCTCCACAAAGTCAAGACCTTCCCAAATATCAATTATGGATTCCAAAATCAACCTGCCTTTGATGAAGCCTTTTTGTTCCTCGCTTAACAAAGCACTAAGCTAGCTAGAAATTCCATTGTCTATGACTTTAGCAATGATCTTATATCCTATTTGAAGCATTGTAATCGGATGCTAGTTCTCAATTCTATTCTTTTCCCCTTTTCTCTGGATTAACTTGATAATGCCATTGTTGAGACAAGATGGAAGCATGCCAAACTCAAGCGCCTCTTCCCAGACCAAATGAAGAGGGGTAGCAATCACCAACTTGAAGGACTTAAATACCTTTTCCCTATTCAATGATTTTTTCTTCCAAGATAGGGAGAGGTTGGGTGGGATCCTATGAGAGGATACCCTAGGGATGGCTGCCATGCAATCTCTTCTATCAAGGGAGAGGAGAGTCGAGATCCCCAAGAGTCTTGTAAAATGTTCTTTAGTGAATTAGATATTTTCTTCTTCCATATTGCATACATCCCCATTTGAGTCTAGCAATAGGGGGATCGATTCTCTGTTTTGTTTTCTTTTAATAATTTTGCACATCTCTTTGGTGGGTGTGTCAACTTTGTCAGCCCACTACTCCTTAAATAATATTTGTAAATTCTTCCTTTGAATTTCTTCCTTGTATCTAAACAGCACTCTGATTCTATGTAGACCCTTCTGGAATTCAGCCTTTCCTTTGTTCACTTCCTCCTCAAGCCTCCAAAGTCTATGATAAAGAGCTTCTCTACGTGTTCACCGAACACTCTAGAGCATCTTCCTGGTTCTTATCATGATCTTCCGTGACTTCATGACTGCACATCTCTAGCCCTTGGCTAGGGACGAACAAGTGGCAAAAGCCTCCTTCCACACTTTAGCAATTTCTTAATGGACAGAGGGGAGAGAGAAAGAAGTCGAGTAGGCATGAAACCAAGGAGCCTTATGGTTTTTGGTGGGAGGTTGGAATGAGATAATGATCGGGTAGTGATCAGAGATGGCAAGGTCGATGCGTTGCGAAAGGGAAGGATGGCCCCACTAATGGATAATGCTCTAAGGAATGTAGCTTCTATCGAGCCTAACTTTCCTCAAGTCCCCACCCGCTTGGAGATTTGACCACGAAAAGCCATTCGAAACTTTGAATTCCACCAGATCCAAGTGCAACTTGGTTTTGTCCCAAGTTCCTTTCCCATGACTATTGATGACCCAGCCCTTGTTGTTCCATCTTTCCACCATGTCCTCCACCATGTTCAAGTCACCACAAATTAACACGTTGTGGGGGAGCGAGACCAAGGAGTCGTGGGTGTCTAGTCTCTCCAATTCCCCGTTTGGGGTGTACAAAGAAATGAACATGAATCAAAAGGGGCACCAAATGAAACGGCAATCCATCGATGGTTCTGATCTTCAATGGAGTTCTCAAGCTTTTCAAACCAGAATTGATTTATACCAATTACCATCCCACCAGATCCCCAAGGGTGCGAAGTTGAAATCTAGACATGAGACAGGGACACATGCCTAAGACGTTTCTCGAGGTCTACTCCATCAATTTTAGACTCTTGAATATAGATAAAGTCGTGGTTTAGGCTAATGTCATGAAATCATTGATCGATGATGGTCACTCTTGAGGGGTTAGTCAGCCCCCTAGCGTTTAGCAAGATGATGATCATTGTCATAAGTTACCCTCTTTGCGGGATGGGGGCTTATACTTTCTCCTCTTGGATTCGTCTTTCTTTTTTGTTGAGAGGGGGTCTCGACTTAGTATTTTGTTCTTTATGGGGCTTCTCAAGGGTACATCAATATGTTGTTTACACTTGTGTTACCATTAGTGTCCATGTGAAAGGCCAAATGGCCACCGCACACTTCTTTGTATATGTTCTTTAATCAAAACATGTAGTGGCATGGTCAGTCACAAACTGTAAGTTCGACCGCATTTGTAAGACCTAAGAAGTATGTCTTCGTGCTCCCTATGTACTGTGTTTTCTGTGTATTCTACAGCCTCTGTGCGGAGTACTGTGTGTGGCCTCAGGAGCTCGGTTTTCTTCCGATCATATCGTCGTGGAGCTCTCGAGAAGGAGAGCGCATTGTGGTGCATCGCCATTGAAACATTTCACTAGTATCAGAGCAGTTTGAGGCAAAAGCTTTGTTCCTTTTGTGCGAGCAAAGCGAGCACTTTCTCCAAGGCTTACGACCAAGGCAGCGACCAAGGCATAGACCTTGGCATACCTTGTCATCCGAGTTACCGAAGTCACCGTTGGCGCCGTTGGCTGCATGCGAGGGAGGACCTCAACGATCAAGGAATATAGAGGTTCCCGGTACTTCCCGGGAGGTCACCCATCCCAATACTGTTCCCCCCAGAGCTCGCTTAACCGTGGCAATCTCTTGCCACTAAGCTACACTCTTGTGGTGTTTGAAGAAGGGGAAAGACTAAGGTTGACATTACCTTGAACAAGTTTTGGTCCCTCAAAGCTTCATTTTTGCTTTCAAAGCCTATTTCTCAAGCAATTTTGGGGTGTTTTTCGAGCCATTTCGGAGTACTTTCGCACATAGTTCTCTTCGTACAGGTCCAAGAACATCAAGAAGAGTGTTCCTTGTACTTCTCAGACAATAAATATCAACCTTTGGGGCTTTATTTTCAGCCACACTCATAAAAATAAAGGTTTCTAGAGGGGTTTTCAGTTTTGGTAGGAGCAGTCGCTGCAAATTTATGCAGGTTTTTAAAGCCTAAAACATCAGAGTTGACAGACACTTGCAGGTGTTATTGGCTCATTTTTGGGCTATGTATTCAGCCTTTTAGTGTCATTTTACTGCATATATTGAGCACATAACTAGTGTTCCGAGGAGGAGCTATAACTTGCAGGGCAAAGACCATTTTGAGATCCGAAAATTTGATGGCACAAACTTTGCTCTATGGAAGAATCAGATTAAAGATGTGTTGATTCAAAGGAGGCAATGGAAGCCAGTAAATGGGATTTCAAAGAAGCCTGCTGACATGGATGAAGATGACTGGGATGAGTTAGATGAAATGGCCAGGTCTACCATTCGCTTGCACCTGGCAGATAATGTTTACTTTACAGTATTAGACTGTGAAAGTGCAGAGGAGCTTTGGAAGAAGTTATGCAATACATATGAAAAAGGGACGGCATCAAATAAAGTGTATCTGATGAGAAAATTATATGACCTTCGTATGGAGGACACAGATAGTGTTGCTGCTCATCTAAATGAGTTTGATGCTATATTCTCCCAGTTACAGGCTCAAAAAATGGATATGGATAATGAAATGAAAGCAGTATTGATGTTATGCACCCTGCCATCATCATGGGATACGTTTTGCACAGCTATTAGCAACAGTGCACCTGGTGGTAAACTCGTCTATGATGACATATGTGGAGCACTCTTGAGTGAGGAGATTCGTAGAAAATCTATGGTTGGCACTCAGAGTGGAGATGCATATAATGTTCGTGATTCTTACCAAGGAAAGAATCAACAATGTGGCAGGAGCAAGAACAAGGAAAAGAATGGTCAACGGAAAAAGAGTATAAGTAAATCAAGGAAGAGGGATATCGAATACCATTATTGTCATAAGAAAGGACACATGAAGAAAGAGTGTTATGCATTAAAGAATGCTAAAGGTAAAGGACAGAATGTTGATGGGCATGTTAAACAGTTACCTGCACCATCTACTTCGACTGTGAAGATTGAAGAATTAATGCTATTTTTGATGATGCTGATGTGTTGACACTTGATAGTACTGTGCCATCTGAGGCACTTATGGCTGATTCTCTTTCCCACACCTGGCTGCTAGATTCTGGTGCTTCTTTCCATATGACACCACATAGAGAATGGCTCTCTAATTATGCAGCAAAGACTCTTGGTACCGTGAGACTTGGTGACTCTTACCAGTGTGATGCTGTGGGGATTGGAGATGTGGTTGTGTAGTTCATTGATGGTTCAAAATTTATTATGCATAATGTACGCCATGTACCTCAGTTATCATGCAGTTTGATGTCAGTTGGTCAGCTTGATGACCTTGGTTACAAGGTGGTCTTCTATGCTCAGTCCTTTCGTATATCAAAGGGCAGTATGGTTATTGCAAAAGGAAGCAAAGTTGTCTCACTTTATCCTTTATTTGTATCACAGAAAGAACACTTGTTAGTTGTTACTGAACAGCCTATGGCTTGTATTTGGCATGGTCGTTTGGGCTATATATCTCGTAGTGGAATGGAAAATCTTTCTCATTCTGGCTACTTACCTGTGTTATCTTTCTCTGATTTTTCATTTTGTGAGCATTGTCAATATGGAAAGCAAACCAGAAATGTGCATAGAACGCACATTGACTCTTCAATTCAGCCTTTAGATCTCGTTCATACAGATGTGTGTGGTCCTATGCCCACTAGGTCCTTAGGTGGTTCTCTTTACTTTGTCACTTTCATAGATGATGCTACTAGAAAAGTCTAGGTATATCCTATCAAATCAAAGGATGATGTATTCCCTACTTTCAGAAAATGGCTTGCCTCAGTTGAGACTGAAAAAGGAACTAAGCTTAAGGCTTTACGTTCAGATAATGGGGGTGAGTATACCTCACATGAATTCAGCCTTTTCTGTCAGTCTAGAGGGATCGTAGAGAGTTTACAGCTCCTTATACCCTAGTACAGAATGGTGTAGCTGAGAGGATGAATAGAACTATTCAGGATAGAGTAGTCTCTATGTTGCATCATGCAAACCTCTCACAAGGTTTTTGGTTAGAATCACTATTGACTGCAGTTCATGTGATTAACCTTTCACCTAGTACTGCCAAAGGTCTGAAAGTGGCACAAGAGTTATGGACAGGGAAACCACCATATTATGACCATCTTCGAGTTTTTGGGTGTGAAGCATATGTTCATATACACAAGAATCTTAGACAAAAGTTGGACCATAAGGCAAAGAAATGCATTTTTCTTGGATATGGTCGAGAAGGACAATTTGGATATCGCTTATGGGATCTTGAAACACGGTCAGTGATCAGAAGTAGTGATGTCATTTTTAATGAGTCTAAGATGCATAAACAGCCCATTAAGGAGGTTGAAGTGAGAAGAGTGGTGTTTGAGGATACTAGTCCTCCGGTTAGCATGCATAAAAATGTTGCACATAGGGATGTTCAAGAGAATGTCCATTCAGATCAGTCTGCACATGTTCCTGTTCAGCAACCATTGAGACGTTCTGCATGTGTCTCATATCTACCTGATAGATATGTTCCAGGTTTAGATTTTGTTATGCTAACAGATGCCGGTGAGCCTTCTTGCTACAAAGAGGCTATGCAGACAGAGGATCATGTCAAGTGGGAGCGTGCCATGAAGAGTGAGTTGGATTCTATTCACAAGAATGGTACTTGGGACTTAGTACCTTTGCCAAAGGGCAGGAAAGCTTTGCCATGTAAATGGGTATATAAGCTGAAACTCACATCAGATAGTTCTTCTCCAAAATATAAAGCACGACTTGTTGCAAAGGGTTTTAAGCAACAACATGGTGTTGATTTTGAGGAAATCTTCTCTCCAGTGGTCAAGATGACTACTTTGCGCATGTTGCTTGGATTCTTTGCAATGGAGGACTTAGAGCTAGTCCAAATGGATGTGAAAACAGGTTTCTTGCATGGAGATCTTACAAATGAGATCTACATGGAACAACCAGAGGGTTATGTAGTTCCTGGCAAGGAAAGTCTAGTTTGTAAGATCAAGAAGACCTTGTATGGACTTAATCAGTCTCCTAGACAATGGTACAAAAAGTTTGATGCTTTTATGAAGTCCCAAGGCTATTCTCGAAGCAATGAGGATCATTGTCTCTACACAAAGAGATGTGCTGATGGCAGCTTGATATGCTTGATACTTTACGTCGATGATATGCTGATAGCTGGGAAGTCCTCTTATGATTTGTGGCTTCTCAAAAAGAAGTTGAGTCAGACATTTGATATGAAGGATTTGGGGGATGCCAAACATATTCTTGGCATGCGCATTACCCGTGATAGGAGTAAAAGATGCATATACTTGTCTCAAAGTGAGTACATATCCAAAGTACTTCACCGATTCAATATGAAGCGTGGAAAGGCATTGAGTACACCTTTACCCACATATGTGAAATTGAGCAAGGATGACTGCCCCAAATCAGATGAGGAAAAGGAATTCATGACCAAAATTCCCTATCAGTGTGTTGTTGGTAGTCTCATGTATGCTATGGTAGCTACGAGACCAGACATTGCATTTGTAGTGGGAGTTGTGAGCAGATATATGTCTAATCCTGGCAAGAAACATTGGGAAGCGGTCAAAATGATTTTGAGATATCTGAGTGGCACTAAGGACAAGTGTCTATGCTTAGGTAGAGGGAAAGCATCCATTATTGGTTACACAGATTCTGACTATGCTGGTTGTGTAGACAATTGTAAGTCTACATCAGGGTATATTTTTCATTTTGCTGGAGGTGCTATCTCTTGGAGATCTCGTCTTCAAGAATGTACAGCTGTTTCCACCATAGCAGGAGAGTATGTTGCAGCAAGTGAGGCATGTAAGGAAGCATTATGGCTTTCTCGTCTTGCTTGTGATATGGGTTTACCTCAGCATGTACCTCACTTGCTCAGTGATAGTCAGCGTGCCATTGCTTTGGCTAAGAATCCGGTCTATCATGCAAAGACCAAGCACATTGAGGTGAGGTATCACTTCATTAGAGATTGCTTAGCCACTGAGAGCATTATTCTTGAGAAGGTTGACACTCGAGATAATGATGCAGATGCTTTGACTAAAACTCTACCACAGGATAGCTTTCGACACTGTTGTCACTTGATGGGGGTTACTTGATTCTTGATCTTATGCAGTCACCTGTATACTGTGTAACATGCCCATCAGGTGGGAGGTACTATACTTACACTCAGATATTCTTTATCATTTTTTATTTTTTCTTCCATAGTTACTCTGGCCATATTGGCCTTTAGTGGGAGATTGTTATCGTTAGTGTCCATGTGAAAGGCCAAATGGCCACCCGACACTTCTTTGTATATGTTCTTTAATAAAACATGTAGTGTCCTGGTCAGTCACAGACTCTAAGTTCGACCGCATTTGTAAGACCTAAGAAATCTGTCTTCATGCTCCCTATGTACTGTGTTTTCTGCGTATTCTACAGCCTCTGTGCGGAGTACTGTGTGCGGCCTCAGGAGCTCGGTTTTCTACTCCGAGCATATCGTCCAGGAGCGCTCGAGAAGGAGAGCGCATTGTGGTGCATCGCCATTGAAACACTTCAACTTGTACGAGGCTTCCTGTTGGAATGAGTAGGAAACCGTTTCCGGAATAGTCAATCCAATGATGGAAGTTTCTCTATCCATATTGTCTTCATTACCAGTGGTAAAGTCGTCTTCTTTGCTTGTAGTGTAGCCTTGTTGATTTTTTTCTACATTTTCAGGGATCTCTAGGTCTTTGCCGCTGGTTGCCACCTCAAATTGGTTCCTACATGGGTAATTTGGGTAATCAAGCTCATTAATCTCCTTTTCCAGATTGTAATACAAGTTGTTTTGGGGGGTCTCTAGAAGGGGATTTCTCTCAAAGGTCACCCTAGGGCTTCTTTACCTTCTTCTTCTGACTTCTGTGAATCCTTCTGAGTCCGTTTCTGGATTTTGGGAGGCCTTAACTTCGTCTTCGTTTCTCGTGCAATTCAGTGACCCATTGTTGTCTTGCGTTTTTCTGGATGCTTCTTGTTGTTTGCTTTTTTTTTCTTAGTGGGCAGTCTTTAATCCTATGGCCTTGTTGGCCACAACAAAAACATGTGTTAGGTAGGTTTTTCTAATTAATGTTTTGTTCCCTTACACCGAGCAATGAAAGAGTGTCTCATAGCTTCATAGATGAGACCACCAACATCCTCTTGGGAAGCCAATGGCTTGCGGATTGGAGATACGATGTTCCACATGAAGTTCTACAAGAAATACAGCAAGCTAGTGAGGTCTACCTAGAGAAGGTAGCAGAGAGATTGCGATTTTTCAAGAGAAAAATCAGGAGACCATCTGAATAGGCACAGTGTCGCCCGCTTGAGTTGCCAAGTTCCGACACTAAGGGCTTGGAACGCCATATCTTCATTCTCAAAAACTAGCAAAAATATGACTATCCAGTAAGAATTGACACTTGCTAACAATCAAACCATGGGGGAACCACTCTTTTTGAAGCCACTGGCACACGGATTTGAGCGGAGGCCTAGGGCCAAACACTTGTCCAATGCAACAAACTTTCTTGAGCTCTTCTTGCTTTGACTAAACTACAACTCTGCTAAGAGATACCAAGGGAGGCTCAACACCCGCAACATAAGATCCCCCCTCCAAAATAGGGGCCAAGTTATCAATCACCCCCTGGGTTGGTGCCTAGTTGCTTATCACGAGGGAAGGGGCTATCGACGCCATGAAGTGAATGGATTAAAAGAAAAGTACAAGAGAAGGGGACTAGTGCCCACGAGATCCCCCGAATCCCACAAAGCAGGGGTAGCCTTTACAGAGTTTAGATGGCATTACAAAGAAGGTTAATCACCCAATCATCACCCTCATGTGGGACCACTTGGGTTTAAGCTTGGTATTGATCAAAACGAGCACCTAATGATGCCTAAACGGGCGGGATTTCTTATAGTTAGTGATCCTTTTGCCAAGGAGGAACAGGGATTTGTCAATCAACCACTCTTTGGGGGAGTCACCAAAGTTAAAAGCACATCTTTCCCATCCGATCTTCCATAGGACCTCCCCTCTGATGGCGTTCTAGAGAGTCACAGAGCAGCCGATTGCTTCTCCCAGCAGAGCTTGCTTCCAACTGATATGTTTCTAAAGTCTAATTTTCTTTCTGACAATCTTCCAGAGCCTGTTGGAGTTGGGAAAAGTAAAGAAGATGTGAGAAACATCTTCGATGGACCAGTAGTAGCGTTTACACTAGGGAGGTATCCCACAAATTTTGCTAGCCTTAAGGTTGGTCCAGATTCCAGGATGAAGAATTGGCCATAAGAGGACAAACTTTTTGATTTCTATGAGGGTGCCAGATAGCCATGAACTTCATGTCCCACTAAAGTTGCGTCCACGATAGGCACCACTTCTTGTTGAGGGTAACCTGATAATCAATGGTTTCTTTGTTGTTCAGGATTTTTGATAGGCAATTACCATTGTGCCATCTGAGACCAAGTGAGCTCGGCGTGCCATGCCCCATGAGAAGGAAAACTTTAGAGCGGTCCCAAGCGAGACATCTACTTTGCAAAGTGTTCCATTCTTCATAGGAAATGTTGATGCTAGGGTTAATATCCTCAAAGTTGATCCACTGGTTGGTGTCTTTCTTCGAGAGATGTTTCCTTTTTTGAAGCCTTTGTTCCATAGCCTATTGGCATTTTGAATGTTCCAAGATTCCATGATACAAATGTCATGGGTCAAAAACTAGATAGAGTCATTTTGTCTGATACCAACCACCCACTTCCATCTTCACTTATTCTTGTGAAGCTTTTGACTTTATTCCAACTCTTCCATAGGGAGCACACAAGCTTCGAGCCTTTCGGGAAGACTAGGATCGGGGAAAACAAAAGGGTCAGAATGTCAAGATTCTTTCAATTTGAAAATCCCATGAGAGCCAACTCGTTCTTGTTTCTAAAGATCAATTCACATAAGTTGTTAGAGAAGCATGGCGACGCAACGAGCAAAAAATCCACTCCCTCAAACTCTAGAGTACATGGTGATGAGACACAAGCATTAAACACCTTTTTGCTGCTTCATAGTGACATTGACAATGGAGTTGCGGATGACAACAGATAGCGCAACTCTTCCTTCATTACTTATAGCTACTGATGATGGAGAAATCCAAGGTTCTTCAAGCTTTGGATATGGCGACATTCTGCACAGTTTCTCTCGGGCTTAACTTCGTAATCTCATAGTATACTCTCTTAATACGAAGGTGATCATAGGACACAAATGGTAACGCAATACACACTCAAGAGAGTCTTTTTTTTTTTTAATATAAAGGAAGTTCGGCGTTAGCCTACTCTCCCGGACTTGAATTAAAAAAAAAAAGTACAAGAGGAGGGGGACTCGTGCGCACGGGACCCCCCAAATCCCACAAAGCAGGGGAAGCTTTTACAGAGCTTAGATGGCATTACAAAGAAGGTTAATCACCCTCTCATCACCCTCATGTGGGGCCCACTTGGGTTTAAGCTTGTTATTTATCAAAATGAGTACTGGATGATGCCTGAAGGGGGGGAGGATTTCTTACAGTTAACAATCCTTTTACCAAGGAGGAATAGCAATTTCTCAATTGACCACTCTTTGGGGGAGTCATGAAGTTTAAAGCACATCTTTCCCGCCATATTTTCCATCTCTGATGGCGTTCTAGAGAGTCGCGGAGCAGCCTATTGCTTCTCCCAGCAGGGCTTGCTGCCAACTGAGATGTTTCTGAAGTCTAATTTTCTTTCCAACCGTCTGCCAGAGTCTGTTGGAGTTGGGGCAGGTAAAGAAGATGTGTGAAACATCTTCGATAGCCTGGTAGCAGCGTTTGCACTAGGGAGGAATCCCACAAAATTTGCTAGCCTTAAGGTTGGTCCAGATTCCATGATGAAGAATTTGCCATAAGAGGATAGACTTTTTGATTTCTATGAGGGGGTGCCAGATAGCCATGAACTTCATGTCCCACTGAAGCCGCGTCCATGACAGGCACCACTTCTTGTTGAGGCTAACCTGATAGTCAATTGTTTCTTTGATGTTCGGGATTTTGGATAGGCTATTCCCATTGTGCCATTTGAGACCAAGCGAGCTCGACGTGTCGTGTCCTATGAGAAGGCAAACTTTGTGTCAGTCCCAGGCCAGACATCTGCTTTGCAAAGTGTTCCATTCGTCATACGAAATGTTGACGCAAGGGTCAATATCCTCGAAGTTGATCCAGCGGTTGGTGTCTTGTTTCGAGAGATGTTTCCATTTTTTGAAGCCTTTGTTCCATAACTTCTTGGCATTTTGAATGTTCCAAGATTCCACACTCCGGATGCCATGGAACGGAAACCAGATAGAGTCGTTTTGTCTAATACCAGCTGTCCACTTCCAGTCTTCACTCAAGAGAGTCTTGCCCAAAGACTATAGAGTTCTAATTAATCCTGATGGGTAAGAAATATTGGATATTTTGTTATGTCTATCGAGACGTTTTTAATTACTTGCATGGAGCGCAGTGTTAACTAAGCCAAAATATGGGCTCATAATGAAGTCGTATTGCTGCTATTAGAGAAGAGGAAACAGGTTCACAGAGACAGAACGAGGAAAAGGTGGAGGAAACTGTGGATCTTAATGTGGCGGCACCTATCAACCCTTCATGCTTTCAAGCTACATCCTTGAATCTATAAAAAACTATTTGGAAAACTACACAAATTTACTAGAAGCCGAAGACAAGCTCAAGCAAGAGTTGAGAACCCTCAATGCAAAACAAAGAATAGAAGAACACTTAGATCTCCCATTTACTAGTACTGCTATTGACATGCCTCCTATGGTAATGTTCAAAGTGGAAGACCTTCAAAAACTGAAATTAGTTATCAATGCAAAAATCTGGGTGTACGAAATCACATTTTCAAGTTCCCTAGAATGACTAGGATGCCCACCGAAACACCACAACTAGATGAAATAGTCCAAATACTCCTTAACCTAGTTTATAAAGACGATTATGAGCCACAACCTACACTATCCAGTTGGGTTATGGAAGAGGGACAAGATGTGTTTGAGCTATAGATCACAACCTGGATGAGGCAAATACAAGAAATTGGAAGGACACATTCAAGTCAATTCAAAATATAATCAATGATTTTTACAAAAGCGATTTAATAATAAGATCATGATGAACTATATATAATATTCTACCTCAATACTAAATGTTGTGATACTTGAACTTATCGATTCAGTTTCATATTGAGAATGAAATTTTATTACTCCGAATATAATACTTGCTAGTGCATGAGCTCAAAATTTGGTGATAGTTCGAGACTTTTGTGACAAGCCCTTTGTTCTTTCAAGTTTAGCAATATGCCTTTAGCTTCATAGTTTTTTATGTTTGATGAAACTTCAATTTTTTCTTGTTGTTCTTCTTGAGTACTTTGTTTTTTGTGTTTTCAGTTCTTTTGTTGGGTTTCTTTTTTTTTCTCTCTATTGTTTGATTGTGATATATTTTCATGAGATCTTATCTTTGATAGCATCAGTTGCTTGCATTGTTTCTAGATATGAAATTTTGTTGTTTGTCTCCAATTTTGATTCTTTCATGTTGGATGGTAATTTCTCTTCTTCCACCTTTATCATTCTCAAACATATGTGGATGTTATCATACCCTTCTTCATTTTGAAAATTTATCCCACATTCTCTTCATTGGATACCTATAAACAAAATGTAAGCTTTCTTGACCAATAAGTGAGAAAGTATTGAAATGCACATTGCTGCAACACAGAGGTTTTACTCAGTGTACTAAGCACAACAACAAGCTGCAAGTCACAAAGTGTGTATAAAAAGCACTATCCTTTGGATACACAAAGAAATCTCTAAAACTTAAAGTTGGATGTATAATTGCATAATTGCTTTAGACAATCAAACAAAGATCAATTTATACATAGACTAGATGCAAACAAGAAGCAATGTTAGTGCTATTTGAAGAAACAATTGCGCAACCAATATATTTCCAACATATAGCGTCCAAGCAATAACATTTATTGATGAATTTCAATATTAAGCTTATTTTATACTAGTAGGAGGATACAAATTTCTATTGATAATACAAAGGTAAGTGAAAATCACCTTAGCACAAAACAATTATTATCGAAGCAAAGACTCTCAAGTGTGATATACCAAGGTTCATAAGGTGTGGTAACATCTATACCTAATTGGGAGCCCTATTAATTATATATCACAAGGAGACACAAAAAAAACGGGAAAAATTTTTCATGGAGCCATTTGAATGTAATTCAAAGCTCATCATCAACTATGTATTCTCTTTTTAGGATGTGCTCATCTCAACTCCTTAGGATTTGCAAATTATTTCCATAAGTGTGTTATCATTGTGTGGTACATTCAAGAGCAAAACGGGCAGATTTCCCAATATTAATTAATGCATGGGAGATTTTCTAAACCGTATTTTCCCATGCTAGACTTTCGTAATGTTTCCAATATTCCAATGATGAGAAAAGAGAAGCATTCATTCCATTCTGTTCATACCATTTTCATTGTGATGCTTCACAAATGTGTGGATAAATGGTGCAACTTTCATCAAATACAAAATCACCTAAGTAATGCATACCTTGTCATCTCTCTTGATTAGCACAAACTAGAAGTTAATCAATTGCTCTCTTTCATCTTAATCATTAAGATCTGTTGTGTTGAAGTGCTTTGCCTAGCAACATCATTGAATTTTTTTCATTAAATACGGAAGAAAATGTCCATGTGCCATAGGTTGGATGTTTGATCACTCACCTCTTGAGGTGGAGGTTGTGCGCTTGACCCATGTGGGCTATTGGACATGTTTGGGCCAGTGTGGCCAATCTACTGATAATAATTTCTTCAAGTTGTTGAATCTAGATGCCTTTGGGAAGCCCTCTTCCTGTGATGCTTTGAGAGTCTAATCCCTACTTTGTGGCATATGAGGGCTCCATGGGTACTATGCCCTTCATTTGTATAATTATTCTTTCAATATATTCAAGCCAAGGGAGATTAGGCTTCAAATGAACTTCCTCTTTTTTTGAATATGGAAGATAATCAATGCACAAGAAACAATCTATTTAATTATCCAAATATCCTTGGATCAGAACCACATGTTGATGGGACTCTTCGCTCATGACATGCATGATTTTGTGCATAATGCCCTAAGTCAATGTCTAAATGTTTTTTGCATTGCCTCCAGATCTAAAATTGACCACTCGAGGACTATATACAAGGCCATTTTAGGATCCTCCAAAAAATTCCTGATTAACTAGGGATGTAAAGAAATACACAATGGATAGAATGTTTTGGCTTCTTTGTATCCTAATGGGTTTTGAGATCTCAACAGGCTACTGTTGGAATTGGGTTTTTGCCAAACTAACACTAGATTAACCTACTTGAAGGGCATTTAGTGCAACCTTTTGGGGCATGCTATGGTGATCAACATCTTCCTCATGCTATGGCATATTAGAGGTCAAAAGACAAAGAAATAGCAAAGTTGGAAAGTACATGTGGAAATTTCCTCTAGATTGGCAATCCCAATAGGAGGGGCTTGCCCAAAATCAAGTGGGCCTTGTGTGTTGACTAGAAAGATTTAGGTGGATTGTGCATTCTGAATGTGTGAGGTATGGGTGATAAATTGGCTACCAACTCGTTGATCAAAGTGTGGTGCAATGTAAAAATTCCTGGCCAAAACTAATTCTTAGAGACAAATCCTCCCTAATACTTTAGGGAATCACTAGGTGGAAGGATCTCCATCTACTCATCTTGATGTTTTCTCAATGTTCGGTGACTTCAAAAGGATCTTATCTTCTTTGATCCATATTGATGACTTGGAACAAGATGAAATCGTATATCAAGGCTAACCAAGATTGGAAATGGGCAGCTAGGATTAGGCAAAATGATTCTATTTGGTTTCCTATTAAGGGAATCAAAGAGTAAAGAAGCTATGGAACAAAGGTTTTAGCAAGTGGAAACATATATGGAACCATGAGAGAGGGAAATGGAATTGATTTGAGGACATAGACCCTATTAGTAGAGTTGACGCAGTCATTGCATCTTGTTTATCTGTAACTTCTTGCTTCAACACTTTAATTTGTGCATCCTCATTGGTGATAATAGTATCTTTTCGATCATTTGTTCCTGCAATCGCTGAATTTGTGTTTGCAGTGAATGAATATCTATTTTGGCCTCGATTAGTTCTTCCTGGAGAGGCACTATGTCCGCTTCCAAGATGTCAACTTTGCTTTGCAGCTCGTGACGAATATCTTGTTGTGCATTCTACAGTTGAAGGGGTAATTGTTGGGATAACTGTAACAAAAACTGACCCATTGACCCCAATTGGGTGAACACAGCAAGGGCGGGAAGAGGAGGTTGGGTAGAAACGATGTTTGGGGACAAGGGTGGAGAATAATCGGGAGAAGAAGGGAAATGGGACGAAGCTTCATGGGCTGCTGCCGGAGGCGAAGAGGGAGGAGAAGCAGAAGCGGTGAGAAGGGTGATTGGAAGAGGAAGAGGAAGAATAGGTTTCTGGACCAAGACAATGCCTACTCCTCACTAGGGCAAAGGTGAAACTTCGGCAATTTTGGTAATTGCCACTTCAGTGATTTGCTGTTAATTTGACATGTCTGCTTGATCATCTGCTAATTGTGAGGATGACTGATGACAAACAATTACAGTGCTATCTTCCACTATATCCATCACAGCATTATCATCCAGTTGTTGTGTTTCATCCCGCCTTGAAGTATCAGCCACATCTTCCATGATAACATCGGGATCCTACTGCTTAATAGGAGAAGATGGTGCAGATGCTACCTGTAATGTAGTCGCTGTATCGTGAAAGACTTCAACTTCTTGTGCACTGGTTGTTACCTGCACTTGACTTTGTGATGGGCTGATGCAACTGCGCTTGTGCCGGAAGAATTGGAGAAGATCTGTGTTATCATCCTCACCGTCCATGACGGATTCTTCTCGAACGAGCGAAGGATGGGGTTGAATGTTCTACAGTACGAGATTGGTAGCAAAGAGAAGAGAGAGTATTTGGGGCAACCGGGTACGGGGTATGTATTGGTTGGAGGCCTGCTTCACAATGGCTTGGCACTCTCGATGGATGCGTTTCAAGAAAATTGATGCCCAATTAACTGATTCATGGGACGCAGCCTCAATCACGGAGTAAAAGGTTTGGGATATATCTGAATTGTGTTTCTATAAGTTAAGGGAAGCAACTAAAAGTTGGAGCACGGTAGACTCAGGCTCGGCGCGGTAGAGAATAACGAATTCATTGGAGGACTGGCGGGGAAACAACTGGTGCATCGTGGCTAGGGGAAGGAGTGGAACCTCTACTCGTCCTTTCGGAGCCAGATGGAGCCGTTGTGCAACAGTGTTAATAGTGATCACTGTGCAGGGGTTCAAGCAGATAATCGGCCAACATGTCTCAGTTTGAGGGAGCTCAGTGATTGTTGTGATGATTTGAGCCGCAAAGGGGTGGCATCCCACCGAATACCAAGGTAGTTCGGCGAATGTCAGCAGCCCTCACTGGCGCAAGTAATCACCCACCTCAGGTGATAAACCTGTGCGGAAGGTGGTCAAATTGGCAAGGGTATCTAGCACGAGAGCCATGGTCACTATGCGCGATACACTACTGTAGAGCCATTACTTATTGGGGGTAAAATTTATTATTATATCAGATCACCAACCTCTCAAGTACTTACTCAACAAACCACATGCTACTGGTAGAATATGGAGGTGGTTACTGTTATTTCAAGAGTTCGATTTCTCGGTAATCCATAAGCCAGGAAGAGAGAATGTGATGGCGGATCACTTGTCCAGAATAAATAGGAGGGATCAAACCAGTGGTATCAATGATAATTTCCCTGATGCACACTTGTTTACTATACAAGCTAAAGGATGGTATGATGATATCAAACAGTTCATTAATACTGGATTGTATCCAGAAAGTGCTAATGCTGTACTTAGGAAGAGACTGCTTATCAAGAGTAGACCATATACTTTCATTGAGGGTAAACTCTACAGATAGGGCAAGGATGACAGGATTAGGAAATGTTTAGAGGAAGATGAAGTGAGGGAAATACTGCAATTTGCACATGAAGGAACAGGTGGTGGGCACCTTCCAGGGCATATCATGAGCCAGAGAATACTGGATGCTGGTCTATGGTGGCCTAACTCTTTAGGGATGCAGATGATTGGAGAAAAACATGTGATGTGTGCCAGAGGTGTGGACCTAAACCCACCAAGCAAAGACATCACCCTTTGGTAGTTTCCACTTCTTGGCAGCCCTTTGAGAAGTGGGGATTAGACTTTGTTGGGCCTATATACCGTGCGGCACTTCCAAAAAGGGAAAAATACTTACTGATAGCCACGGACAGGTATCGCATTTTACACAGGACTTCTTGTGCATACTACCCACGAGCTAATGGACAAGCCGAGTCAACGAACAAAGTATTAATTTCAATGTTACGAAAAGAATGCATGTTACAGCCGACCTCTTGGGGACAGGCATATCTGGGTACATTATGGGCATACAGTCTGGCCTATAAAGAGACTGGGTATTCTCCCTTTCAATTAGTTTATGGCTTGGTTCCTATTGAACCATTCGAATTCATCAGAGGCTCTATAAGAACGGAAAGAATAGAGAAAAATGGGATGGAAGTTCCAGCACGACTGACTGCTTTGCATAAACTGGAAGAATCGAGAATTTTAGCCTCCAAACAGTTAGAGGATATTCAAATAAAGAGGAAGGAGAACCATGACAAAAGTTTATGGCAAAACAAATTGAAGCCCGGTCATTTAGCACTCTTACACAGGCCACAATTTTCTAATCAAAACAAAGGGAAATGGATCCCTCACTGGGAAGGCCCTTTTCGCATTACGAAGATGCTGCAGTGGGGTGCAGTGCAATTGGAAACACTCGATGGCAACACCCTACCCTTGGTAAACATCTCCAGACTTAAGGGTTACCACCAAAAGTCATAAAATTACATTTTCATTCTTTTGTTCCTAAGAGTTTTGGACTGCTTTATAGGTACAAATAATAATCGGTCTGTCCTAATAATTCAAAATAAACAACAAATGGAAAAATTGCTCACGCATTTTCTTTTTTTTTGGGCCATTTTTTTTATGCTCATTTCTAAATAAAAATCAAGTAATTTTATGTGTTCAATAAATTAAGCGCCGATTTCTTTTTCATGGCTCGTAATTCTGTTCAACTTCTTTAAATACGCCCCATTGCTTTGTTTCATACATGAGTGAATGAGATTGAAGTTTGGCTCTCCCCTCTTTTGAACACCCTTTTAGGCTAGATCGTTCCTTCCTGTGAGGTGCTTCCTCATTCAAACTAGCTATATAATATGGCCTTTTTCTTCATACTGGCTTCAACACATCAGAATTCCGTACTATTTTTCATTGCACAGGCCAGTTGTGCTAAGGAAGAAAGAAGAAGACCATCTCTCACACCCCTCTCCACCCCATCGACTCCTCCATACCACCACCCTCCCTCCTCCTTCCCCCTTTCCATACTACCGCCCCTCCGCCTCCTCTCCATCCACCTCAACCCCACTCGACTCCCTCCATCCCACCCGCGTGCGCCCCTGCCTTCCCCCCCGCCCCAACCTCCTCAGCGCCCCCTCTCCACCCCCTCAACCAACCTCCCCCTAACCCCTCTCGGCGCCCCGCAGATTACTGCCCCCTCACCCCCTCCTCCACATATCAACCCCCCCTCCTTCCCTCGACACGCTTTCGGCGCCCCCTCCTCCAAACCCCTCACCCACCCTCCCTCCGCCTCCAACACCTCCACCCCCTCCCCCTCCTGACCTCAGCACCCCGCAGCGCCCCTCTCCCTCACCCCTCCTCCAACCCCCTCCACCCCCCTCACCCTCAATCCCCCTCAACACCCCTCCCCATCCCTCCCCTCGACCCCGCGCCACCACCCCTCTCACCCTCACCACCCCTCAGCACCCCTCCCCATCCCTCTCCTCGACCCCGCGCGCCCCCCCCTCAGCCTACCACCACCCCCCTCACCCTCAATCCCCCTCAGCACCCCTCCCCATCCCTCCCCTCGACCCCGCGCGCCCCCCCCCTCAGCCTACCACCACCCCCCTCACCCGTCAATCCCCCTCAGCATCCCTCCACATCCCTACCCTCGACCCCGCGCTCCCCCCCCCTCAGCCTACCACCACCCCCCCCTCACCCTCAATCACCCTTAGCAACCCTCCCCATCCCTCTCCTCGACCCCGCGCGCCCCCCCCTCAGCCTACCACCACCCCCCTCACCCTCAATCCCCCAATCCCTCCCCTCGACCCCGCACGCCCCCCCTCCCCCTCAGACTACCGCCACCCCTCTCACCCTCAGCACCCCTCCCCATCCCTCCCCCCTCAGACTACCGCCACCCCCCCTCACCCTCAATCCCTCCCCTCGACCCCGCGCGCCCCCCCTCCCCCTCAGACTACCGCCACCCCTCTCACCCTCAGCACCCCTCCCCATCCCTCCCCCCTCAGACTACCGCCACCCCCCCCCTCAGACTACCGCCACCCCCCCCTCACCCTCAGCACCCCTCCCCATCCCTCCCCCCTCAGACTACCGCCACCCCCCCCCCTCAGACTACCGCCACCCCCCCTCCCCCTCAGACTACCGCCACCCCTCTCACCCTCAGCACCCCTCCCCATCCCTCCCCCCTCAGACTACCGCCACCCCTCTCACCCTCAGCACCCCTCCCCATCCCTCCCCCCTCAGACTACCGCCACCCCCCCCCTCACCCTCAATCCCTCCCCTCGACCCCGCGCGCCCCCCCTCCCCCTCAGACTACCGCCACCCCTCTCACCCTCAGCACCCCTCCCCATCCCTCCCCCCTCAGACTACCGCCACCCCCCCCCCCCTCAGACTACCGCCACCCCCCCCCTCACCCTCAGCACCCCTCCCCATCCCTCCCCCCTCAGACTACCGCCACCCCCCCCCTCAGACTACCGCCACCCCCCCTCCCCCTCAGACTACCGCCACCCCTCTCACCCTCAGCACCCCTCCCCATCCCTCCCCCCTCAGACTACCGCCACCCCCCCCCCTCAGACTACCGCCACCCCCCCCTCACCCTCAATCCCTCCCC
Source organism: Ceratopteris richardii (assembly GCA_020310875.1). Lineage (NCBI taxonomy): Eukaryota > Viridiplantae > Streptophyta > Polypodiopsida > Polypodiales > Pteridaceae > Ceratopteris > Ceratopteris richardii. The sequence continues at coordinate 55,381,166 of CM035423.1, forward strand.
TCGACCCCGCGCGCCCCCCCCCCTCAGACTACCGCCACCCCCTACAACCCCGCTCGGCCCCCCCTCCTAACCCCGACCCCAGCGCCCCCCCTCTGCCTACCATCCCCCTCCTCCCCCCCTCCATCCCCCTCAACCAACCTCCCCCTAACCCCTCTCGGCGCCCCGCAGATTACCGCCCCTCACCCCCTCCTCCACATATCAACCCCCCCTCCTTCCCTCGACACGCTTTCGGCGCCCCCTCCTCCAAACCCCTCACCCACCCTCCCTCCGCCTCCAACACCTCCACCCCCTCCCCCTCCTGACCTCGGCACCCCGCAGCGCCCCTCTCCCTCACCCCTCCTCCAACCCCCTCCACCCCCCTCACCCTCAATCCCCCTCAACACCCCTCCCCATCCCTCCCCTCGACCCCGCGCCACCACCCCTCTCACCCTCACCACCCCTCAGCACCCCTCCCCATCCCTCTCCTCGACCCCGCGCGCCCCCCCCTCAGCCTACCACCACCCCCCTCACCCTCAATCCCCCTCAGCACCCCTCCCCATCCCTCCCCTCGACCCTGCGCGCCCCCCCCTCAGCCTACCACCACCCCCCTCACCCGTCAATCCCCCTCAGCATCCCTCCACATCCCTACCCTCGACCCCGCGCTCCCCCCCCCCTCAGCCTACCACCACCCCCCCCTCACCCTCAATCCCCCTCAGCACCCCTCCCCATCCCTCTCCTCGACCCCGCGCGCCCCCCCCCTCAGCCTACCACCACCCCCCCCTCACCCTCAATCCCCCTCAACACCCCTCCCCATCCCTCACCTCGATCCCGCGCGCCCCCCCCCCCCTCAGACTACCGCCACCCCCCTCACCCTCAATCCCCCTCAGCACCCCTCCCCATCCCTCCCCTCGACCCCGCGCGCCCCCCCCACTCAGCCTACCCCCCCCTCACCCTCAAACCCCCTCAACACCCCTCCCCCTAACCCCCCTCGGCGCCCCGCATCATACCACCCCCCTCACCCCCTCCAACCCCCTCACTCACTTCCCCACCCTCCCCTCTGCACCCCGCATCCTACCCCCCCCTCCCCCCTCCAACCCACCTTCCCCACCCTCCCCTCGGCGCCCCCTCCTCCAACCCCCTCCACAACTCTCCCTCCGCCTCAAACCCCTCCCACCCCCTCCACCACCGACTACCCCATCGCCAACTACCTCCATGGCTGAACCCCCCGCTTTGGGTGCGCGTTCCGATCCTCCATCCCCGCTGCCTCCAAACCTTCACAATCCATCCGCGATTCCCTCTGACAATCCCAATCCTCCTCCTCCCTCATCGGTAGAACCAACTGTTCAAGCTAATCCAACACCGCCTATGGACCTTGATCTTCCCATTTATTCCATACACTCTGATTCCTCCGACCTTTATTCCCCACCGCCCCTCCCGCACCCTCCTTCTCCTTCCCAATCTATGTCTCATTCATCCGACCCATCTTCACCAACCGGGGATTATATGCGCCTGTTTCTCCCACCTGACTTAAACTTGCAAATCCGAATGCATCTATCCCTACCTACCATTGCCCTTCGTCAAATGTTTTCCATTGAGGATCTTCAGCAGGCGGGCTTGTGGGGCTTGGCTAATGTTTTCTTCAAAAACCCCGCCAATTTTACCCATGTTTATGAAGCTATCCGCCTCCTCCCTCATTTTAGAACCGGCACTCTATTCATCCCCGACATTGCCGCCAGTATTGGGTCTCCCCTAATACATTTTCGTGCTCCCCCTTTCCTATACTCTGGCCTGTCCGCCTCGGCTACTATTGCCTTTTGTACCACACACTTTCAAAGTAATGCTAGGTTTTCGCTCCACATGACCACCCTTCTCAATGCGTTCATCTTTTTCTTCTTACTATGCAGTCAAACTTCTTCGCTTCCCTGGCCAGATATTCGTATCGCCGATCCGCTTTTTTGCTTTCTCCATAGCCGTCCTTACCCTTACGCAACCCTCATTTATAGTTCCTTGACTTTGCGCTCCCGTCGACTCCGCGAGGCTATCTCTAGAGGCTCTCATGCATTTTCCATCTATTCTGCACCCTTCTTAGCTTGGCTCTATCACATTCCTGCACACTCTGCCCACAATGTTGCTTATCTCCCTACCCACCCTGGACCTTCCATTGCTCCATCTCCCTCCCCCCCTCTAATCTCAATTGACTCCGCTTCCGCCTCGACACCCGCATCCGCGCCACCTGATGTAACTTCCTGCCCTCCCCAATCTTCTTCACCTATCTCTCCCGCATCTACCACCTCTCCATTCATAACTAACCCCCCTGATGTAACTTCCTGCCCTCCCCAATCTTCTTCACCTATCCCTCCTGCATCTACCACCTCTCCATTCATAACTAACCCCCCTGATGTAACCTCCATCCCTCCCCAATCTTCTTCACCTATCCCTCCTGCATCTACCACCTCTCCATTCATGACTAATCCCCCTGATGTGACCTCCTTCCCTCCCCAATCTTCTTCACCTATCCCTCCTGCATCCACCACCTCTCCATTCATGACTTATCCCCCTGATGTAACCTCCTTCCCTGCCCAATCTTCTTCCCCTCTCCCTCCTGCATCTACCATCTCTCCATTCATGACTACCCCCCCTCACGTCCCCTCCTTCACTACCCAATCTTCTTCCCCTTTCCCTCCTGAATCTACAAATTCTCCATCCATGCCTACCCCTCCAATTATCCCTAGACCTCCCCTCTCTTCAGCTTTCACCCCACTCATTCAAACACAGCTCAACCCTCAAAACCCCACCTGTATGCCCCCAATTCACCCGGATTACACCTCTCCATCTATCAGTAACATCCCTGGCAGTCGACCGCTCCTTTCCCCCAATCCTTCACTTCCCACTCCATCTGCCACTCCAACCCTTCATCCTCCTACGCAGTATATTCCCCCTTCCCCTCCCCCTCCTGCCCCAACGCCCACTCCCACTCCGCATTTTGACCTACCATCAACCCCTTCATTTTTGTAATTACTCCAGGACGCGAGTGTAGTCGCTATCGGCAATGCTCAGGCCTCCCAGATTTCCTTGGATTCGGTTTCCGTAGCAGCTTCGGTTCATCAACAGTATATCTCAACAATAGAAAACATCAATCGCATGGCATCCTCTCAATGGCACTCCCTCAACGAAACGGCGCGATTGCTCAAAGAAGAGCGCGATCATTATCGCGATATGGCCGACTCTGCGATGAAAGCCTTAGAAGATCTTCAGAATCGCTCCAACTTAGGGCTTTGTGCTAATGCTGCATGCCGACGTATCCGCCGGGAAAGGGATCATCTTAGGCAATGCCTTAGTTTGCTACAGCTTACGATCGAACAAGCTTCTGCTCCTTTGCCCCCTTCTCCATCAACCTCGGCTGACAATCTCAATCAACCTCCACAATAAATTGCTCATCCACAGTCATAATATTTGCTCTTAGATTCCATTATCGCTTTGTCAATAATTAACTCATCCTTTTGATTTCTCAATAATTCTTGTAGGGTGCATTATATTTTTTCTTAACTCAATAATATACACACCCTTTACCTTTTTTCTTGCCTCCGGTTTCCTTGTTTTCATCTCTGTGTCTTTGCCATTTCTCAGTTGGTATCGCTTTTGTCTCTCCGGGACGGAGAGATCTTTAGGTGGTGGGCATCTGTAGAGCCCTAACCGGTTGAAACTAAAGGTGCAAAGTATTTTTCCTCTTAAGGTTCAAAGGATGAATTTAAAATCTTAAGGTGCAAAAGTAAAGAATTAAAAGGAAAGGTGAAGGTGGAAGGCCGCGTACGCAAAGGTGGAAATAGGCCGCCCAATCAAAATTTTATTTTAAAAGTCACTCTTGTTCTAAAGTCACTACAGGACAAAGTAACGAATCGTTGAGGACCAGTTCAAAAAGACAATCTTGGGACATTGAAAGGACACCAAGATTGTATTGCAGTTAGAGTGCGCGAACCGGCGGACTCTCAACAAAAAGAAGGACAAAGGCTATTCTTGGACATTGAGAGCTAGGAGCAAGAGAGAGCTCCAGAGGAAGCGAGAGAGGAAGCAAGAAGAGCCTCCAGTGTGCGACGACATTCAAGAGTGCAAGAGGTGTCAAGAGGAAAGTGTGCAGAGAAGGCGGGTTGGATTCCAAAAGTTCCAAGGTCTATTGCGTGTGCACCGTGATACCAATTCCTTAGCTTGGCGGAAGCTTAGTGCAAGGTGTGCACAAGGGAAGCGGGAAGCAAGTGAAGGATTGGTGCACGAGAGGCCGCTGCTAGAGGGCTTGATATAATTGGTCTTCAGTAATTGATATTCTCTAAAGTGGTATTTAGTCATTGATTAGACTGTGCGCAGTCATTGTAATTGTTGAAAGATAATCAATATTCAAGGTTTCCAAGAGTATTCCTTTGCAGAAGTTCTCACTGTATTCCATTTTCATCATCTCCTTTTTCTCCTACAAACCCTCAAACTCCTTCTTGTCCCCGAATCCCCAACAACTACATAATAAGAAACACTCAGGAATACAATAGCGACAACAAGACAAAGGGAATGGTTTAAGTAAAAAACGCAAGATAAATGCACGACCCAAAACGCCATTATCATCGAGGAAGGAAACATGCATGCATTTATCATCATAAATAGGTTTGAAATTTTCAATGATGGAAGGCGGCGGCGAATCAAAAATTGATCAACAAAAGTATAGCTCACTGGTCTACTGAAACGTGCGAAATACGGAACAAAGGAGTGAAGGTAAAACTACTAGTCAAAAAGGGATGATGTAGTATATGGATGCAATTTAGATCCATTGATAGGCTTAGGCAACAGTGTACCAGTTAAGGTGGATAACCAAAAAGTTGCTCGTCCCACTTGTTTGGTAATACGATAGGGACCAAACCAGTGCAATTTAAAATTTCCTGCGGATCGATTAGATTTAGCATTATAAAAGAGCACTAATTGATTTATTGTAAAAACGGGGGTTTTAAGTAAACGATCATGGCTTCTTGCTTGTCTGAGCTGAACTTCCTGCAGCACCAGAAAACTCTCGAGGTGTTGTTCATCCAGAGATCGTAAAGCATCCAATCAAAAAGGGAATGATTCTACCGATAGTAGCTTCTGCTCTATTGCCACTCGTAGACTAGGAACCACCAGTTCCATAGGGGCAATTGCCTCCAAACCATATGCCAACTTGAAGGGAGTTGTTCCGGTTGCCACTTTATATGTTGTACGGTAAGCCCATAATACCGCAGGTAGGAATTGATCCCATCTCTCCGGGCAATAGGCGCACGCCGGGTGCTTGGAGCATGCTCAGCTAATGGATGGGCTCAAAGAAAAGATGATCACCACTCAAGAAAATGGATAAGCAAAGAACTCAAAGAGCAACTATTTGTTACTTCAAATAACATCATAAACTTGACACAATCAAATATGAATTTGCGTATTATCTCGTTTACTTAAATAATGAGCTTATATTCAATTGCTTAGAATGAAATGATTCCAATAGTTTTGAAGATATGTAAGTTGCTTATATATATATATATATATATATATATATATATATATATATATATATATATATATATATGCTAAAGCACTTTCACTTTCAATCAAGCGAATCTCTTACATATATTGAAAATATACTCAAGTTGATGTAAACAAATCGTGTTTCGTGCGAGGGACAATTCTCTTCATTAGACAATTTCATATGAAAACATCTCTGTAACAAGTGCCAATTATTTAAAGTCGTGAATTATACGAACCTCAGATTTTTGTAGCTTATGAAATATATAAAGAATATCTGTTCATCGTAAGAAAATGGCTGAACCTATAAAAGATATGTAAGAAATTGTGTGAAATCGCGTCTCTTTTATCTTGTTTATTGTACGTTGTTTTTAATCAAAGATTTGACGTCCTCTTAAACTAAACAAAAATATGATCAAGTTTAATATTGCAAACACACAGTTTCATCATCGATTTTCTGCACATCATTAGTTATTCGTCCTCGCAAGCATCAGTCGTCAGAATCCAAGAGCCTCTTTATGTAAATATTAGAGATATGTCGGTCATTAATATCGTGCAGGTATATGTTTTTTAGATTAAAATTGTCGACTGCTTATGATATTAGTAATTGCAGCATATGATGAGTAATGAAGCATGGCACAATCAAGCCGTTGCGCAAGATGGCAAGCAAGTCAGAAACGAAATAAAAATTTAGAAGGTATATAGATCGAGTAAAGTAATTAATAGCCAGAATAGCGCAATGTCATCAAACATTTACAAGATTCAGAAAACCAGATCTGTCGCAATAAGAACCATTGTTTCAGCTTGAATGGTATGGATAAAGGCTAAACAAAAGAAAAGAATTGTATCATACGATTTTAAATTGTCATCAGCATCAACACAGGAATGAAAACAGGCATTGAGCATATGTGAATTATAATCTTCGAATCCATAAAGAGTATGTTGCAATTATCCTCTTCCTGCACACATGCTTCCTCCATGAATTCCCTGCTCTGAAGAATGAAACTTGGCCTCCAAATATAGCCTCCCTCCTTCAGATCTCTGCATTGCTCTCTCTCCAAATCATCAGTGTAAAGCCCGATTTTCAAGAGCGCCTAATATGTCAGAGTCTTCACAGAAGAAGGTCGATGTCGGAATCATCTCTCATCATTCTTTAGATCATTGGTTTGTACAAAAACATGTACCATTGTGAATTGACAGAGATATTAACAAGTGATTTGGCTTTCTTACGCACGTTCTCTCCCTTTCGTCCACATTGACGTCTATCCTATCTAAAGACCAAAATGTCCAAGGATGACCCTATCTTCTTCACTCTACAGATTCAACAGAGAATGTCTTCCGCTCCTTATCTTCCACAACGACCTCAGATAATTTCTCTATATGCATTCACGTCCTCGGATAATTGAGAACAATTGGCCTCTACTCAGCATGCGCATCTCCACACTCTTTTTAGCGTCAGATCCTCCTCTTCGCTTCTAATCTCCCCCTTCAGAAATAGAGCTTCCCACATAGGTGTCATCAGGTTGAAGCCGACTGTTACAGTCAAGCTAAAGACGTAGTTGTCAGAATATCGCATATCTTCCAACTGATTAAACCTTCAGTGCTGCGCTATCTCCTCATCTGCAAAGACGACCTCCTATACCAACACATGCGCAAGCAGCCGAAATCTCCCTCTCTCTCTTGTACCTGCAGAAAAAAACCATCCCCCAAAGAAACCATACAGACACACATATATAGGTACATGAATATGCGTATAATCGGTTATAATAGTTAGTTAACTAGTTAGTGAACTAGTTAGTTATCATATATACTAATGTTAGCTATTAACTAACACACTAGTAAACTAGCACAAACATATTTTTGATAGAAACACACGTTGAACTCTTATTACATTAAATAATTATATCAATTATATTTTATCTATTTACTTAATATTATTTCTTTTAACTTATAATTTAATTACATAGATATTACTTATCTATTTAACTTATATTATATTTAATTTTTATTAACTATGAATAAATATAAATATCAAAGCCACCTATAAAAATATGAAACTTGTTAATTATACATGTTCTTTAAACAATTTAGGCATTTTAGGATAAGGACAAATAAACTTTATTACTTTAAATGCACATTTAATATTAGATCTAATCACTTAGAACAATCCTTTATTATACCCATGTTTAGGTATGTAAAATTTCATAAATTCTTAGACATAGATGCACACATATGTATCTTCTAATATTCATATACAAATACATACATATGGCATAAAATCCACATTATCATTCACTCTCATATACATATGAACATATACACCATTGAGTACATTTCACATATATATATATACTCAACCCTATAAACATTGGCACATATAACCAAACATAAATTCTCCTTTATTCTCTCCTAGATGTATTTTTATGATCATATACACATGTTCTCATAGACATACAATAGTATAAAGTGAAGAGTTAAATTAAGGGTTCAATTAATCCTTTATTTTGAATATATTTTCATCTTTTTCCTGCATGTATCCAAGAGAAAAGATTAGTGCATTAAAAAATATGTGAGAGAAATATCAACTAATCAACTTTGAGTCAAATCATTTTTATTTATCCATATGTGAATTCAAGTGAGGAAATCCTTCCGACAATGGAATGTTTGATTTGCTACCTGAATGTCTCTAAGTTTCCATGCTTCTTACATAAAGTTGTAAAACTTTTCTTCAACTAAATCCTTCCCAAGAATCTACAACTTCTACTAGAACACAAGTGGACAAACTCTCACTTTGAGAGCTCCAAAATTTGCAAGTTGATACTTCATATCTTCATATTCATCCCGAGTGAAATGTGAAAGTATCTTCTTGACTTTATTTTGGCTTACTCCACTTCTTAATCAAGTGATAGGATCTTATGGAACACTTTTTTTTAATACAAGCATGTATCCAAAAGTCGATGCAATCATAGAAAGTAGATTCTCCATCTGACTGGTACATCAAAAAAAATTGATTTGTTTTTTACTTTTCTGAAAATACTTATTTTTTGGAATTTTTCAAAAATATTGAAATTTTGGAATTTTCTAAAAATACTGAAGTTTCTAAAAATACCTAATTTTCTAAATTTTTTAGAAAATACTAATTTTTCTAAATTTTTCTCCTGAAAAACTTTGAATTTTCTGAGTATACTGAATATATTGAATATGAGGTAACTTTTCCCAAAAAAAAATCACTCCAAGTCTCCAACATCTACTACAAATACTCTTTTACCTCAAGAGTTAGGTAAAGAAGAAATATACATCTCTACAACCTGTCATATAACAAGTAGCTCTGAATTGATACTCCAAGGATTCTTTGAGGAAACATATAAGCTGCCTGCTCAAAATCTTCAACTTATACATAACTCATACACATATGAGTCAAAACATGTAGGTTGTCTTAGATATCTGTTGCTTTTCTTTGTCTCAATGTAATTCTTTGTCAAAACCTTCTAAAACATGAACAAGTATAATATAAAACAAGAAATTGCTTCTTCTTTAAACTATCTTCTTCATACAAGATGTTCTCGTAGACTTGTCTTTGGATGTAGAGGATAAAAGTAGGCAAAGTATATGGAAAATATAAGAGAAAAAAAAAATCTTACTTTCCCTTTGAAATTGTTGGACTTTCTGCTTCTACATCTTTCTTCCACGTGATGATGTTAACATCTTCAAACTTCTCTTCCATACCTTTTGTTCTCTTCATCTTGAAGTAGCAAGCACTCTTAACTTCTTCAAATGAATTTTTCTCTTCCTCTAGTGCTAAGAGTAAGAGACACAACAAACACGGTATATATATGGAAGTGAATATAGAAGATAAAACATGCTTCTACCATCTCTTCATATGTTGAATCAACACTCTGCTTCAAATTTGACTGATATGTCTGAATTCACCAACCTTTTCCTAGAGATGGCTGAATGTTGAATTACCTCTCTAGGTACAAAATCTGATAAAAAAACTTCCAACCTTGTGTTGGCTAAAAACAAAACTGATCTACTCTCCAAATTTGTCTTCTTTAGATGAGCTTTCTTGCCAGGAAAGAGATCTTCTATCAAAACTGTCAAGAACAACCTCTAGATACCTCTTTTGATGTAGCTAATGCTTTTAACTTTCGAAAGAATGAAAGTGTTTCAAAGCACTTCTTGAATCCTTCAAATCTCTTCATAACTGCTCTTCTAAGATATGACCTGCAAATGACAATCTAATAGTAGAAACGAATACCTATGATCTGATGTTGATCTGGTTCCTTCATCTTCTCCAAACCATTGTTTTTCCTTGAATTTGAAGTAGCCTTGTCTTCATCAAGTCTTGGTCTTCAAACAATACTTCTATAAAGTATTTTCATACTTGCAAAAGTATTTGGTTGCTAACAGATTATCAACTTCATACTCCACACTGATAAATAAAGATGTGACCAAATTGTCTAATTCTCAAATCTTTACTCATCCAGATTAAGTGTGTATGTCATATTTCATATGTTGGAAGCTACTGTGAAATCAAATGTTGATAACCTGGGAGTCTGGGAGCTCTGATACCAAATGTTGCAAATTAGGTAGGCCCATAATAAATTCCACAGGTTTTTAGGATCTACAACACAGATTTCAACATCTTCCAATATTGACAAACATGAACATACAACACTTAATTATACAATGATGAGAAAAAGATAGAGAGAGATGAGACAACATGTGTATGCCACTGCTTACTCACACCATCATATATACAAATGTCAATTTAGAATGTGGGAGTCAAAATTTCAACCACTCTATATGAATAGATATAGATGGAAGAGCATATGTACATAATTTACAAGAATATTTAGATGTAGGGATAGAAATCTGACTATGTATGAGATGTATGACCTGATAGGTTGTAGAAGAGTGAATATGAGTGACTAAAAGAGGAAAGATCAGTTTGAAATTGATATTCAGCAAACCCTAATCTAATTTTAGGCTATGTAAGACCCTCAATCAGATGTGTGTGTGAAAGATCACATACTTACAGAATTAGCATAGAATGCTAACATGTTGGTGAGAGAAATCCTCATACTCATGTAGAAACACCTTCTCTAATACCTCATCTGAATGCATGTAGCATGCATGTACTCATTCTCCTTTATGGATGCCACTGCCTCCATGTATGCCGAATAGGACTCCTCCAGATATGGATGCCACCACCTCCATAAGCTCCAAGTAGTACATGTGTGCATAAAGAGAATATGTACCTGAATAGTTAACATAAGATGCAATCTTATGTTAAGCTCCATCCAATGTCTTAGAAGTACTCCATAATCTTCATGTAGAAGACAACATCCAAATACATCATGTAGATGGATTATCCACACCATAAATCTGCTGATAGGTAATTCTTCTTCATAAGTAAGAGTGTGAGGTACTCTTTTTCAAGAAGAACTCCATGGCTACTCTTAATGTGCTTCAAAAGTTGCTCCAGTTGCTCCATAGCTACCCATATGTAGAGATGGTTGCCCCATGTGTGCATCACCTAGAACACCTCAAAACCAGCAAGTTTTGGCATTGGGATACTCCAAGAAGTGACCATAATGCTCTCTTATATAGCCTTCAAGTCCTCAAGCGATAAAATTGTTCATGAAGCTAAAATTTTATGAAAAAAAGCTGGGATCGCAGTTTTTTAAAAACCTATCGCTAATTTTGGCTATCGTTTGCTTTATTTTAAAATTATTATTGAAGAGTGCTTTTGACTAGCTTTTTTAATATTTTGGCCACCTGATGAATGAGCTGATGATATTTTTATGACTTGTAAGCTAAGAGCTATCAAATGAGGTAAAAACCCTAAATCAGCATAAAATTAAGATTAGGGTTTTCTTTCAAATCTTATCTCTGATGAGTGCATGTCATATACCATTAGAAAGCTCTCATCAAGCTCTTCAAGATAGGCTCATAAAACGTTTACCCAAATTTTGTGCCAAAAATGACTAATTACCAAAATTAGGGTTTTTGCCCTAAAAGGATTTTGGACTAATGTGACATTGATTTCCAATAGGGATGCCCCATAAATTTTGCTAGCCTTTAGATTGGTCCATATTCCGCGATGAAGGATTCGCCATAAGAGCACAGACTTTTTGACTTCTATGAGAGGGTGCGAGAGAGCCATGAACTTCATATCCCACCACAGCCGAATCCATGACAGGCACCACTTCTTCTTTAGGTTGACGTGATAATCAGTGTTTCCTTTGATATTTAGGATTTTTGTTAGGAAATTACCATTGTGGCATCTGAGACCCAGCAGGCACGGCGAGTCATGCCCCATGAGAAGGTGGACTTTGGAACGGTCCCAAGCAAGAAGTCTGCTTTGTAAAAATTCTATTCTTCATAGGTAACGCTAATGCTAGGGTCAATATCCTCGAAGTTGATTCAATGGTTGGTGTCTTGTTTCCAGAGATGTTTCCATTTTCTGAAGCCCTTGTTCTAGAGCCTCTTAGCGCTTCAAATGTTCCACGATTCCACATTCCTGATGCCATGGATCGGAAACCAGATAGAGTCATTCTTTCTCATACTAGTTGCCCACTTCCAATCTTCACTGATTCTTATGAAAGTTTTGACTTTATTCCAACTCTTCCATACTAGGGAGCATACAAGATTCGAGCCTTTTGGGATTCTTCCAATTTGGTAATCCCACAAAGTCAACACATTCTTGTTTCTGAAGTTCAATTTGGCCCACGAAGTCTCCCTATTGCACCATGCCTTAATCATCCATTTTGCAACAAGTTTGTTAGCCATGCACCCAATGTCCAGAATACCAAGGCCCCCACCATCCCTTTGGCTAGTGTAGATGGATCATTTGATTTTAGGCAACCCCCTCCAATTGTGGTCTCCCATCCAAAGCATGTTTGTACAAATACTTTCCAGCTTGGATAGCTCTTGCTCTTTTGATCTCCAACAAGAGAGGAAGTAAATGGTCGATGAAATGAGGAATGTGTTAATAACCATTGTGCGACCTGTGATATTGATTTGCATAACTCTCCAATAGTTTAGCTTGCTTTCGAGTCTGGCCAGGACCTAGTTCCACCACTACTCCAACAAGATACCAAAGCCCAAGGGAATCCCATAGAAGCCGAAAAATTTGGCCTTGGGGAATGATTTGACAGCCATGATCAAAGAGAAGGTCGGGTTGGACCCTGTGGATAGCTCTGAAAGCAGTCTTTTAGTGATTGATTTTCGATCCAGAGGCTTTGCAAAAAGTGTCCAAGCACCTCCAAATCATCATCTGCAGGCTGGTGGAGTCGTTGTGGACAAACACGTTCATATGGTCAGCAAAAAACTCATGGTGATCTGTCCATGGTTACGGGGCAACAGGAGGCCTTTCATATTACCAACTTCCACCTGTTATTGCACTAGTTGGCTAAGCCCTTCCGTGGCAATGACAAAGAGAAGAGGATCCAATGGTCACCCTTGTCTAATCGATCATTTTAATTTGATCACCTTTGAAAGTTGGCCATTAACATTAATTTGAGTCGATGCATTTCACAAAAGGGTCGAGATCATCTTGGTGAATTTTTTGCTACAAGTGAGATCTTTAAGTGATTGCAAAATATAGTCCCATTCTAGCTTGTCATAAGCTTTGTCAAAGTCAATCTTGATGAAAACCACATCTCTGCTTGACTCCTCCACAAAGTCAAGACCTTCCCAAATATCAATTATGGATTCCAAAATCAACCTGCCTTTGATGAAGCCTTTTTGGTCCTCGCTTAACAAAGCACTAAGCTAGCTAGAAATTCCATTGTCTATGACTTTAGCAATGATCTTATATCCTATTTGAAGCATTGTAATCGGATGCTAGTTCTCAATTCTATTCTTTTCCCCTTTTCTCTGGATTAACTTGATAATGCCATTGTTGAGACAAGATGGAAGCATGCCAAACTCAAGCGCCTCTTCCCAGACCAAATGAAGAGGGGTAGCAATCACCAACTTGAAGGACTTAAATACCTTTTCCCTATGGGAAAGGCATCAATGACTTCAATGATTTTTTCTTCCAAGATAGGGGCATCAAGCAGGGAGCGAAGGTTGGGTGGGATCCTATGAGAGGATACCCTAGGGATGGCTGCCATGCAATCTCTTCTATCAAGGGAGAGGGGAGTCGAGATCCCCAAGAGTCTCGTAAAATGTTCTTTAGTGAATTAGATATTTTCTTCTTCCATATTGCATACATCCCCATTTGAGTCTAGCAATAGGGGGATCGATTCTCTGTTTTGTTTTCTTTTAATAATTTTGCACATCTCTTTGGTGGGTGTGTCAACTTTGTCGGCCCACTACTCCTTAAATAATATTTGCAAATTCTTCCTTTGAATTTCTTCCTTGTATCTAAACAGCACTCTGATTCTATGTAGACCCTTCTGGAATTCAGCCTTTCCTTTGTTCACTTCCTCCTCAAGCCTCCAAAGTCTATGATAAAGAGCTTCTCTACGTGTTCACCGAACACTCTAGAGCATCTTCCTGGTTCTTATCATGATCTTCCGTGACTTCATGACTGCACATCTCTAGCCCTTGGCTGGGGACGAACAAGTGGCAAAAGCCTCCTTCCACACTTTAGCAATTTCTTAATGGACAGAGGGGAGAGAGAAAGAAGTCGAGTAGGCATGAAACCAAGGAGCCTTATGGTTTTTGGTGGGAGGTTGGAATGAGATAATGATCGGGTAGTGATCAGAGATGGCAAGGTCGATGCATTGCGAGAGGGAAGGATGGCCCCACTAATGGATAATGCTCTAATGAATGTAGCTTCTATCGAGCCTACCTTTCCTCAAGTCCCCACCCGCTTGGAGATTTGACCACGAAAAGCCATTCGAAACTTTGAATTCCACCAGATCCAAGTGCAACTTGGTTTTGTCCCAAGTTCCTTTCTCATGACTATTGATGACCCAACCCTTGTTGTTCCATCTTTCCACCATGTCCTCCACCATGTTCAAGTCACCACAAATTAACACGTTGTGGGGGAGCGAGACCAAGGAGTCGTGGGTGTCTAGTCTCTCCAACTCCCCGTTTGGGGTGTACAAAGAAATGAACATGAATCAAAAGGGGCACCAAGTGAAACGGCAATCCATCGATGGTTCTGATCTTCAATGGAGTTCTCAAGCTTTTCAAACCAGAATTGATTTATACCAATTACCATCCCACCAGATCCCCAAGGGTGCGAAGTTGAAATCTAGACATGAGACGGGGACACATGCCTAAGACGTTTTTCGAGGTCTACTCCATCAATTTTAGACTCTTGAATATAGATAAAGTCGTGGTTTAGGCTAATGTCATGAAATCATTGATCGATGATGGTCACTCTTGAGGGGTTAGTCAGCCCCCTAGCGTTTAGCAAGATGATGATCATTGTCATAAGTTACCCTCTTTGCGGGACGGGGGCTTATACTTTCTCCTCTTGGATTCGTCTTTCTTTTTTGTTGAGAGGGGGTCTCGACTTAGTATTTTGTTCTTTATGGGGCTTCTCAAGGGTACATCAATATGTTGTTTACACTTGTGTTACCATTAGTGTCCATGTGAAAGGCCAAATGGCCACCGCACACTTCTTTGTATATGTTCTTTAATCAAAACATGTAGTGGCATGGTCAGTCACAAACTGTAAGTTCGACCGCATTTGTAAGACCTAAGAAGTATGTCTTCGTGCTCCCTGTGTACTGTGTTTTCTGTGTATTCTACAGCCTCTGTGCGGAGTACTGTGTGTGGCCTCAGGAGCTTGGTTTTCTACTCCGATCATATCGTCGTGGAGCTCTCGAGAAGGAGAGCGCATTGTGGTGCATCGCCATTGAAACACTTCACTAGTATCAGAGCAGTTTGAGGCAAAAGCTTTGTTCCTTTTCTGCGAGCAAAGCGAGCACTTTCTCTAAGGCTTACGACCAAGGCGGCGACCAAGGCATAGACCTTGGCATACCTTGTCATCCGAGTCACCGAAGTCACCGTTGGCGCCGTTGGCTGCATGCGAGGGAGGACCTCAACGATCAAGGAATATAGAGGTTCCCGGTACTTCCCGGGAGGTCACCCATCCCAGTACTGTTCCCCCCAGAGCTCGCTTAACCCTGGCAATCTCTTGCCACTAAGCTACACTCTTGTGGTGTTTGAAGAAGGGGAAAGACTAATGTTGACATTACCTTGAACAAGTTTTGGTCCCTCAAAGCTTCATTTTTGCTTTCAAAGCCTATTTCTGAAGCAATTTTGGGGTGTTTTTGGAGCCATTTCGGAGTACTTTCGCACATAGTTCTCTTCGCACAGGTCCAAGAACATCAAGAAGAGTGTTCCTTGTACTTCTCAGACAATAAATATCAACCTTTGGGGCTTTATTTTCAGCCACACTCATAAAAATAAAGGTTTCTAGAGGGGTTTTCAGTTTTGGTGGGAGCAGTCGCTGCAAATTTATGCAGGTTTTTAAAGCCTAAAACATCAGAGTTGACAGACACTTGCAGGTGTTATTGGCTCGTTTTTGGGCTGTGTATTCAGCCTTTTAGTGTCATTTTACTGCATATATTGAGCACATACACACCATGTATGCTTCTGTGGATACCGCTTATGTATGTCCATGTGGTCATTGATATAGCGGTTACGTTCTTTGCATAAAGACTTTTAAGTTTGATAAAGAGGGTCGTGGTGAGGTTTTCTTAACTGGGAGACACCCAGATGTCGGGGTCTCTTCGGTGATGCAGGTGGAAGACTTACCCAGCCTCGCCATAGGAGATGTATGATAGTTGTTCATAGGTGCTTGATAAGCCTAGATGGCTTCTATTGGGTAACTGATTATATGCAGTGGAGTCTGTGATTCACTATGCAGGTAGACATGTCAGTACTTGCAGCTTTATGATACTTTGACACTGGTCATATGCTAATTTTGCAGAGGATACTCTAGCAAAATTTTTCCAGATTTCTGGTTTAGTCAACTATACAGTGGTCGATTTACTCCTTGATACACTTATTTGTTGGTGTTTGGACTCTTCTAGCTCCATTATCATTCTATTCAGTTCTCTACGATCATGGCATCAGAGGTCTCAGGCACATCCAGTGGATCAGGGTCTAGTGCTAGTGTTCCGAGGAGGAGCTATAACTTGTAGGGCAAAGACCATTTTGAGATCCGAAAATTTGATGGCACAAACTTTGCTCTATGGAAGAATCAGATTAAAGATGTGTTGATTCAAAGGAGGCAATGGAAGCCAGTAAATGGGATTTTAAAGAAGCCTGTTGACATGGATGAAGATGATTGGGATGAGTTAGATGAAATGGCCAGGTCTACCATTCGCTTGCACCTGGCAGATAATGTTTACTTTACAGTATTAGACTGTGAAAGTGCAGAGGAGCTTTGGAAGAAGATATGCAATACATATGAAAAAGAGACGGCATCAAATAAAGTGTATCTGATGAGAAAATTATATGACCTTCGTATGGAGGACACAGATAGTGTTGCTGCTCATCTAAATGAGTTTGATGCTATATTCTCCCAGTTACAGGCTCAAAAAATGGATATGGATAATGAAATGAAAGCAGTATTGATGTTATGCACCCTGCCATCATCATGGGATACGTTTTGCACAGCTATTAGCAACAGTGCACCTGGTGGTAAACTCGTCTATGATGACATATGTGGAGCACTCTTGAGTGAGGAGATTCGTAGAAAATCTATGGTTGGCACTCAGAGTGGAGATGCATATAATGTTCCTGATTCTTACCAAGGAAAGAATCAACAATGTGGCAGGAGCAAGAACAAGGAAAAGAATGGTCAACGGAAAAAGAGTATAAGTAAATCAAGGAAGAGGGATATCGAATGCCATTATTGTCATAAGAAAGGACACATGAAGAAAGAGTGTTATGCATTAAAGAATGCTAAAGATAAAGGACAGAATGTTGATGGGCATGTTAAACAGTTACCTGCACCATCTACTTCGACTGTGAAGATTGAAGAATTAATGCTATTTCTGATGATGCTGATGTGTTGACACTTGATAGTACTGTGCCATCTGAGGCACTTATGGCTGATTCTCTTTCCCACACCTGGCTGCTAGATTCTGGTGCTTCTTTCCATGTGACACCACAACATAGAGAATGGTTCTCTAATTATGCAGCAAAGACTCTTGGTACCGTGAGACTTGGTGACTCTTACCAGTGTGATGCTGTGGGGATTGGAGATGTGGTTGTGTAGTTCATTGATGGTTCAAAATTTATTATGCATAATGTACGCCATGTACCTCAGTTATCATGCAGTTTGATGTCAGTTGGTCAACTTGATGACCTTGGTTACAAGGTGGTCTTCTATGCTCAGTCCTTTCGTATATCAAAGGGCAGTATGGTTATTGCAAAAGGAAGCAAAGTTGGCTCACTTTATCCTTTATTTGTATCACAGAAAGAACACTTGTTAGTTGTTACTGAACAGCCTATGGCTTGTATTTGGCATGGTCGTTTGGGCTATATATCTCGTAGTGGAATGGAAAATCTTTCTCATTCTGGCTACTTACCTGTGTTATCTTTCTCTGATTTTTCATTTTGTGAGCATTGTCAATATGGAAAGGAAACCAGAAATGTGCATAGAACGCACATTGACCTTCAATTCAGCCTTTAGATCTCGTTCATACAGATGTGTGTGGTCCTATGCCCACTAGGTCCTTAGGTGGTTCTCTTTACTTTTTCACTTTCATAGATGATGCTACTAGAAAAGTCTAGGTATATCCTATCAAATCAAAGGATGATGTATTCCCTACTTTCAGAAAATGGCTTGCCTCAGTTGAGACTGAAAAAGGAACTAAGCTTAAGGCTTTACGTTCAGATAATGGGGGTGAGTATACCTCACATGAATTCAGCCTTTTCTGTCAGTCTAGAGGGATCGTAGAGAGTTTACAGCTCCTTATACCCTAGTACAGAATGGTGTAGCTGAGAGGATGAATAGAACTATTAAGGATAGAGTAGTCTCTATGTTGCATCATGCAAACCTCTCACAAGGTTTTTGGGTAGAAGCACTATTGACTGCAGTTCATGTGATTAACCTTTCACCTAGTACTGCCAAAGGTCTGAAAGTGGCACAAGAGTTATGGACAGGGAAACCACCATATTATGACCATCTTCGAGTTTTTGGGTGTGAAGCATATGTTCATATACACAAGAATCTTAGACAAAAGATGGACCATAAGGCAAAGAAATGCATTTTTCTTGGATATGGTCGAGAAGGACAATTTGGATATCGCTTATGGGATCCTGAAACACGGTCAGTGATCAGAAGTAGTGATGTCATTTTTAATGAGTCTAAGATGCATAAACAGCCCATTAAGGAGGTTGAAGTGAGAAGAGTGGTGTTTGAGGATACTAGTCCTCCGGTTAGCATGCATAAAAATGTTGCACATAGGGATGTTCAAGAGAATGTCCATTCAGATCAGTCTGCACATGTTCCTGTTCAGCAACCATTGAGACGTTCTGCATGTGTCTCATATCTACCTGATAGATATGTTCCAGGTTTAGATTTTGTTATGCTAACAGATGCCGGTGAGCCTTCTTGCTACAAAGAGGCTATGCAGACAGAGGATCATGTCAAGTGGGAGCGTGCCATGAAGAGTGAGTTTGATTCTATTCACAAGGAATGGTACTTGGGACTTAGTACCTTTGCCAAAGGGCAGGAAAGCTTTGCCATGTAAATGGGTATATAAGCTAAAATTCACATCAGATAGTTCTTCTCCAAAATATAAAGCACGACTTGTTGCAAAGGGTTTTAAGCAACAACATGGTGTTGATTTTGAGGAAATCTTCTCTCCAGTGGTCAAGATGACTACTTTGCGCATGTTGCTTGGATTCGTTGCAATGGAGGACTTAGAGCTAGTCCAAATGGATGTGAAAACAGGTTTCTTGCATGGAGATCTTACAAATGAGATCTACATGGAACAACCAGAGGGTTATGTAGTTCCTGGCAAGGAAATTCTAGTTTGTAAGCTCAAGAAGAGCTTGTATGGACTTAAACAGTCTCCTAGACAATGGTACAAAAAGTTTGATGCTTTTATGAAGTCCCAAGGCTATTCTCGAAGCAATGAGGATCATTGTCTCTACACAAAGAGATGTTCTGATGGCAGCTTGATATGCTTGATACTTTACATCGATGATATGCTGATAGCTGGGAAGTCCTCTTATGATTTGTGGCTTCTCAAAAAGAAGTTGAGTCAGACATTTGATATGAAGGATTTGGGGGATGCCAAACATATTCTTGGCATGCGCATTACCCGTGATAGGAGTAAAAGATGCATATACTTGTCTCAAAGTGAGTACATATCCAAAGTACTTCACCGATTCAATATGAAGCGTGGAAAGGCATTGAGTACACCTTTACCCACATATGTGAAATTGAGCAAGGATGACTGCCCCAAATCAGATGAGGAAAAGGAATTCATGACCAAAATTCCCTATCAGTGTGTTGTTGGTAGTCTCATGTATGCTATGGTAGCTACGAGACCAGACATTGCATTTGTAGTGGGAGTTGTGAGCAGATATATGTCTAATCCTGGCAAGAAACATTGGGAAGCGGTCAAAATGATTTTGAGATATCTGAATGGCACTAAGGACAAGTGTCTATGCTTAGGTAGAGGGAAAGCATCCATTATTGGTTACACAGATTCTGACTATGCTGGTTGTGTAGACAATTGTAAGTCTACATCAGGGTATATTTTTCATTTTGCTGGAGGTGCTATCTCTTGGAGATCTCGTCTTCAAGAATGTACAGCTGTTTCCACCATAGCAGCAGAGTATGTTGCAGCAAGTGAGGCATGTAAGGAAGCATTATGGCTTTCTCGTCTTGCTTGTGATATGGGTTTACCTCAGCATGTACCTCACTTGCTCAGTGATTGTCAGCGTGCCATTGCTTTGGCTAAGAATCCGGTCTATCATGCAAAGACCAAGCACATTGAGGTGAGGTATCACTTCATTAGAGATTGCTTAGCCACTGAGAGCATTATTCTTGAGAAGGTTCACACTCGAGATAATGATGCAGATGCTTTGACTAAAACTCTACCACAGGATAGCTTTCGACACTGTTGTCACTTGATGGGGGTTACTTGATTCTTGATCTTACGCAGTCACTTGTATATTGTGTAACATGCCCATCAGGTGGGAGGTAGTATACTTACACTCAGATATTCTTTATCATTTTTTATTTTTTCTTCCATAGTTACTCTGGCCATATTGGCCTTTAGTGGGAGATTGTTATCGTTAGTGTCCATGTGAAAGGCCAAATGGCCACCCGACACTTCTTTGTATATGTTCTTTAATAAAACATGTAGTGTCCTGGTCAGTCACAGACTCTAAGTTCGACCGCATTTGTAAGACCTAAGAAATTTGTCTTCATGCTCCCTATGTACTGTGTTTTCTGCGTATTCTACAGCCTCTATGCGGAGTACTGTGTGCGGCCTCAGGAGCTCGGTTTTCTACTCCGAGCATATCGTCCAGGAGCGCTCGAGAAGGAGAGCGCATTGTGGTGCATCGCCATTGAAACACTTCAACTTGTACGAGGCTTCCTGTTGGAATGAGTAGGAAACCATTTCCGGAATAGTCAATCCAATGATGGAACTTTCTCTATCCATATTGTCTTCATTACCAGTGGTAAAGTCGTCTTCTTTGCTTGTAGTGTAGCCTTGTTGATTTTTTTCTACATTTTCAGCGATCTCTAGGTCTTTGCCGCTGGTTGCCACCTCAAATTGGTTCCTACATGGGTAATTTGGGTAATCAAGCTCATTAATCTCCTTTTCCAGATTGTAATACAAGTTGTTTTGGGGGGTCTCTAGAAGGGGATTTCTCTCAAAGGTCACCCTGGGGCTTCTTTACCTTCTTCTTCTGACTTCTGTGAATCCTTCTGAGTCCGTTTCTGGATTTTGGGAGGCCTTAACTTCCTCTTCGTTTCTCGTGCAATTCAGTGACCCATTGTTGTCTTGCGTTTTTCTGGATGCTTCTTGTTGTTTGCTTTTTCTTTCTTAGTGGGCAGTCTTTAATCCTATGGCCTTGTTGGCCACAACAAAAACATGTGTTAGGTAGGTTTTTCTAATTAATCTTTTGTTCCCTTACACCGAGCAATGAAAGAGTGTCTCATAGCTTCATAGATGAGACCACCAACATCCTCTTGGGAAGCCAATGGCTTGCGGATTGGAGATACGATGTTCCACATGAAGTTCTACAAGAAATACAGCAAGCTAGTGAGGTCTACCTAGAGAAGGTAGCAGAGAGATTGCGATTTTTCAAGAGAAAAATCAGGAGACCATCTGAATAGGCACAGTGTCGCCCGCTTGAGTTGCCAAGTTCCGACACTAAGGGCTTGGAACGCCATATCTTCATTCTCAAAAACTAGCAAAAATATGACTATCCAGTAAGAATTGACACTTGCTAACAATCAAACCATGGGGGAACCACTCTTTTTGAAGCCACTGGCACACGGATTTGAGCGGAGGCCTAGGGCCAAACACTTGTCCAATGAAACAAACTTTCTTGAGCTCTTCTTGCTTTGACTAAACTACAACTCTGCTAAGAGATACCAAGGGAGGCTCAACACCCGCAACATAAGATCCCCCCTCCAAAATAGGGGCCAAGTTATCAATCACCCCCTGGGTTTGTGCCTAGTTGCTTATCACGAGGGAAGGGGCTATCGACGCCATGAAGTGAATTGATTAAAAGAAAAGTACAAGAGAAAGGGACTAGTGCCCACGAGATCCCCCGAATCCCACAGAGCAGGGGTAGCCTTTACAGAGTTTAGATGGCATTACAAAGAAGGTTAATCACCCAATCATCACCCTCATGTGGGACCACTTGGGTTTAAGCTTGTTGTTGATCAAAACGAGCACCTGATGATGCCTAAACGGGCGGGATTTCTTATAGTTAGTGATCCTTTTGCCAAGGAGCAATAGGGATTTGTCAATCAACCACTCTTTGGGGGAGTCACCAAAGTTAAAAGCACATCTTTCCCATCCGATCTTCCATAGGACCTCCCCTCTGATGGCGTTCTAGAGAGTCACGGAGCAGCCGATTGCTTCTCCCAGCAGAGCTTGCTTCCAACTGATATGTTTCTAAAGTCTAATTTTCTTTCTGACAATCTTCCAGAGCCTGTTGGAGTTGGGACAAGTAAAGAAGATGTGAGAAACATCTTCGATGGACCAGTAGTAGCGTTTACACTAGGGAGGTATCCCACAAATTTTGCTAGCCTTAAGGTTGGTCCAGATTCCAGGATGAAGAATTGGCCATAAGAGGACAAACTTTTTGATTTCTATGAGGGTGCCAGATAGCCATGAACTTCATGTCCCACTAAAGTTGAGTCCACGATAGGCACCACTTCTTGTTGAGGTTAACCTGATAATCAATGGTTTCTTTGTTGTTCAGGATTTTTGATAGGCAATTACCATTGTGCCATCTGAGACCAAGTGAGCTCGGCGTGCCATGCCCCATGAGAAGGAAAACTTTAGAGCGGTCCCAAGCGAGACATCTACTTTGCAAAGTGTTCCATTCTTCATAGGAAATGTTGATGCTAGGGTTAATATCCTCAAAGTTGATCCACTGGTTGGTGTCTTTCTTCGAGAGATGTTTCCTTTTTTGAAGCCTTTGTTCCATAGGCTATTGGCATTTCGAATGTTCCAAGATTCCATGATCCAAATGTCATGGGTCAAAAACTAGATAGAGTCATTTTGTCTGATACCAACCACCCACTTCCATCTTCACTTATTCTTGTGAAGCTTTTGACTTTATTCCAACTCTTCCATAGGGAGCACACAAGCTTCGAGCCTTTCGGGAAGACTAGGATCGGGGAAAACAAAAGGGTCAGAATGTCAAGATTCTTTCAATTTGAAAATCCCATGAGAGCCAACTCGTTCTTGTTTCTAAAGATCAATTCACATAAGTTGTTAGAGAAGCATGGCGAAGCAACGAGCAAAAAATCCACTCCGTCAAACTCTAGAGTACATGGTGATGAGACGCAAGCATTAAACACCTTTTTGCTGCTTCATAGTGACATTGACAATGGAGTTGCAGATGACAACAGATAGCGCAACTCTTCCTTCATTACTTATAGCTACTGATGATGGAGAAATCCAAGGTTCTTCAAGCTTTGGATATGGCGACATTCTGCACAGTTTCTCTCGGGCTTAACTTCGTAATCTCATAGTATACTCTCTTAATACGAAGGTGATCATAGGACACAAATGGTAACGCAATGCACACTCAAGAGAGTCTTTTTTTTTTTTAATATAAAGGAAGCTCGGCGTTAGCCTACTCTCCCGGACTTGAATCAAAAAAAAAAAGTACAAGAGAAGGGGGACTCATGCGCACGGGACCCCCCAAATCCCACAAAGCAGGGGAAGCTTTTACAGAGCTTAGATGGCATTACAAAGAAGGTTAATCACCCTCTCATCACCCTCATGTGGGGCCCACTTGGGTTTAAGCTTGTTATTTATCAAAATGAGTACTGGATGATGCCTGAAGGGGGGGAGGATTTCTTACAGTTAACAATCCTTTTACCAAGGAGGAACAGAAATTTCTCAATTGACCACTCTTTGGGGGAGTCATGAAGTTGAAAGCACATCTTTCCCGCCATATTTTCCATCTCTGATGGCGTTCCAGAGAGTCACGGAGCAGCCTATTGCTTCTCCCAGCAGGGCTTGCTGCCAACTAAGATGTTTCTGAAGTCTAATTTTCTTTCCAACCGTCTGCCAGAGTCTGTTGGAGTTGGGGCAGGTAAAGAAGATGTGTGAAACATCTTCGATAGCCTGGTAGCAGCGTTTGCACTAGGGAGGAATCCCACAAAATTTGCTAGCCTTAAGGTTGGTCCAGATTCCATGATGAAGAATTTGCCATAAGAGGATAGACTTTTTTATTTCTATGAGCGGGTGCCATATAGCCATGAACTTCATGTCCCACTGAAGCCGCGTCCATGACAGGCACCACTTCTTGTTGAGGCTAACCTGATAGTCAATTGTTTCTTTGATGTTCGGGATTTTTGATAGGCTATTCCCATTGTGCCATTTGAGACCAAGCGAGCTCGACGTGTCATGTCCTATGAGAAGGCGAACTTTGTGTTAGTCCCAGGCCAGACATCTGCTTTGCAAAGTGTTCCATTCGTCATACGAAATGTTGACGCAAGGGTCAATATCCTCGAAGTTGATCCAGCGGTTGGTGTCTTGTTTCGAGAGATGTTTCCATTTTTTGAAGCCTTTGTTCCATAACTTCTTGGCATTTTGAATGTTCCAAGATTCCACACTCCGGATGCCATGGAACGGAAACCAGATAGAGTCGTTTTGTCTAATACCAGCTGTCCACTTCCAGTCTTCACTCAAGAGAGTCTCGCCCAAAGACTATAGAGTTCTAATTAATGCTGATGGGTAAGAAATATTGGATATTTTGTTAGGTCTATCGAGACGTTGTCGTGGAGTTCACAGAAAGGAGGGTGAAATCATAGACTCTTCCTTGCAATAGAACAGCTTAATTTTATTCAATGTTCATAGTCAAAACACTCTCAGAATCTCTTGTTCAAGATCCTCACTATCATATTCACTTCAAGGCCTCGGTATTGTTACTTCGTTTCAATATGCATTCATACAAAAATTATGATGATTCTTCACTTAATAAAAACACTAAGTAAAGCGGATACAATTCCGTTTGAGTTTTACTGTGTTGAAGAAATTTAAAATTCACACTCCATCCATTGATGCCCACTCTAAAGGAGGGGTATGTGAACACCCATTCTCTCGGCTTCCTTAATAATTAGCCTAAACATTTATATATCCCTCTCTCAATGTTTTGTTCATTGTGATGATAAATCATCACGACAGCGTGTGCAACAATCGTGGGAGACAAAACCCGCAAGTAGACGGCTAACATAGATATTTATTTCAGGAAAGCAACTCATTCATTTGTTAGGATTATGCTTGTTTCTTTATCGTACATGTTCCGGTCAAATATAATTCATATATGATTCATAAATACAAAGAGGGAATCGCTCGCAAGTATATCTGGAGGAACCAAGAGTGTGCAAAGACCTTTTCTCTTTAAGAGTTTGATAAAAGTAAAGCACAAAGATCAACACACACATAACTAATTGAGGTAGCGACACGCGTCAAGTAGAGCGGCAAAAGCTATAAGAATGTACAATGGACGAGACACACATAAGAGTCATCTTTAATAGCGATTTAAGTTGGTACTTGTGATTTGATTTACAAGACTTTGCTTCGGATCACGACCACAGCATGTACTTAGATGGCACATGCAACGTACCACATGCATAATGCAATGTGCAATGTTTCATGTAAATATATGCATCATACATACTACAACTACACACATGATATATCACCCCTATGATCATTAAAATTTGATATATATTGGAACTCGTAAACTTTAATGCAAATCCATAAATGAATCTCAATTTTTAGCATATGCCACTGTTTTCACCTAGCATTCATACCATAAAATTGAAAACACATCAGATCTGCCACGTGCTGAAGCCTGATATTTTCAAATTTCTGGAAGCAGGTACAAAATCCCAATCTATTGTTTGCATACATAGATGTTTGCATATGTTTGATCAGCAATCAAATAACCACATTAAAGCCTTTGGAGACATCAACTATCTATGCTGGAAAATAGCATTAGTTACTTGGTCATTCAGGATTGACGAAGAAAATTATTAGGATCAATCATTATGGGCAAAAGAAGAAAAATGCAGTAGCAGTGTATTACAACATCATAACCAATACTGCAATTTTGCGCACACAGTTCACCTAGCCCCGCGCAGACACAGGAAGTACGTGAATTTGTAGTGTGCACATGTGTGCCAGTCCATGTGCATGCATGGGTGCATGCATGTATTTGTATACATGAGAGAGAGAGAGAAAGAAAAGGCGGGAGAAGAAGACAAAGAGTCTTAATCATTTCAAAGGGAACCCTCGTTCACATAAAAACCAGATAAGTGCATCTAGATATCTTGAGCTGCAATTGCTGTAAATCCAAGACCAAAAATTCTGATATGTCTACACAAAGCAAAGTGAATCATAGGCATGGGTCTCATGCAGCCCAATCAATAGAAAAGAGTACAAAACCACAGTCAATGTACTGCTTTGCAGGATGCTGTACACAGCTGATCCAGAATCGATTGACAGAAAAGTCAGCTATGTTTGTTTATACTTTGCTTTCCACATTTATTCCACTCCAGTAACATCCAAATTATAGATGTATCTGCTAACAATAAACATTAGTCTCACAAAACACTATCTAGGTTGAAAGATATGGAACGGAAAATTGTTTGCTGTATAGATATGTACATGGAAAGAAAGAAAAAAAAAATGCAACAAGCAAAGAGAACCACGTGATATTATAAAATACATTTGAAAATTTATTCCATACCGGTTCTGAAGATCTCTTGCACAAAGGACGCACAAGGTACATGTAAGCAATGTCCAAGTTCCAAAAGTTCTTCCATGAATTTCAGTCATTGACGTCTTGGAAAAGACGTTCGTGCGCAACGCCGAATGTCCTCATGGTTTGCCATCTACATGAAATTCTGATGATTGCCTCCTCAGGAAGGTGCCTCCGCACTGATCTGAAGCAGTAACATCAAGTTCAAACGTTCTGTAGGCTCAATCCTTTTGCACTATTCCTCAGATCATCGAGCATGAGATGCCATGAATCATCAGATGAGGCACGTCCAATCTCTGAAAGTACAATATTCATGTCGTTGATGGTTGCCTCCTCAGGAAGGTGCCTCTGCAACCGTCTAGAGTTGTCTTGATAGCGCACCACAACAGAAGCTCCGTGCCGCGCGAATGGTGATCCTCACACACCTTTCGACCTTCAGCAGCCGCACCTCCGTTGAACACGCAAGAAGCCGCCCAAGTTCCCTTTCCATGTCGGGATTCTTTTCTTTCCTAAGCTATTGCCACATGTTTTCTTTCCTAAAACTGACGTACCTTGATGTACACCTTAATGCATATACAACCATATACACATGCGCACATACATGCCCATACATTTGTATTAGAAACAAACTTTCCTATGCTCATACATTCTTATGTACACGAATGCACATACTTTTGCCATGCACGTGCATGCATATCCACATTACACACTAACATACATGCACACTTATGATGAACACACGTCACATATATATGCTAATGCATATGTATGTACATATGTACAACATCATAGTTGACACACTCAAAATTACTCCTCTCATGCGCAAATGCATTTACATATATGTACTCATATCCACCCACACATTAGGGAATTCTGACTCTATTTACATGCACTTGGATGCATAAAATACCAAAGACGCATGAATGCACTTCATATTTACTTTCGTTGCAGGTACACTTATGAGTCAAAATCATACCGTTTAATCACAAAGAAACGAAAATAATGTGTTTCAAGCATCCATATGCAATAAGACCTATGAACAAGAAAGTCTTTCACCAATATCAAATGTGTCATTTGTCTCCTTCCAATAATTCTTTTCTTCTTACCATTGCAAACTCCAAGGTAAGCACAAAGAGTTATATGATTTGATTTATACATGCCTTTGTCAAACCTTTGATTTATTACTTTTGATCAATTCATAAGCTTGGTTTGCGAATCTCTACCACATCCACCCCCTCTGAACCTGTGCATCCTCCGGATGCACCACCAACCTGCATACACAACATTAAACACAAGCAAGGATCAAGTAGTCATAGCATATAAACAGAACTTAAAGAAAATTTTAACTTGATGCATGAAACCTGAAAATGCATTAGTCTTGCCATAAATTAAGAGAAGAAGGTAGACAAAAGCATCTCATACAACATATCAGATTACACTAATGCACTTAGACTAGAAATCATATGAGTAAATCGAAAACTTCTTAGCTCTCTCGCTAACTCGACCCGGTCAGATCTAGTAGCCTATCCGAAGCATTTGCATATACCAGTCTTTACTAACTCGATTTATGAAACTCGCTTCTGGCTTCCCTATTGATCTTCTATCATCTGAAGCCCCTTCAGATCCTTTTCTTATTTTTCTCATATTTTTATTCTGTTTTTCTTTATTTTAATTCTTTATCCCAGCTCAACCTTTATATCTTTGCTTTTATTTTTATTTATTTATTTTTCCACACTTTTCGGCCTATGTCGAAATCGGATGCGACTCGTGGACCTGACCACCCGGCCAGGTTTAGCCCACCCATCTACCGACCCGACATAGCGCACGATCCACAATGTCAGCCTCATACGAAATCAACGTCAGCTCGTGGCTCTAACCACCCGGTCAGAGTGACTCCACTCGCCTATCGACCCGTATGAGCGCGTAACAACATGTAGGTCAGGCCATACGACACAACTAGCGTCAGCTCGTGGCCCTGATCACCCGACCAGGGTAGTTCCACCCGCCTACTAGCTCATCGCAGCACCCAACAACACATACACATACATATAGATAGCTGGCTGGTATAAAAATTCTTTTCTCAAGATATAATCTGTCTGAAGATTAGGTCAGATGAGAGATCAAGAGTAGAAGTCGAAGTGTCTCACTCATCAAGTGTTTGTAAACACTACTATATACAGATACTAAGTCTAGGTCTTCCCTTCACCTTCCTAGGTCTTGCTCTCGAAAGTTCTAGTCCATCTTCTAACCTTACTCACGTAATCCTGGTCCTTATACATTACATGTAATCTTATTAGTGGTACGAGATCTTTGGTCTACTTAATTTTCTTATTTATATGTTTCTATATGCATTATATGCTTAATCATGCAGTCTTTTTATATACACATATACAAGAGAGAAGAAAAACTGAAGTGATAACATCTTACCAGTATGAAGTCAGAAGCCGCTTGAGCTTATCGCATCCAATCTCCTCTTTTTGTTTCATTCTGAGTCGCTATCTTCAATGTATTGATTTGATTCCTGCGTCTTTCTTCAAATCAAAGCAAAAACATAAGATATATACATTCCTATTTACAAAAACATTCCTTTAAGCTTTATGGAATGTTATTGAAAAAGATTCTTCCTTCAATCTCACCTTCTTTAAAACATACTCACCAAAGAAACTGTGCTTGAAAAGAAGCCATCTCTGAACTGCATCAATCAAGGTAGCATTCTTAAACAAGTTAGATATGTGTACAAGCCACTTCACTTTCTTGTCCATCTCTTGGTGGCATGTTTGGCATACACAACTCTTGAAAAATTCAAAAATCCATGATTCAATCATTTGAGCATAGTTGCCTTTATTCACAACTCCCTCCAATGCATCATATGAAGATGCACACGATAAATGAGCATATGTATATAGATTCTTGAAATTTGGAGTGTTTAAAACATCATCAAACAAATCCATCATGCGTATGTTTTGATCCATTTTAGGAATGAAATAATTTAAAAGGATTTCATCATTTCCATTATGATTATCCAATCTTTCTTCTTCATTGCCATTAAGGGTTTGAATACATTCATAAGATTTACACTCTAAATGGTGATGTTCATCATACTCTAAATGCAGTTTATACTCATACTTATCACTCAGACTGTCATGATTTTTTTTTACTTGAGTGCTACAAATTATAGAATCTGCTTCTATCTCTAATCTCTCCAAGAACTCCTCATCTTCTTCTTTTTCCAGATTCATTTGCCCATTATCATGAAGAAACTCAATATCATCACAATCAATAAAATCTTGATCATCTAAATCACTAAATTCTTGCTTCTCCAAGTAAGATTCATTGGAAAATCTACATTCATCTATATTCTCCTGATCCTTTTCAAAGATATACATGTAATTTGATGTCAAATCAGTTTTCCTATTCAAGATGCCATCATCAGATTCTTTATCTATCTCAATTATTTCTTGTTTATTATCTTTAGAGGATGTGTTTTTGCCACACTCCTCATACATTTCTTTTATCATTGAATCTTGCTCAAATACTTCATACCTGAATATCTCATCATAGACGCTTGAGTCAATTGAAACTTCATCCATCTGGTAACATTTATATCTAGCTTCATTAATGCAAATATTTGACTCAACGGTTTCACATTCAATATCTTTTGATGCTATGCACACATCATATTTATCATACATCTCATTAAACGTTGTATCTTCCACTTCATGCTTGATTTCTTTGATATATGAACTCAACTCAACATGATCATTCTTAACATACATATCAATGTAAAGAGGAGTAATCAGTGGAGTATCCTCATCGCTCTCATGATCATTCATATGTCCTTCTTCATGGAGTACAATATCGTTCACATACATATCATTATATTGAAGCTCAATTAACAACTCATTCTTACACCTATAATTCAGATCACTCTCTTGTACCTCTAACAACTCATTTAATGTGGCGTCACTCAAGATTATTTCACAATCTTGATCTTGATCTAAACGATCAGTAGGCTTTGCATCATGCTTTTCGCCATCGGTATACATACTGTTCTCTACAGGATTCATCATTTGCATGTCCTTCTGATTGACATCTTGCTCACTGACATTCTCTTTATGCGAATCAATCATTTGGCCATAATTCATATTTGAATCATATGCTTCAAGAGATATTTCACTCTTAGATGGTATCAAATAGTTCCTCGAGCATTGCTTGGTTTCCTCATTTAAGAAATCATCTTGTGCTTGATACTCACATGGATTCACTGGATTATTTTGAGTTATTTCATTTGCAATCTCTTTCTGATCACCTTGACTTCCCGTAGATATCTTTAAATAATCTTGGTTATTATCATATCTTGCCTCTTTGTTTGTTGGATTATCATCCCTTAGAAGCGAGGAGTTTTCTTGGTGTGTTTTGTTTATTTTTGTTTTGTTGTATGTTTGATATTGGTTTGATTTTGTTTTGTTTAGCTTCCGCATATTCCCTTGCTCCTCCCATCTTTGGGGTTTGTGCATATACAATATTTGTAGATGTGATCAAAGTATCTACAGGCTCTTGGTACCTTGAATCCTCAGAGATTGTATCACTTATGCTTATAGGTTCTTTATAGTGATCCTCTTCATAAGCATGTACGTGTATTTCATGCATATATTCTTTATGCCCAGCTTGGGTTTCTATTATTCTATAGAATTGCAAATTATTTTTAGTTTCTGAAATGCATGGAATTTGTGTATCTTCTTCATTTGCATAAATGTCAGCTTGCCAATCGTTTAAAAATTTTTCTATTGTTTGTTGTTTCTTCACATATCTCATCACAGCTTCATGGACAAGCGTCCAATCCTCTGTGAGCCCCGAGTCGGAGTCTATATCTTGTAGAAGTGGAATTAACTCCTCTCTGGCTTTAACGTCGATTGTTCGAAGAAACAACGAAACCCTTTCATGACTTATGCACCTCTTATCCTGCTCAGAAAGATCATCATATTGTCGCTCAAACTCTTCTTTGATCTCAAGAATTGGTTGGTCTTTGGGCATATGAACCCACCTCAGGAAATCTTATCTCTGATGAGTGCATGTCATATACCATTAGAAAGCTCTCATCAAGCTCTTCAAGATAGGCTCATAAAACGTTTACCCAAATTTTGTGCCAAAAATGACTAATTACCAAAATTAGGGTTTTTGCCCTAAAAGGATTTTGGACTAATGTGACATTGATTTCCAATAGGGATGCCCCATAAATTTTGCTAGCCTTTAGATTGGTCCATATTCCGCGATGAAGGATTCGCCATAAGAGCACAGACTTTTTGACTTCTATGAGAGGGTGCGAGAGAGCCATGAACTTCATATCCCACCACAGCCGAATCCATGACAGGCACCACTTCTTCTTTAGGTTGACGTGATAATCAGTGTTTCCTTTGATATTTAGGATTTTTGTTAGGAAATTACCATTGTGGCATCTGAGACCCAGCAGGCACGGCGAGTCATGCCCCATGAGAAGGTGGACTTTGGAACGGTCCCAAGCAAGAAGTCTGCTTTGTAAAAATTCTATTCTTCATAGGTAACGCTAATGCTAGGGTCAATATCCTCGAAGTTGATTCAATGGTTGGTGTCTTGTTTCCAGAGATGTTTCCATTTTCTGAAGCCCTTGTTCTAGAGCCTCTTAGCGCTTCAAATGTTCCACGATTCCACATTCCTGATGCCATGGATCGGAAACCAGATAGAGTCATTCTTTCTCATACTAGTTGCCCACTTCCAATCTTCACTGATTCTTATGAAAGTTTTGACTTTATTCCAACTCTTCCATACTAGGGAGCATACAAGATTCGAGCCTTTTGGGATTCTTCCAATTTGGTAATCCCACAAAGTCAACACATTCTTGTTTCTGAAGTTCAATTTGGCCCACGAAGTCTCCCTATTGCACCATGCCTTAATCATCCATTTTGCAACAAGTTTGTTAGCCATGCACCCAATGTCCAGAATACCAAGGCCCCCACCATCCCTTTGGCTAGTGTAGATGGATCATTTGATTTTAGGCAACCCCCTCCAATTGTGGTCTCCCATCCAAAGCATGTTTGTACAAATACTTTCCAGCTTGGATAGCTCTTGCTCTTTTGATCTCCAACAAGAGAGGAAGTAAATGGTCGATGAAATGAGGAATGTGTTAATAACCATTGTGCGACCTGTGATATTGATTTGCATAACTCTCCAATAGTTTAGCTTGCTTTCGAGTCTGGCCAGGACCTAGTTCCACCACTACTCCAACAAGATACCAAAGCCCAAGGGAATCCCATAGAAGCCGAAAAATTTGGCCTTGGGGAATGATTTGACAGCCATGATCAAAGAGAAGGTCGGGTTGGACCCTGTGGATAGCTCTGAAAGCAGTCTTTTAGTGATTGATTTTCGATCCAGAGGCTTTGCAAAAAGTGTCCAAGCACCTCCAAATCATCATCTGCAGGCTGGTGGAGTCGTTGTGGACAAACACGTTCATATGGTCAGCAAAAAACTCATGGTGATCTGTCCATGGTTACGGGGCAACAGGAGGCCTTTCATATTACCAACTTCCACCTGTTATTGCACTAGTTGGCTAAGCCCTTCCGTGGCAATGACAAAGAGAAGAGGATCCAATGGTCACCCTTGTCTAATCGATCATTTTAATTTGATCACCTTTGAAAGTTGGCCATTAACATTAATTTGAGTCGATGCATTTCACAAAAGGGTCGAGATCATCTTGGTGAATTTTTTGCTACAAGTGAGATCTTTAAGTGATTGCAAAATATAGTCCCATTCTAGCTTGTCATAAGCTTTGTCAAAGTCAATCTTGATGAAAACCACATCTCTGCTTGACTCCTCCACAAAGTCAAGACCTTCCCAAATATCAATTATGGATTCCAAAATCAACCTGCCTTTGATGAAGCCTTTTTGGTCCTCGCTTAACAAAGCACTAAGCTAGCTAGAAATTCCATTGTCTATGACTTTAGCAATGATCTTATATCCTATTTGAAGCATTGTAATCGGATGCTAGTTCTCAATTCTATTCTTTTCCCCTTTTCTCTGGATTAACTTGATAATGCCATTGTTGAGACAAGATGGAAGCATGCCAAACTCAAGCGCCTCTTCCCAGACCAAATGAAGAGGGGTAGCAATCACCAACTTGAAGGACTTAAATACCTTTTCCCTATGGGAAAGGCATCAATGACTTCAATGATTTTTTCTTCCAAGATAGGGGCATCAAGCAGGGAGCGAAGGTTGGGTGGGATCCTATGAGAGGATACCCTAGGGATGGCTGCCATGCAATCTCTTCTATCAAGGGAGAGGGGAGTCGAGATCCCCAAGAGTCTCGTAAAATGTTCTTTAGTGAATTAGATATTTTCTTCTTCCATATTGCATACATCCCCATTTGAGTCTAGCAATAGGGGGATCGATTCTCTGTTTTGTTTTCTTTTAATAATTTTGCACATCTCTTTGGTGGGTGTGTCAACTTTGTCGGCCCACTACTCCTTAAATAATATTTGCAAATTCTTCCTTTGAATTTCTTCCTTGTATCTAAACAGCACTCTGATTCTATGTAGACCCTTCTGGAATTCAGCCTTTCCTTTGTTCACTTCCTCCTCAAGCCTCCAAAGTCTATGATAAAGAGCTTCTCTACGTGTTCACCGAACACTCTAGAGCATCTTCCTGGTTCTTATCATGATCTTCCGTGACTTCATGACTGCACATCTCTAGCCCTTGGCTGGGGACGAACAAGTGGCAAAAGCCTCCTTCCACACTTTAGCAATTTCTTAATGGACAGAGGGGAGAGAGAAAGAAGTCGAGTAGGCATGAAACCAAGGAGCCTTATGGTTTTTGGTGGGAGGTTGGAATGAGATAATGATCGGGTAGTGATCAGAGATGGCAAGGTCGATGCATTGCGAGAGGGAAGGATGGCCCCACTAATGGATAATGCTCTAATGAATGTAGCTTCTATCGAGCCTACCTTTCCTCAAGTCCCCACCCGCTTGGAGATTTGACCACGAAAAGCCATTCGAAACTTTGAATTCCACCAGATCCAAGTGCAACTTGGTTTTGTCCCAAGTTCCTTTCTCATGACTATTGATGACCCAACCCTTGTTGTTCCATCTTTCCACCATGTCCTCCACCATGTTCAAGTCACCACAAATTAACACGTTGTGGGGGAGCGAGACCAAGGAGTCGTGGGTGTCTAGTCTCTCCAACTCCCCGTTTGGGGTGTACAAAGAAATGAACATGAATCAAAAGGGGCACCAAGTGAAACGGCAATCCATCGATGGTTCTGATCTTCAATGGAGTTCTCAAGCTTTTCAAACCAGAATTGATTTATACCAATTACCATCCCACCAGATCCCCAAGGGTGCGAAGTTGAAATCTAGACATGAGACGGGGACACATGCCTAAGACGTTTTTCGAGGTCTACTCCATCAATTTTAGACTCTTGAATATAGATAAAGTCGTGGTTTAGGCTAATGTCATGAAATCATTGATCGATGATGGTCACTCTTGAGGGGTTAGTCAGCCCCCTAGCGTTTAGCAAGATGATGATCATTGTCATAAGTTACCCTCTTTGCGGGACGGGGGCTTATACTTTCTCCTCTTGGATTCGTCTTTCTTTTTTGTTGAGAGGGGGTCTCGACTTAGTATTTTGTTCTTTATGGGGCTTCTCAAGGGTACATCAATATGTTGTTTACACTTGTGTTACCATTAGTGTCCATGTGAAAGGCCAAATGGCCACCGCACACTTCTTTGTATATGTTCTTTAATCAAAACATGTAGTGGCATGGTCAGTCACAAACTGTAAGTTCGACCGCATTTGTAAGACCTAAGAAGTATGTCTTCGTGCTCCCTGTGTACTGTGTTTTCTGTGTATTCTACAGCCTCTGTGCGGAGTACTGTGTGTGGCCTCAGGAGCTTGGTTTTCTACTCCGATCATATCGTCGTGGAGCTCTCGAGAAGGAGAGCGCATTGTGGTGCATCGCCATTGAAACACTTCACTAGTATCAGAGCAGTTTGAGGCAAAAGCTTTGTTCCTTTTCTGCGAGCAAAGCGAGCACTTTCTCTAAGGCTTACGACCAAGGCGGCGACCAAGGCATAGACCTTGGCATACCTTGTCATCCGAGTCACCGAAGTCACCGTTGGCGCCGTTGGCTGCATGCGAGGGAGGACCTCAACGATCAAGGAATATAGAGGTTCCCGGTACTTCCCGGGAGGTCACCCATCCCAGTACTGTTCCCCCCAGAGCTCGCTTAACCCTGGCAATCTCTTGCCACTAAGCTACACTCTTGTGGTGTTTGAAGAAGGGGAAAGACTAATGTTGACATTACCTTGAACAAGTTTTGGTCCCTCAAAGCTTCATTTTTGCTTTCAAAGCCTATTTCTGAAGCAATTTTGGGGTGTTTTTGGAGCCATTTCGGAGTACTTTCGCACATAGTTCTCTTCGCACAGGTCCAAGAACATCAAGAAGAGTGTTCCTTGTACTTCTCAGACAATAAATATCAACCTTTGGGGCTTTATTTTCAGCCACACTCATAAAAATAAAGGTTTCTAGAGGAGTTTTCAGTTTTGGTGGGAGCAGTCGCTGCAAATTTATGCAGGTTTTTAAAGCCTAAAACATCAGAGTTGACAGACACTTGCAGGTGTTATTGGCTCGTTTTTGGGCTGTGTATTCAGCCTTTTAGTGTCATTTTACTGCATATATTGAGCACATACACACCATGTATGCTTCTGTGGATACCGCTTATGTATGTCCATGTGGTCATTGATATAGCGGTTACGTTCTTTGCATAA
This sequence comes from Ceratopteris richardii, assembly GCA_020310875.1. Classification (NCBI taxonomy): domain Eukaryota; kingdom Viridiplantae; phylum Streptophyta; class Polypodiopsida; order Polypodiales; family Pteridaceae; genus Ceratopteris; species Ceratopteris richardii. The sequence continues at coordinate 55,417,874 of CM035423.1, forward strand.
AGACTTTTAAGTTTGATAAAGAGGGTCGTGGTGAGGTTTTCTTAACTGGGAGACACCCAGATGTCGGGGTCTCTTCGGTGATGCAGGTGGAAGACTTACCCAGCCTCGCCATAGGAGATGTATGATAGTTGTTCATAGGTGCTTGATAAGCCTAGATGGCTTCTATTGGGTAACTGATTATATGCAGTGGAGTCTGTGATTCACTATGCAGGTAGACATGTCAGTACTTGCAGCTTTATGATACTTTGACACTGGTCATATGCTAATTTTGCAGAGGATACTCTAGCAAAATTTTTCCAGATTTCTGGTTTAGTCAACTATACAGTGGTCGATTTACTCCTTGATACACTTATTTGTTGGTGTTTGGACTCTTCTAGCTCCATTATCATTCTATTCAGTTCTCTACGATCATGGCATCAGAGGTCTCAGGCACATCCAGTGGATCAGGGTCTAGTGCTAGTGTTCCGAGGAGGAGCTATAACTTGTAGGGCAAAGACCATTTTGAGATCCGAAAATTTGATGGCACAAACTTTGCTCTATGGAAGAATCAGATTAAAGATGTGTTGATTCAAAGGAGGCAATGGAAGCCAGTAAATGGGATTTTAAAGAAGCCTGTTGACATGGATGAAGATGATTGGGATGAGTTAGATGAAATGGCCAGGTCTACCATTCGCTTGCACCTGGCAGATAATGTTTACTTTACAGTATTAGACTGTGAAAGTGCAGAGGAGCTTTGGAAGAAGATATGCAATACATATGAAAAAGAGACGGCATCAAATAAAGTGTATCTGATGAGAAAATTATATGACCTTCGTATGGAGGACACAGATAGTGTTGCTGCTCATCTAAATGAGTTTGATGCTATATTCTCCCAGTTACAGGCTCAAAAAATGGATATGGATAATGAAATGAAAGCAGTATTGATGTTATGCACCCTGCCATCATCATGGGATACGTTTTGCACAGCTATTAGCAACAGTGCACCTGGTGGTAAACTCGTCTATGATGACATATGTGGAGCACTCTTGAGTGAGGAGATTCGTAGAAAATCTATGGTTGGCACTCAGAGTGGAGATGCATATAATGTTCCTGATTCTTACCAAGGAAAGAATCAACAATGTGGCAGGAGCAAGAACAAGGAAAAGAATGGTCAACGGAAAAAGAGTATAAGTAAATCAAGGAAGAGGGATATCGAATGCCATTATTGTCATAAGAAAGGACACATGAAGAAAGAGTGTTATGCATTAAAGAATGCTAAAGATAAAGGACAGAATGTTGATGGGCATGTTAAACAGTTACCTGCACCATCTACTTCGACTGTGAAGATTGAAGAATTAATGCTATTTCTGATGATGCTGATGTGTTGACACTTGATAGTACTGTGCCATCTGAGGCACTTATGGCTGATTCTCTTTCCCACACCTGGCTGCTAGATTCTGGTGCTTCTTTCCATGTGACACCACAACATAGAGAATGGTTCTCTAATTATGCAGCAAAGACTCTTGGTACCGTGAGACTTGGTGACTCTTACCAGTGTGATGCTGTGGGGATTGGAGATGTGGTTGTGTAGTTCATTGATGGTTCAAAATTTATTATGCATAATGTACGCCATGTACCTCAGTTATCATGCAGTTTGATGTCAGTTGGTCAACTTGATGACCTTGGTTACAAGGTGGTCTTCTATGCTCAGTCCTTTCGTATATCAAAGGGCAGTATGGTTATTGCAAAAGGAAGCAAAGTTGGCTCACTTTATCCTTTATTTGTATCACAGAAAGAACACTTGTTAGTTGTTACTGAACAGCCTATGGCTTGTATTTGGCATGGTCGTTTGGGCTATATATCTCGTAGTGGAATGGAAAATCTTTCTCATTCTGGCTACTTACCTGTGTTATCTTTCTCTGATTTTTCATTTTGTGAGCATTGTCAATATGGAAAGGAAACCAGAAATGTGCATAGAACGCACATTGACCTTCAATTCAGCCTTTAGATCTCGTTCATACAGATGTGTGTGGTCCTATGCCCACTAGGTCCTTAGGTGGTTCTCTTTACTTTTTCACTTTCATAGATGATGCTACTAGAAAAGTCTAGGTATATCCTATCAAATCAAAGGATGATGTATTCCCTACTTTCAGAAAATGGCTTGCCTCAGTTGAGACTGAAAAAGGAACTAAGCTTAAGGCTTTACGTTCAGATAATGGGGGTGAGTATACCTCACATGAATTCAGCCTTTTCTGTCAGTCTAGAGGGATCGTAGAGAGTTTACAGCTCCTTATACCCTAGTACAGAATGGTGTAGCTGAGAGGATGAATAGAACTATTAAGGATAGAGTAGTCTCTATGTTGCATCATGCAAACCTCTCACAAGGTTTTTGGGTAGAAGCACTATTGACTGCAGTTCATGTGATTAACCTTTCACCTAGTACTGCCAAAGGTCTGAAAGTGGCACAAGAGTTATGGACAGGGAAACCACCATATTATGACCATCTTCGAGTTTTTGGGTGTGAAGCATATGTTCATATACACAAGAATCTTAGACAAAAGATGGACCATAAGGCAAAGAAATGCATTTTTCTTGGATATGGTCGAGAAGGACAATTTGGATATCGCTTATGGGATCCTGAAACACGGTCAGTGATCAGAAGTAGTGATGTCATTTTTAATGAGTCTAAGATGCATAAACAGCCCATTAAGGAGGTTGAAGTGAGAAGAGTGGTGTTTGAGGATACTAGTCCTCCGGTTAGCATGCATAAAAATGTTGCACATAGGGATGTTCAAGAGAATGTCCATTCAGATCAGTCTGCACATGTTCCTGTTCAGCAACCATTGAGACGTTCTGCATGTGTCTCATATCTACCTGATAGATATGTTCCAGGTTTAGATTTTGTTATGCTAACAGATGCCGGTGAGCCTTCTTGCTACAAAGAGGCTATGCAGACAGAGGATCATGTCAAGTGGGAGCGTGCCATGAAGAGTGAGTTTGATTCTATTCACAAGGAATGGTACTTGGGACTTAGTACCTTTGCCAAAGGGCAGGAAAGCTTTGCCATGTAAATGGGTATATAAGCTGAAATTCACATCAGATAGTTCTTCTCCAAAATATAAAGCACGACTTGTTGCAAAGGGTTTTAAGCAACAACATGGTGTTGATTTTGAGGAAATCTTCTCTCCAGTGGTCAAGATGACTACTTTGCGCATGTTGCTTGGATTCGTTGCAATGGAGGACTTAGAGCTAGTCCAAATGGATGTGAAAACAGGTTTCTTGCATGGAGATCTTACAAATGAGATCTACATGGAACAACCAGAGGGTTATGTAGTTCCTGGCAAGGAAATTCTAGTTTGTAAGCTCAAGAAGAGCTTGTATGGACTTAAACAGTCTCCTAGACAATGGTACAAAAAGTTTGATGCTTTTATGAAGTCCCAAGGCTATTCTCGAAGCAATGAGGATCATTGTCTCTACACAAAGAGATGTTCTGATGGCAGCTTGATATGCTTGATACTTTACATCGATGATATGCTGATAGCTGGGAAGTCCTCTTATGATTTGTGGCTTCTCAAAAAGAAGTTGAGTCAGACATTTGATATGAAGGATTTGGGGGATGCCAAACATATTCTTGGCATGCGCATTACCCGTGATAGGAGTAAAAGATGCATATACTTGTCTCAAAGTGAGTACATATCCAAAGTACTTCACCGATTCAATATGAAGCGTGGAAAGGCATTGAGTACACCTTTACCCACATATGTGAAATTGAGCAAGGATGACTGCCCCAAATCAGATGAGGAAAAGGAATTCATGACCAAAATTCCCTATCAGTGTGTTGTTGGTAGTCTCATGTATGCTATGGTAGCTACGAGACCAGACATTGCATTTGTAGTGGGAGTTGTGAGCAGATATATGTCTAATCCTGGCAAGAAACATTGGGAAGCGGTCAAAATGATTTTGAGATATCTGAATGGCACTAAGGACAAGTGTCTATGCTTAGGTAGAGGGAAAGCATCCATTATTGGTTACACAGATTCTGACTATGCTGGTTGTGTAGACAATTGTAAGTCTACATCAGGGTATATTTTTCATTTTGCTGGAGGTGCTATCTCTTGGAGATCTCGTCTTCAAGAATGTACAGCTGTTTCCACCATAGCAGCAGAGTATGTTGCAGCAAGTGAGGCATGTAAGGAAGCATTATGGCTTTCTCGTCTTGCTTGTGATATGGGTTTACCTCAGCATGTACCTCACTTGCTCAGTGATTGTCAGCGTGCCATTGCTTTGGCTAAGAATCCGGTCTATCATGCAAAGACCAAGCACATTGAGGTGAGGTATCACTTCATTAGAGATTGCTTAGCCACTGAGAGCATTATTCTTGAGAAGGTTCACACTCGAGATAATGATGCAGATGCTTTGACTAAAACTCTACCACAGGATAGCTTTCGACACTGTTGTCACTTGATGGGGGTTACTTGATTCTTGATCTTACGCAGTCACTTGTATATTGTGTAACATGCCCATCAGGTGGGAGGTAGTATACTTACACTCAGATATTCTTTATCATTTTTTATTTTTTCTTCCATAGTTACTCTGGCCATATTGGCCTTTAGTGGGAGATTGTTATCGTTAGTGTCCATGTGAAAGGCCAAATGGCCACCCGACACTTCTTTGTATATGTTCTTTAATAAAACATGTAGTGTCCTGGTCAGTCACAGACTCTAAGTTCGACCGCATTTGTAAGACCTAAGAAATTTGTCTTCATGCTCCCTATGTACTGTGTTTTCTGCGTATTCTACAGCCTCTATGCGGAGTACTGTGTGCGGCCTCAGGAGCTCGGTTTTCTACTCCGAGCATATCGTCCAGGAGCGCTCGAGAAGGAGAGCGCATTGTGGTGCATCGCCATTGAAACACTTCAACTTGTACGAGGCTTCCTGTTGGAATGAGTAGGAAACCATTTCCGGAATAGTCAATCCAATGATGGAACTTTCTCTATCCATATTGTCTTCATTACCAGTGGTAAAGTCGTCTTCTTTGCTTGTAGTGTAGCCTTGTTGATTTTTTTCTACATTTTCAGGGATCTCTAGGTCTTTGCCGCTGGTTGCCACCTCAAATTGGTTCCTACATGGGTAATTTGGGTAATCAAGCTCATTAATCTCCTTTTCCAGATTGTAATACAAGTTGTTTTGGGGGGTCTCTAGAAGGGGATTTCTCTCAAAGGTCACCCTGGGGCTTCTTTACCTTCTTCTTCTGACTTCTGTGAATCCTTCTGAGTCCGTTTCTGGATTTTGGGAGGCCTTAACTTCCTCTTCGTTTCTCGTGCAATTCAGTGACCCATTGTTGTCTTGCGTTTTTCTGGATGCTTCTTGTTGTTTGCTTTTTCTTTCTTAGTGGGCAGTCTTTAATCCTATGGCCTTGTTGGCCACAACAAAAACATGTGTTAGGTAGGTTTTTCTAATTAATCTTTTGTTCCCTTACACCGAGCAATGAAAGAGTGTCTCATAGCTTCATAGATGAGACCACCAACATCCTCTTGGGAAGCCAATGGCTTGCGGATTGGAGATACGATGTTCCACATGAAGTTCTACAAGAAATACAGCAAGCTAGTGAGGTCTACCTAGAGAAGGTAGCAGAGAGATTGCGATTTTTCAAGAGAAAAATCAGGAGACCATCTGAATAGGCACAGTGTCGCCCGCTTGAGTTGCCAAGTTCCGACACTAAGGGCTTGGAACGCCATATCTTCATTCTCAAAAACTAGCAAAAATATGACTATCCAGTAAGAATTGACACTTGCTAACAATCAAACCATGGGGGAACCACTCTTTTTGAAGCCACTGGCACACGGATTTGAGCGGAGGCCTAGGGCCAAACACTTGTCCAATGAAACAAACTTTCTTGAGCTCTTCTTGCTTTGACTAAACTACAACTCTGCTAAGAGATACCAAGGGAGGCTCAACACCCGCAACATAAGATCCCCCCTCCAAAATAGGGGCCAAGTTATCAATCACCCCCTGGGTTTGTGCCTAGTTGCTTATCACGAGGGAAGGGGCTATCGACGCCATGAAGTGAATTGATTAAAAGAAAAGTACAAGAGAAGGGGACTAGTGCCCACGAGATCCCCCGAATCCCACAGAGCAGGGGTAGCCTTTACAGAGTTTAGATGGCATTACAAAGAAGGTTAATCACCCAATCATCACCCTCATGTGGGACCACTTGGGTTTAAGCTTGTTGTTGATCAAAACGAGCACCTGATGATGCCTAAACGGGCGGGATTTCTTATAGTTAGTGATCCTTTTGCCAAGGAGCAATAGGGATTTGTCAATCAACCACTCTTTGGGGGAGTCACCAAAGTTAAAAGCACATCTTTCCCATCCGATCTTCCATAGGACCTCCCCTCTGATGGCGTTCTAGAGAGTCACGGAGCAGCCGATTGCTTCTCCCAGCAGAGCTTGCTTCCAACTGATATGTTTCTAGAGTCTAATTTTCTTTCTGACAATCTTCCAGAGCCTGTTGGAGTTGGGACAAGTAAAGAAGATGTGAGAAACATCTTCGATGGACCAGTAGTAGCGTTTACACTAGGGAGGTATCCCACAAATTTTGCTAGCCTTAAGGTTGGTCCAGATTCCAGGATGAAGAATTGGCCATAAGAGGACAAACTTTTTGATTTCTATGAGGGTGCCAGATAGCCATGAACTTCATGTCCCACTAAAGTTGCGTCCACGATAGGCACCACTTCTTGTTGAGGTTAACCTGATAATCAATGGTTTCTTTGTTGTTCAGGATTTTTGATATGCAATTACCATTGTGCCATCTGAGACCAAGTGAGCTCGGCGTGCCATGCCCCATGAGAAGGAAAACTTTAGAGCGGTCCCAAGCGAGACATCTACTTTGCAAAGTGTTCCATTCTTCATAGGAAATGTTGATGCTAGGGTTAATATCCTCAAAGTTGATCCACTGGTTGGTGTCTTTCTTCGAGAGATGTTTCCTTTTTTGAAGCCTTTGTTCCATAGGCTATTGGCATTTCGAATGTTCCAAGATTCCATGATCCAAATGTCATGGGTCAAAAACTAGATAGAGTCATTTTGTCTGATACCAACCACCCACTTCCATCTTCACTTATTCTTGTGAAGCTTTTGACTTTATTCCAACTCTTCCATAGGGAGCACACAAGCTTCGAGCCTTTCGGGAAGACTAGGATCGGGGAAAACAAAAGGGTCAGAATGTCAAGATTCTTTCAATTTGAAAATCCCATGAGAGCCAACTCGTTCTTGTTTCTAAAGATCAATTCACATAAGTTGTTAGAGAAGCATGGCGAAGCAACGAGCAAAAAATCCACTCCGTCAAACTCTAGAGTACATGGTGATGAGACGCAAGCATTAAACACCTTTTTGCTGCTTCATAGTGACATTGACAATGGAGTTGCAGATGACAACAGATAGCGCAACTCTTCCTTCATTACTTATAGCTACTGATGATGGAGAAATCCAAGGTTCTTCAAGCTTTGGATATGGCGACATTCTGCACAGTTTCTCTCGGGCTTAACTTCGTAATCTCATAGTATACTCTCTTAATACGAAGGTGATCATAGGACACAAATGGTAACGCAATGCACACTCAAGAGAGTCTTTTTTTTTTTTAATATAAAGGAAGCTCGGCGTTAGCCTACTCTCCCGGACTTGAATCAAAAAAAAAAAGTACAAGAGAAGGGGGACTCATGCGCACGGGACCCCCCAAATCCCACAAAGCAGGGGAAGCTTTTACAGAGCTTAGATGGCATTACAAAGAAGGTTAATCACCCTCTCATCACCCTCATGTGGGGCCCACTTGGGTTTAAGCTTGTTATTTATCAAAATGAGTACTGGATGATGCCTGAAGGGGGGGAGGATTTCTTACAGTTAACAATCCTTTTACCAAGGAGGAACAGAAATTTCTCAATTGACCACTCTTTGGGGGAGTCATGAAGTTGAAAGCACATCTTTCCCGCCATATTTTCCATCTCTGATGGCGTTCCAGAGAGTCACGGAGCAGCCTATTGCTTCTCCCAGCAGGGCTTGCTGCCAACTGAGATGTTTCTGAAGTCTAATTTTCTTTCCAACCGTCTGCCAGAGTCTGTTGGAGTTGGGGCAGGTAAAGAAGATGTGTGAAACATCTTCGATAGCCTGGTAGCAGCGTTTGCACTAGGGAGGAATCCCACAAAATTTGCTAGCCTTAAGGTTGGTCCAGATTCCATGATGAAGAATTTGCCATAAGAGGATAGACTTTTTTATTTCTATGAGCGGGTGCCATATAGCCATGAACTTCATGTCCCACTGAAGCCGCGTCCATGACAGGCACCACTTCTTGTTGAGGCTAACCTGATAGTCAATTGTTTCTTTGATGTTCGGGATTTTTGATAGGCTATTCCCATTGTGCCATTTGAGACCAAGCGAGCTCGACGTGTCATGTCCTATGAGAAGGCGAACTTTGTGTTAGTCCCAGGCCAGACATCTGCTTTGCAAAGTGTTCCATTCGTCATACGAAATGTTGACGCAAGGGTCAATATCCTCGAAGTTGATCCAGCGGTTGGTGTCTTGTTTTGAGAGATGTTTCCATTTTTTGAAGCCTTTGTTCCATAACTTCTTGGCATTTTGAATGTTCCAAGATTCCACACTCCGGATGCCATGGAACGGAAACCAGATAGAGTCGTTTTGTCTAATACCAGCTGTCCACTTCCAGTCTTCACTCAAGAGAGTCTCGCCCAAAGACTATAGAGTTCTAATTAATGCTGATGGGTAAGAAATATTGGATATTTTGTTAGGTCTATCGAGACGTTGTCGTGGAGTTCACAGAAAGGAGGGTGAAATCATAGACTCTTCCTTGCAATAGAACAGCTTAATTTTATTCAATGTTCATAGTCAAAACACTCTCAGAATCTCTTGTTCAAGATCCTCACTATCATATTCACTTCAAGGCCTCGGTATTGTTACTTCGTTTCAATATGCATTCATACAAAAATTATGATGATTCTTCACTTAATAAAAACACTAAGTAAAGCGGATACAATTCCGTTTGAGTTTTACTGTGTTGAAGAAATTTAAAATTCACACTCCATCCATTGATGCCCACTCTAAAGGAGGGGTATGTGAACACCCATTCTCTCGGCTTCCTTAATAATTAGCCTAAACATTTATATATCCCTCTCTCAATGTTTTGTTCATTGTGATGATAAATCATCACGACAGCGTGTGCAACAATCGTGGGAGACAAAACCCGCAAGTAGACGGCTAACATAGATATTTATTTCAGGAAAGCAACTCATTCATTTGTTAGGATTATGCTTGTTTCTTTATCGTACATGTTCCGGTCAAATATAATTCATATATGATTCATAAATACAAAGAGGGAATCGCTCGCAAGTATATCTGGAGGAACCAAGAGTGTGCAAAGACCTTTTCTCTTTAAGAGTTTGATAAAAGTAAAGCACAAAGATCAACACACACATAACTAATTGAGGTAGCGACACGCGTCAAGTAGAGCGGCAAAAGCTATAAGAATGTACAATGGACGAGACACACATAAGAGTCATCTTTAATAGCGATTTAAGTTGGTACTTGTGATTTGATTTACAAGACTTTGCTTCGGATCACGACCACAGCATGTACTTAGATGGCACATGCAACGTACCACATGCATAATGCAATGTGCAATGTTTCATGTAAATATATGCATCATACATACTACAACTACACACATGATATATCACCCCTATGATCATTAAAATTTGATATATATTGGAACTCGTAAACTTTAATGCAAATCCATAAATGAATCTCAATTTTTAGCATATGCCACTGTTTTCACCTAGCATTCATACCATAAAATTGAAAACACATCAGATCTGCCACGTGCTGAAGCCTGATATTTTCAAATTTCTGGAAGCAGGTACAAAATCCCAATCTATTGTTTGCATACATAGATGTTTGCATATGTTTGATCAGCAATCAAATAACCACATTAAAGCCTTTGGAGACATCAACTATCTATGCTGGAAAATAGCATTAGTTACTTGGTCATTCAGGATTGACGAAGAAAATTATTAGGATCAATCATTATGGGCAAAAGAAGAAAAATGCAGTAGCAGTGTATTACAACATCATAACCAATACTGCAATTTTGCGCACACAGTTCACCTAGCCCCGCGCAGACACAGGAAGTACGTGAATTTGTAGTGTGCACATGTGTGCCAGTCCATGTGCATGCATGGGTGCATGCATGTATTTGTATACATGAGAGAGAGAGAGAAAGAAAAGGCGGGAGAAGAAGACAAAGAGTCTTAATCATTTCAAAGGGAACCCTCGTTCACATAAAAACCAGATAAGTGCATCTAGATATCTTGAGCTGCAATTGCTGTAAATCCAAGACCAAAAATTCTGATATGTCTACACAAAGCAAAGTGAATCATAGGCATGGGTCTCATGCAGCCCAATCAATAGAAAAGAGTACAAAACCACAGTCAATGTACTGCTTTGCAGGATGCTGTACACAGCTGATCCAGAATCGATTGACAGAAAAGTCAGCTATGTTTGTTTATACTTTGCTTTCCACATTTATTCCACTCCAGTAACATCCAAATTATAGATGTATCTGCTAACAATAAACATTAGTCTCACAAAACACTATCTAGGTTGAAAGATATGGAACGGAAAATTGTTTGCTGTATAGATATGTACATGGAAAGAAAGAAAAAAAAAATGCAACAAGCAAAGAGAACCACGTGATATTATAAAATACATTTGAAAATTTATTCCATACCGGTTCTGAAGATCTCTTGCACAAAGGACGCACAAGGTACATGTAAGCAATGTCCAAGTTCCAAAAGTTCTTCCATGAATTTCAGTCATTGACGTCTTGGAAAAGACGTTCGTGCGCAACGCCGAATGTCCTCATGGTTTGCCATCTACATGAAATTCTGATGATTGCCTCCTCAGGAAGGTGCCTCCGCACTGATCTGAAGCAGTAACATCAAGTTCAAACGTTCTGTAGGCTCAATCCTTTTGCACTATTCCTCAGATCATCGAGCATGAGATGCCATGAATCATCAGATGAGGCACGTCCAATCTCTGAAAGTACAATATTCATGTCGTTGATGGTTGCCTCCTCAGGAAGGTGCCTCTGCAACCGTCTAGAGTTGTCTTGATAGCGCACCACAACAGAAGCTCCGTGCCGCGCGAATGGTGATCCTCACACACCTTTCGACCTTCAGCAGCCGCACCTCCGTTGAACACGCAAGAAGCCGCCCAAGTTCCCTTTCCATGTCGGGATTCTTTTCTTTCCTAAGCTATTGCCACATGTTTTCTTTCCTAAAACTGACGTACCTTGATGTACACCTTAATGCATATACAACCATATACACATGCGCACATACATGCCCATACATTTGTATTAGAAACAAACTTTCCTATGCTCATACATTCTTATGTACACGAATGCACATACTTTTGCCATGCACGTGCATGCATATCCACATTACACACTAACATACATGCACACTTATGATGAACACACGTCACATATATATGCTAATGCATATGTATGTACATATGTACAACATCATAGTTGACACACTCAAAATTACTCCTCTCATGCGCAAATGCATTTACATATATGTACTCATATCCACCCACACATTAGGGAATTCTGACTCTATTTACATGCACTTGGATGCATAAAATACCAAAGACGCATGAATGCACTTCATATTTACTTTCGTTGCAGGTACACTTATGAGTCAAAATCATACCGTTTAATCACAAAGAAACGAAAATAATGTGTTTCAAGCATCCATATGCAATAAGACCTATGAACAAGAAAGTCTTTCACCAATATCAAATGTGTCATTTGTCTCCTTCCAATAATTCTTTTCTTCTTACCATTGCAAACTCCAAGGTAAGCACAAAGAGTTATATGATTTGATTTATACATGCCTTTGTCAAACCTTTGATTTATTACTTTTGATCAATTCATAAGCTTGGTTTGCGAATCTCTACCACATCCACCCCCTCTGAACCTGTGCATCCTCCGGATGCACCACCAACCTGCATACACAACATTAAACACAAGCAAGGATCAAGTAGTCATAGCATATAAACAGAACTTAAAGAAAATTTTAACTTGATGCATGAAACCTGAAAATGCATTAGTCTTGCCATAAATTAAGAGAAGAAGGTAGACAAAAGCATCTCATACAACATATCAGATTACACTAATGCACTTAGACTAGAAATCATATGAGTAAATCGAAAACTTCTTAGCTCTCTCGCTAACTCGACCCGGTCAGATCTAGTAGCCTATCCGAAGCATTTGCATATACCAGTCTTTACTAACTCGATTTATGAAACTCGCTTCTGGCTTCCCTATTGATCTTCTATCATCTGAAGCCCCTTCAGATCCTTTTCTTATTTTTCTCATATTTTTATTCTGTTTTTCTTTATTTTAATTCTTTATCCCAGCTCAACCTTTATATCTTTGCTTTTATTTTTATTTATTTATTTTTCCACACTTTTCGGCCTATGTCGAAATCGGATGCGACTCGTGGACCTGACCACCCGGCCAGGTTTAGCCCACCCATCTACCGACCCGACATAGCGCACGATCCACAATGTCAGCCTCATACGAAATCAACGTCAGCTCGTGGCTCTAACCACCCGGTCAGAGTGACTCCACTCGCCTATCGACCCGTATGAGCGCGTAACAACATGTAGGTCAGGCCATACGACACAACTAGCGTCAGCTCGTGGCCCTGATCACCCGACCAGGGTAGTTCCACCCGCCTACTAGCTCATCGCAGCACCCAACAACACATACACATACATATAGATAGCTGGCTGGTATAAAAATTCTTTTCTCAAGATATAATCTGTCTGAAGATTAGGTCAGATGAGAGATCAAGAGTAGAAGTCGAAGTGTCTCACTCATCAAGTGTTTGTAAACACTACTATATACAGATACTAAGTCTAGGTCTTCCCTTCACCTTCCTAGGTCTTGCTCTCGAAAGTTCTAGTCCATCTTCTAACCTTACTCACGTAATCCTGGTCCTTATACATTACATGTAATCTTATTAGTGGTACGAGATCTTTGGTCTACTTAATTTTCTTATTTATATGTTTCTATATGCATTATATGCTTAATCATGCAGTCTTTTTATATACACATATACAAGAGAGAAGAAAAACTGAAGTGATAACATCTTACCAGTATGAAGTCAGAAGCCGCTTGAGCTTATCGCATCCAATCTCCTCTTTTTGTTTCATTCTGAGTCGCTATCTTCAATGTATTGATTTGATTCCTGCGTCTTTCTTCAAATCAAAGCAAAAACATAAGATATATACATTCCTATTTACAAAAACATTCCTTTAAGCTTTATGGAATTTTATTGAAAAAGATTCTTCCTTCAATCTCACCTTCTTTAAAACATACTCACCAAAGAAACTGTGCTTGAAAAGAAGCCATCTCTGAACTGCATCAATCAAGGTAGCATTCTTAAACAAGTTAGATATGTGTACAAGCCACTTCACTTTCTTGTCCATCTCTTGGTGGCATGTTTGGCATACACAACTCTTGAAAAATTCAAAAATCCATGATTCAATCATTTGAGCATAGTTGCCTTTATTCACAACTCCCTCCAATGCATCATATGAAGATGCACACGATAAATGAGCATATGTATATAGATTCTTGAAATTTGGAGTGTTTAAAACATCATCAAACAAATCCATCATGCATATGTTTTGATCCATTTTAGGAATGAAATAATTTAAAAGGATTTCATCATTTCCATTATGATTATCCAATCTTTCTTCTTCATTGCCATTAAGGGTTTGAATACATTCATAAGATTTACACTCTAAATGGTGATGTTCATCATACTCTAAATGCAGTTTATACTCATACTTATCACTCAGACTGTCATGATTTTTTTTTACTTGAGTGCTACAAATTATAGAATCTGCTTCTATCTCTAATCTCTCCAAGAACTCCTCATCTTCTTCTTTTTCCAGATTCATTTGCCCATTATCATGAAGAAACTCAATATCATCACAATCAATAAAATCTTGATCATCTAAATCACTAAATTCTTGCTTCTCCAAGTAAGATTCATTGGAAAATCTACATTCATCTATATTCTCCTGATCCTTTTCAAAGATATACATGTAATTTGATGTCAAATCAGTTTTCCTATTCAAGATGCCATCATCAGATTCTTTATCTATCTCAATTATTTCTTGTTTATTATCTTTAGAGGATGTGTTTTTGCCACACTCCTCATACATTTCTTTTATCATTGAATCTTGCTCAAATACTTCATACCTGAATATCTCATCATAGACGCTTGAGTCAATTGAAACTTCATCCATCTGGTAACATTTATATCTAGCTTCATTAATGCAAATATTTGACTCAACGGTTTCACATTCAATATCTTTTGATGCTATGCACACATCATATTTATCATACATCTCATTAAACGTTGTATCTTCCACTTCATGCTTGATTTCTTTGATATATGAACTCAACTCAACATGATCATTCTTAACATACATATCAATGTAAAGAGGAGTAATCAGTGGAGTATCCTCATCGCTCTCATGATCATTCATATGTCCTTCTTCATGGAGTACAATATCGTTCACATACATATCATTATATTGAAGCTCAATTAACAACTCATTCTTACACCTATAATTCAGATCACTCTCTTGTACCTCTAACAACTCATTTAATGTGGCGTCACTCAAGATTATTTCACAATCTTGATCTTGATCTAAACGATCAGTAGGCTTTGCATCATGCTTTTCGCCATCGGTATACATACTGTTCTCTACAGGATTCATCATTTGCATGTCCTTCTGATTGACATCTTGCTCACTGACATTCTCTTTATGCGAATCAATCATTTGGCCATAATTCATATTTGAATCATATGCTTCAAGAGATATTTCACTCTTAGATGGTATCAAATAGTTCCTCGAGCATTGCTTGGTTTCCTCATTTAAGAAATCATCTTGTGCTTGATACTCACATGGATTCACTGGATTATTTTGAGTTATTTCATTTGCAATCTCTTTCTGATCACCTTGACTTCCCGTAGATATCTTTAAATAATCTTGGTTATTATCATATCTTGCCTCTTTGTTTGTTGGATTATCATCCCTTAGAAGCGAGGAGTCTATCAGATTATAGGAAGCCTCATGTTGTTTTCTTGGTGTGTTTTGTTTATTTTTGTTTTGTTGTATGTTTGATATTGGTTTGATTTTGTTTTGTTTAGCTTCCGCATATTCCCTTGCTCCTCCCATCTTTGGGGTTTGTGCATATACAATATTTGTAGATGTGATCAAAGTATCTACAGGCTCTTGGTACCTTGAATCCTCAGAGATTGTATCACTTATGCTTATAGGTTCTTTATAGTGATCCTCTTCATAAGCATGTACGTGTATTTCATGCATATATTCTTTATGCCCAGCTTGGGTTTCTATTATTCTATAGAATTGCAAATTATTTTTAGTTTCTGAAATGCATGGAATTTGTGTATCTTCTTCATTTGCATAAATGTCAGCTTGCCAATCGTTTAAAAATTTTTCTATTGTTTGTTGTTTCTTCACATATCTCATCACAGCTTCATGGACAAGCGTCCAATCCTCTGTGAGCCCCGAGTCGGAGTCTATATCTTGTAGAAGTGGAATTAACTCCTCTCTGGCTTTAACGTCGATTGTTCGAAGAAACAACGAAACCCTTTCATGACTTATGCACCTCTTATCCTGCTCAGAAAGATCATCATATTGTCGCTCAAACTCTTCTTTGATCTCAAGAATTGGTTGGTCTTTGGGCATATGAACCCACCTCAGGAAAGATCTACGAGTTACTTTATCAAGATCCTCTAGCATAAACTGCTTAAGGAGTGTCGCTTTGTATTGGGACCATGTCGTTTGATTTATTCGCATTATTTGGTCTCGCACGTCGTAATCCGACACATAGATAAAGTTTTCGCATAGTTCTTTTTCCGTCATCGGACTTAGTCCGACACCTAGATATTTGGCCTCGAGTTCATATTCTTTGCAGAACTTTGAGACATTCTTTCCATTGAAAAAGCCACACCGATTGACTAGACGTTCATGAAGTGATTGGATGGCTTTTTGACGCCTATCTTCTTCTTGAAATCGTAGGAATTGAGCTAGGATATCTTCCATTTTGATTATGCTAATCTTTGTGGCTTTATAACTCACTCACCCCCTCCTTTCACGTCGGGTTCACCAGGTATGTCGCGGAGTTCACAGAAAGGAGGGTGAAATCATAGACTCTTCCTTGCAATAGAACAGCTTAATTTTATTCAATGTTCATAGTCAAAACACTCTCAGAATCTCTTGTTCAAGATCCTCACTATCATATTCACTTCAAGGCCTCGGTATTGTTACTTCGTTTCAATATGCATTCATACAAAAATTATGATGATTCTTCACTTAATAAAAACACTAAGTAAAGCGGATACAATTCCGTTTGAGTTTTACTGTGTTGAAGAAATTTAAAATTCACACTCCATCCATTGATGCCCACTCTAAAGGAGGGGTATGTGAACACCCATTCTCTCGGCTTCCTTAATAATTAGCCTAAACATTTATATATCCCTCTCTCAATGTTTTGTTCATTGTGATGATAAATCATCACGACAGCGTGTGCAACAATCGTGGGAGACAAAACCCGCAAGTAGACGGCTAACATAGATATTTATTTCAGGAAAGCAACTCATTCATTTGTTAGGATTATGCTTGTTTCTTTATCGTACATGTTCCGGTCAAATATAATTCATATATGATTCATAAATACAAAGAGGGAATCGCTCGCAAGTATATCTGGAGGAACCAAGAGTGTGCAAAGACCTTTTCTCTTTAAGAGTTTGATAAAAGTAAAGCACAAAGATCAACACACACATAACTAATTGAGGTAGCGACACGCGTCAAGTAGAGCGGCAAAAGCTATAAGAATGTACAATGGACGAGACACACATAAGAGTCATCTTTAATAGCGATTTAAGTTGGTACTTGTGATTTGATTTACAAGACTTTGCTTCGGATCACGACCACAGCATGTACTTAGATGGCACATGCAACGTACCACATGCATAATGCAATGTGCAATGTTTCATGTAAATATATGCATCATACATACTACAACTACACACATGATATATCACCCCTATGATCATTAAAATTTGATATATACTGGAACTCGTAAACTTTAATGCAAATCCATAAATGAATCTCAATTTTTAGCATATGCCACTGTTTTCACCTAGCATTCATACCATAAAATTGAAAACACATCAGATCTGCCACGTGCTGAAGCCTGATATTTTCAAATTTCTGGAAGCAGGTACAAAATCCCAATCTATTGTTTGCATACATAGATGTTTGCATATGTTTGATCAGCAATCAAATAACCACATTAAAGCCTTTGGAGACATCAACTATCTATGCTGGAAAATAGCATTAGTTACTTGGTCATTCAGGATTGACGAAGAAAATTATTAGGATCAATCATTATGGGCAAAAGAAGAAAAATGCAGTAGCAGTGTATTACAACATCATAACCAATACTGCAATTTTGCGCACACAGTTCACCTAGCCCCGCGCAGACACAGGAAGTACGTGAATTTGTAGTGTGCACATGTGTGCCAGTCCATGTGCATGCATGGGTGCATGCATGTATTTGTATACATGAGAGAGAGAGAGAAAGAAAAGGCGGGAGAAGAAGACAAAGAGTCTTAATCATTTCAAAGGGAACCCTCGTTCACATAAAAACCAGATAAGTGCATCTAGATATCTTGAGCTGCAATTGCTGTAAATCCAAGACCAAAAATTCTGATATGTCTACACAAAGCAAAGTGAATCATAGGCATGGGTCTCATGCAGCCCAATCAATAGAAAAGAGTACAAAACCACAGTCAATGTACTGCTTTGCAGGATGCTGTACACAGCTGATCCAGAATCGATTGACAGAAAAGTCAGCTATGTTTGTTTATACTTTGCTTTCCACATTTATTCCACTCCAGTAACATCCAAATTATAGATGTATCTGCTAACAATAAACATTAGTCTCACAAAACACTATCTAGGTTGAAAGATATGGAACGGAAAATTGTTTGCTGTATAGATATGTACATGGAAAGAAAGAAAAAAAAAATGCAACAAGCAAAGAGAACCACGTGATATTATAAAATACATTTGAAAATTTATTCCATACCGGTTCTGAAGATCTCTTGCACAAAGGACGCACAAGGTACATGTAAGCAATGTCCAAGTTCCAAAAGTTCTTCCATGAATTTCAGTCATTGACGTCTTGGAAAAGACGTTCGTGCGCAACGCCGAATGTCCTCATGGTTTGCCATCTACATGAAATTCTGATGATTGCCTCCTCAGGAAGGTGCCTCCGCACTGATCTGAAGCAGTAACATCAAGTTCAAACGTTCTGTAGGCTCAATCCTTTTGCACTATTCCTCAGATCATCGAGCATGAGATGCCATGAATCATCAGATGAGGCACGTCCAATCTCTGAAAGTACAATATTCATGTCGTTGATGGTTGCCTCCTCAGGAAGGTGCCTCTGCAACCGTCTAGAGTTGTCTTGATAGCGCACCACAACAGAAGCTCCGTGCCGCGCGAATGGTGATCCTCACACACCTTTCGACCTTCAGCAGCCGCACCTCCGTTGAACACGCAAGAAGCCGCCCAAGTTCCCTTTCCATGTCGGGATTCTTTTCTTTCCTAAGCTATTGCCACATGTTTTCTTTCCTAAAACTGACGTACCTTGATGTACACCTTAATGCATATACAACCATATACACATGCGCACATACATGCCCATACATTTGTATTAGAAACAAACTTTCCTATGCTCATACATTCTTATGTACACGAATGCACATACTTTTGCCATGCACGTGCATGCATATCCACATTACACACTAACATACATGCACACTTATGATGAACACACGTCACATATATATGCTAATGCATATGTATGTACATATGTACAACATCATAGTTGACACACTCAAAATTACTCCTCTCATGCGCAAATGCATTTACATATATGTACTCATATCCACCCACACATTAGGGAATTCTGACTCTATTTACATGCACTTGGATGCATAAAATACCAAAGACGCATGAATGCACTTCATATTTACTTTCGTTGCAGGTACACTTATGAGTCAAAATCATACCGTTTAATCACAAAGAAACGAAAATAATGTGTTTCAAGCATCCATATGCAATAAGACCTATGAACAAGAAAGTCTTTCACCAATATCAAATGTGTCATTTGTCTCCTTCCAATAATTCTTTTCTTCTTACCATTGCAAACTCCAAGGTAAGCACAAAGAGTTATATGATTTGATTTATACATGCCTTTGTCAAACCTTTGATTTATTACTTTTGATCAATTCATAAGCTTGGTTTGCGAATCTCTACCACAACGTTTTTAATTACTTGCATGGAGCGCAGTGTTAACTAAGCCAAAATATGGGCTCATAATGAAGTCGTATTGCTGCTATTAGAGAAGAGGAAACAGGGGCAAAATCTCAAGATAACAAGGAGAGACAAGATAGACGAGCAGCTATGGCGCTCTGATATTGTGCAGTGACGACGATGGAGCTCGACGGAGTTCGTTCTACAAGCATGGATACACCTGCGAGCTCTGATGCAACACGGAAGGGTATGCAGCAGCTATGGCGCTCTGATATCGTGCAGGGTCGAGCATAGCCATTCACAGAAGATTATAGTTTACAGACGGCAGAAGCAACAGCGTTGGTTTCTGAGTTTCGTCACTTGCTCTTGAGTATCGGTGCGGAGTATCTGCTGCGATCGTCTCCCTGGTATCGCGATACCTCCACTGGAGGTGTCGCCGACACCGGGTCGAGACTTGTATCGCGACACGATTTCCGGTGGTCGGTATCGCTCTGGGTGTCGGTGCGGGCCGGTCGTCCTGCTCTCCTGGCGGCGCCGATACCTCTAAGATACCCCACACCCCTGCTGGTCGCGATACCCCGCCGCCCGAGGTCGTTACCCTCCGCGATACCTACCCCTCCGATCGCGATACCTACCTTCCGCGATACCCGGTCACCCCGCCGATCGCGATACCCCGCCGTCCGCGGTCGCGATACCTACCCCTATGTTCGCGACACCTTCTGCTGGTCACGATACCCCGCAGCCCGAGGTCGTCGCGATACCTACCATCCGCGATACCTACCCCTCCGATCGCGATACCTGCCCGATCGCCGGAAAGTGGATTGTCGCCGGGCGCCCGTTCGCCGGATTGAAGACTATACGCTCTAGCGCGTGGGGGGATTCTTCAGCCGCCGCTCGCGATAGCCGGGAGCCCCAAAGCTAGGAAAAAAAGTTTTTTTAGAAAAAAGAAAAAAGAAGAAGAAGAAAGAAAAAGAAAAAAGAGAAAAAGAAGAGGAAAAGAAAAAAGAAAAAAAGAAAAAGAAAAAAGAAAAGAAAAAAGGGAAAAGAAAAGAAAATAGAAAAGGTTCGTAAAGGAAAAAGTGTGCTTCCCTTTTTTGTCGGATTTTGGCCCTGTTGTCTGTCCTTGGCTTCGTTGTGATCGGAGGGGTGAGTCTTCCACGTCTGTGGACTTCTCCGTTGGGTACTGAAAAGTAATTGTGGTGCAAGTTCTGTTTGGCCATGGATGTGGCTTCATCCTCTCTCGTGAGAAGTAATCGGGCCCCTCCCCCTGGGGAGACCGGTACACTAGCCGCGCTGCTGGAGGGGGGGTCGTGTGCCGTCCCTGGGGCATCCGAAAGTGCTGAATCCCCCATCGTGTCCCTCAGTAGACCCGTAGTTCTTTCTGCTCAAGAGGAGCTCAAGAAAGTTTGCCTAGTCGGCCAAGTGTTTGGCCCTAGGCCCCCGCTCGAAATCGTGCGACAGTGGCTTCGAAAAGAGTGGTTCCCTCGAGGGCTAATTGTTAGCAAATGTCAGTTCTTACCAGCAAACCACATGCTGCTAATCTTCGAAAATGAAGAGATGGCGTTCCAAGCCCTAAGCGTTGGCACATGGCAGCTCGGCCGGGCGACCCTGTGCCTATTCAGATGGTCCCCGGACTTTACTCCCGACAAATCGAAATCACTGCGGTACCCTCTTTGGGTTGAGCTCCCTAACCTCCCATACTTCTTGTACAACTTCGTGTGGGACATAGTCTCTCCTATCGGCAAGCCGTTGGCTTCACGCGAAGACATTGGTGGTCTTATCTATGAAGGTGCAAGACACTCGTTCAATGCTAGGTGGCACCCACAAGCCTGCGTCGAGGCCGACCTCAGTTCGCCGCTTCCATCAATGATCAAAGTGGACATGGGCGAAGGTGAAGTTTGGGAGCAGGATATCATCTACAAAAACCTTCCCAACGCGTGCTTTCGGTGTGGTCAGCAAGGTCACAGGATTAAAGACTGCCCTCTCAGGCATAAAAACAGGCGATTTCAAGAAGACTCCAAAACTGCTCAAGACAACTTTGGCGAATTGACCCACTCGCCCAAGGTAGGGGGAGGCAAGGGCCCCCTCAATCCGCAAGCTGATGCTGATGGCTTTACTGAAGTTAGAAGAAGAAGGAAAAGAAGTCCGAGGGCCAACGGTGAGAGAAACAACCTGCCAATTACCCCCTACAGCAATTTGTTCTGCAATCTTGGAAAGAAGATCAACGAGCTTGACTACCCGGGTGGGAAGCCACATGAGGTAGACACCTACGACGAAGCCCTAGAGATCCCTGACAACAAAGAAACCCCTCAGGAGGGTTACACTACAAGCAAAGAAGATGGCTTCACCACTAGTAATGAAGACAACATGGATAGCGAAAGTTCCATCATTGGATCGACGATTCCGGAAACGGTGCCGAGCACGGGGCCCAAGTCTCCCCAGCAAGAGGCATCCCGCAAAGGAAAACAGCCTATGGAGTTACCCTGGAAAAGCCCACACAAGAACAAATTTCTATGTCGGGATCAGATCCCAGCGAAAAAGAAAGATGAAGCCAAGCAAAGAAAGGACAAGGCTCCCTCCCGTAAAGAGGGATCAACACAAAAATGATCGTCATCTCGCTAAATGCTAGAGGGTTAACCGACCCCTCAAGAGCGACCATCATTGGTCAATGGCTCCGCGACATTAGCTTAAACCCAGACATTATATGTATTCAAGAGATTAAAATTGACGGGTAAGACCTCCAGAAGCGGCTCAGACAGGTGTCCCCGGCCCATGTGTGGATTCCCACGAAGCACCAGCGGGGGTCCGGAGGAACGGTTATCGGTGTTAAACATCTCTGGCTTGAAAAGCTTGAGAACTACATTGAAGATGTAAGTCACCGTTGGGTTGCGGTCTCTTTTGGTGCTCCTCTTTGTGTTACTATGGTTTCTTTGTACGCCCCTAACGGAGAGGTGGAGAGACTGAACACTTGGGCTTCATTAGACTCGCTTCCCCACAACGTGCTTATATGTGGAGACTTCAACATGGTGGAGGACCCTATGGACAGATGGATGGGCAAGGGCAGGGTCATCGACAGTCGGGAAAAAGAAACGTGGGACATGACCAAACTCCACTTGGACCTGGTTGAATTCAAAGACTCGAATGGCTTTTCTTGGTCGAATCTCCAAGCGGGCAAGGATCTGAGGAAAGCTAGACTAGACAGATGCTACGTCTCTCAGAGCTTTACGCACCAGTGGGGCCACCCTACCATCACGCAACGCACCGACCTCACCATCTCTAATCACTACCCGATCGTTATCAACTTTCAACCTTCCAACAAGATCCGCAAGGCTCCGTGGTTCCATGCCAACGCTACCACCTTCTCTCTCCCCTCCGTCCATCGAGAGATTGCCGATGTGTGGAAGGTGGCGTTCGCCTCCGGCTTGGCCCCAGCCAAGTGCTGGAGAAGCGCGGTCGAAAAGTCTCGTAAGATCATGATCAGAACTAAGAAGATGCTCGAGACTGTGCGACGGGCTCGTAGGGAGGCTCTATACCACAGACTCTGGCGGCTCGAGGAGGAAGTGAACAAAGGAAAACACCAAGCCCAGAAAGGTCTCCGCAAAATCAGAGCGGTGTTGAGATACGAGGAAGAAATAAAAAGGAAAAACCTACAAATTTTCTTCAAGGAGTGGTGGGCTGGCAAAGCCGACAAGCCCACCAAAGAGATGTGCCGTATCCTTAAAAGGAAACAAAACCGAGATTCGATCCCCCTACTGCTAGATCCTCACGGCAATGTATGCAATTCGGAAGAAGATAATTTTGGCATCATCGAAGGGCACTTCACGAGACTCCTGGGAACCTCGAACCCCCTCTCCCACCATAGAAGGGACTGTATGGTTGCAATTTCTAGGGTTTCCCCTCGGAGAATTCCACCCAACCTCCATTATCTGCTTCATGCCCCTATCTCTGAATCAGAAATCATTGAGGTCATTGATGCCCTCCCTCTCGGTAAAAGCCCGGGACCCGACGGACTCACCAACGAGTTCTTTAAATCCTTCAAGCTGGTGGTTGCCACCCCTCTTCGGTTGGTTTGGCAAGAAGCGCTAAAGTTTGGTGCTCTTCCTTCTTGTCTAAACAATGGTATTATCAAGTTGATACACAAGAAGGGGGAAAAGAATAGAATCGAGAACTGGCGGCCTGTTACGATGCTCCAAACAGGATACAAGATCATCGCCAAAGTCATTGCCAACAGAATATCGTGCCATCTGAGATCTTGGCTAAGCGAGGACCAAAAAGGCTTCATCAAAGGCAGGTCTATCCTGGAAACCATTATGGATATTTGGGAAGGTATTCAATTTGCAAATGCGTCTAAACAAGATGTGGTTTTCCTTAAGATCGATTTTGACAAAGCCTACGACAGACTGGAATGGGACTATCTTCTGCAGTCGCTTCAAGATCTCGGATGTAGTCAGAAATTCACCAAGATGATCGCGACCCTTCTTGGAAACGCAACGACCCAAATTAACGTGAACGGCAAACTTTCGAAGGCGATCCATCTTAGAAGATCTATTAGACAAGGATGCCCTCTGGCCCCCCTTCTTTTTGCCATCGCCACTGAGGGGCTGAGCAGACTGGTCGCGCATCATGTGGAGACTGGCAATATTAAAGGCCTCCGGCTGCCCCACGACCACAGTCAAATCATCATGAGACTATTTGCCGATGATATGAACGCGTTCGTTCACAATGATAATACCAGCCTGGAGACTTTCTGGAGGTGTCTTGCTACCTTTTGTGAGGCCTCTGGATCCAAAATCAACCACTCTAAGACCGCCTTTAGGGCCATTGTGGGACATCATCCTGACCTTCTCACTGATCATGGCTTCCAAATCATTCCGCAGGGCCAAATCTTTCGTCTACTGGGAATTCCATTGGGGTTTGGCGTCTCTATGGAGCAGCGTTGGAACTGGGTGTTGGCCAAACTCGAAAACAAGCTTAACTATTGGAAAGGTATGCAAATCAATCTTGTTGGGCGGGCGATGGTTATCAACACGTTCCTCCTCTCTTCTACCATTTATTTCCTTTCTTGCTGGAGACCGAACGAGCAAGGCCTGTCCAAAATGAGTAGTATCTGTAGAAACTTTCTTTGGACGGGCGATCACAACAGAAGGGGGGTGCCTAAAATCAAATGGGACATCTGCACTAGCCCCAGAGACTGCGGGGGGCTTGGTATCCTGGACATTGGGTGTATGGCTAACAAACTGGCTGCCAAATGGATGATTAAGGCTTGGTGCAATAGGGAGGCCTCGTGGGCCAAGCTGATCTTCAGAAACAAGAATGAGTTGGCTCTCATGGGGTTCCCAAACTGGAAGAATCTCGACATCATGACCCTGCTATTCTCCCCGATCCCTGTCTTCCCGAAAGGCTCCAATCTCATGTGCTCCCTTTGGAAGGGCTGGAATAAAGTCAAAAGCTTCACAAGAATTAGTGAGGACTAGAAGTGGGCGGCCGGAATCAGACAAAACGACTCTATCTGGTTCCCGATACATGGCATCCGGAGTGTGGAGTCGTGGAACATTCAAAATGCCAAGAGATTATGGAACAAAGGATTCAAAAAATGGAAACACCTCTGGAAACATGACACCAACGGCTGGATCAATTTCGAGGATATTGATCCTTGCAAAAACATCTCCTACGAAGAATGGAACACTTTGCAAAGCAGATGCCTCGCATGGGATCGTCACAAGATTCGCCTTCTCATGGGACACGATGCACCGAACTCGCTTGGTCTCAAATGGCACAATGGAAATAACCTACTCAAAATCCCGAACATCAAAGAAACGGCTGACCACCAGATCAGTCTCAACAAGAAGTGGTGCCTGTCTTGGACGCGGCTTCGATGGGACATGAAATTCATGGGTATCTGGCACCCTCTGATCGAGATTAAGAAGTCTGTCCTCTTATGGCAAATTCTGCATCGTGGAATTTGGACCAACCATAAGGCTAGCAAACTTTGTGGGGTCCCTCCTTGGTGCAAACGCTGTCACCGGGCTATTGAAGATGTCCCACACATCTTCCTTACCTGCCCCAGCTCCTACAGAATCTGGCAGACGGTTGGAAAGAAAATCAGACTTCAAAAACAGCTTAGTTGGAAACAAATCCTTTTGGGAGAAGCGATCGGCTGCTCCGCGACACTCTGGAACGCCATCAGAGGGGAAGTCTTGTGGAAAATCTGGCGGGAGAGGTGTGCTCTCAACTTCGGTGATACCCCCAGGGAATGGTCGATTGAGAAATCACTATTCCTCCTTGGCAAAAGGATTGTTAACAGTAAGAAATCCCCCACCTTCAGGCACCATCAAGTCCTCATTTTGATCAACAACAAGCTCAAACCCAAGTGGGCCCCGCATGAGGGCGATGAGAGGGTGATCAACCTTCTATGTAATGCAACCTAGAACTCATACAAGCTTCTCCTGCTTTGTGGGATTTGGGGGGTCCCGTGGGCGCTAGTCCCCTTCTATTGTACCTTTGTTTCTTAATTTAATTCAAGTCCGGGAGAGTAGGCTATTGCCGAACTTCCTTTATATAAAAAAAAAGAAGAGGAAACAGGTTCACAAAGACAGAACGAGGAAAAGGTGGAGGAAACTGTGGATCATAATGTGGCGGCACCTATCAACCCTTCATGCTTTCAAGCTACATCCTTGAATCTATAAAAAACTATTTGGAAAACTACACAAATTTACTAGAAGCCGAAGACAAGCTCAAGCAAGAGTTGAGAACCCTCAATGCAAAACAAAGAATAGAAGAACACTTAGATCTCCCATTTACTAGTACTGCTATTGACATGCCTCCTATGGTAATGTTCAAAGTGGAAGACCTTCAAAAACTGAAATTAGTTATCAATGCAAAAATCTGGGTGTACGAAATCACATTTTCAAGTTCCCTAGAATGACTAGGATGCCCACCGAAACACCACAACTAGATGAAATAGTCCAAATACTCCTTAACCTAGTTTATAAAGACGATTATGAGCCACAACCTACACTATCCAGTTGGGTTATGGAAGAGGGACAAGATGTGTTTGAGCTATAGATCACAACCTGGATGAGGCAAATACAAGAAATTGGAAGGACACATTCAAGTCAATTCAAAATATAATCAATGATTTTTACAAAAGCGATTTAAAAATAAGATCATGATGAACTATATATAATATTCTACCTCAATACTAAATGTTGTGATACTTGAACTTATCGATTCAGTTTCATATTGAGAATGAAATTTTATTACTCCGAATATAATACTTGCTAGTGCATGAGCTCAAAATTTGGTGATAGTTCGAGACTTTTGTGACAAGCCCTTTGTTCTTTCAAGTTTAGCAATATGCCTTTAGCTTCATAGTTTTTTATGTTTGATGAAACTTCAATTTTTTCTTGTTGTTCTTCTTGAGTACTTTGTTTTTTGTGTTTTCAGTTCTTTTGTTGGGTTTCTTTTTTTTTCTCTCTAATGTTTGATTGTGATATATTTTCATGAGATCTTATCTTTGATAGCATCAGTTGCTTGCATTGTTTCTAGATATGAAATTTTGTTGTTTGTTTCCAATTTTGATTCTTTCATGTTGGATGGTAATTTCTCTTCTTCCACCTTTATCATTCTCAAACATATGTGGATGTTATCATACCCTTCTTCATTTTGAAAATTTATCCCACATTCTCTTCATTGGATACCTATAAACAAAATGTAAGCTTTCTTGACCAATAAGTGAGAAAGTATTGAAATGCACATTGCTGCAACACAGAGGTTTTACTCAGTGTACTAAGCACAACAACAAGCTGCAAGTCACAAAGTGTGTATAAAAAGCACTATCCTTTGGATACACAAAGAAATCTCTAAAACTTAAAGTTGGATGTATAATTGCATAATTGCTTTAGACAATCAAACAAAGATCAATTTATACATAGACTAGATGCAAACAAGAAGCAATGTTAGTGCTATTTGAAGAAACAATTGCGCAACCAATATATTTCCAACATATAGCGTCCAAGCAATAACATTTATTGATGAATTTCAATATTAAGCTTATTTTATACTAGTAGGAGGATACAAATTTCTATTGATAATACAAAGGTAAGTGAAAATCACCTTAGCACAAAACAATTATTATCGAAGCAAAGACTCTCAAGTGTGATATACCAAGGTTCATAAGGTGTGGTAACATCTATACCTAATTGGGAGCCCTATTAATTATATATCACAAGGAGACACAAAAAAACGGGAAAAATTTTTCATGGAGCCATTTGAATGTAATTCAAAGCTCATCATCAACTATGTATTCTCTTTTTAGGATGTGCTCATCTCAACTCCTTAGGATTTGCAAATTATTTCCATAAGTGTGTTATCATTGTGTGGTACATTCAAGAGCAAAACGGGCAGATTTCCCAATATTAATTAATGCATGGGAGATTTTCTAAACCGTATTTTCCCATGCTAGACTTTCGTAATGTTTCCAATATTCCAATGATGAGAAAAGAGAAGCATTCATTCCATTCTGTTCATACCATTTTCATTGTGATGCTTCACAAATGTGTGGATAAATGGTGCAACTTTCATCAAATACAAAATCACCTAAGTAATGCATACCTTGTCATCTCTCTTGATTAGCACAAACTAGAAGTTAATCAATTGCTCTCTTTCATCTTAATCATTAAGATCTGTTGTGTTGAAGTGCTTTGCCTAGCAACATCATTGAATTTTTTTCATTAAATACGGAAGAAAATGTCCATGTGCCATAGGTTGGATGTTTGATCACTCACCTCTTGAGGTGGAGGTTGTGCGCTTGACCCATGTGGGCTATTGGACATGTTTGGGCCAGTGTGGCCAATCTACTGATAATAATTTCTTCAAGTTGTTGAATCTAGATGCCTTTGGGAAGCCCTCTTCCTGTGATGCTTTGAGAGTCTAATCCCTACTTTGTGGCATACGAGGGCTCCATGGGTACTATGCCCTTCATTTGTATAATTATTCTTTCAATATATTCAAGCCAAGGGAGATTAGGCTTCAAATGAACTTCCTCTTTTTTTGAATATGGAAGATAATCAATGCACAAGAAACAATCTATTTAATTATCCAAATATCCTTGGATCAGAACCACATGTTGATGGGACTCTTCGCTCATGACATGCATGATTTTGTGCATAATGCCCTAAGTCAATGTCTAAATGTTTTTTGCATTGCCTCCAGATCTAAAATTGACCACTCGAGGACTATATACAAGGCCATTTTAGGATCCTCCAAAAAATTCCTGATTAACTAGGGATGTAAAGAAATACACAATGGATAGAATGTTTTGGCTTCTTTGTATCCTAATGGGTTTTGAGATCTCAACAGGCTACTGTTGGAATTGGGTTTTTGCCAAACTAACACTAGATTAACCTACTTGAAGGGCATTTAGTGCAACCTTTTGGGGCATGCTATGGTGATCAACATCTTCCTCATGCTATGGCATATTAGAGGTCAAAAGACAAAGAAATAGCAAAGTTGGAAAGTACATGTGGAAATTTCCTCTAGATTGGCAATCCCAATAGGAGGGGCTTGCCCAAAATCAAGTGGGCCTTGTGTGTTGACTAGAAAGATTCAGGTGGATTGTGCATTCTGAATGTGTGAGGTATGGGTGATAAATTGGCTACCAGCTGGTTGATCAAAGTGTGGTGCAATGTAAAAATTCCTGGCCAAAACTAATTCTTAGAGACAAATCCTCCCTAATACTTTAGGGAATCACTAGGTGGAAGGATCTCCATCTACTCATCTTGATGTTTTCTCAATGTTCGATGACTTCAAAAGGATCTTATCTTGTTTGATCCATATTGATGACTTGAAACAAGATGAAACCGTATATCAAGGCTAACCAAGATTGGAAATGGGCAGCTAGGATTAGGAAAAATGATTCTATTTGGTTTCCTATTAAGGGAATCAAAGAGTAAAGAAGCTATGGAACAAAGGTTTTAGCAAGTGGAAACATATATGGAACCATGAGAGAGGGAAATGGAATTGATTTGAGGACATAGACCCTATTAGTAGAGTTGACTATGATGATTGGTGTCTTCTCAGACACAAAATCAATTCTTGGGACAACGCAAAGACTCTTCTTATTCTTGGAAAAGATCCACCCTAGATTGAAGTATTAACATGGACCAATGGTAATAAATTGGATAAAATTATAAGGATCCATAAGCGCATTGATGTGCATATCTCCCTTAATAGGTGATGATGTCAAAATTGGTCTAGCATTAGATGGTAACTTGTGAGCGGGGACATGTGGCATCGTTCTGGAGGTGATTGCAATCCGGGTGGATCGGGTCCAGTCGTGGCACACACAGGGTGTATGAAGCTAATGAATGTTGGAAGGTTTAAGGACGTGAAAGTGAAATTAATGTTGAGTATGGAGAAGAGAGAGATGTTGAAATGATTATGGGAATGGGAATGTAGGAGTGCAAGTTAGATTTATGAACATGAATGATAAGAATGAAAGAGAACCATACACACGAATCGAATTTGGAAGGAAGAATGGTCCATTGAAGGAGCTTCTTAAACACTTCCTAATTCTAATCCATATGCATAGTCTTCTTTGGATGATATGTATGCATGACGAGAATATATGGAATCCTTACACATAAATCAGTTTCGAAAGGAAGAATGGTCCAATATTGGAGCTTCTTATACACTTGCAGAAACTAATCAATATGTATAGGTATGTATGGATTATATGCACGCAAGTGAATTATGATGATAGAGTTTAATCACAAGCTCAATGAAACATCCTCACTGGTTCAACGCAATACTACGGAGCCTTCTCGCACATAGAAGAAAATAGAAGACATGTAAAAATACTTAAGAGACTGAGAGACGAGACAAGAGACAAGTGACAAGTGACATGAACTAAAAGGATTTGAATAAAGATACATGTATAAGATCGTCGTGATACGTCAAGCTAAGCAGCCTACTGATCAAAGGTGGTTCCGACCCTCAAACCATGAAAGTTCAACCGAATGTCACACGTAAGAAGATGAGTTCCACTTCATTGACCCTATGTATGTCTAGGCTCGTAACGTCTAACTAAAGAAGTCAAAGACTCATTAAAACGAGCTCTAACTCACTCACACGCTCCACCGAGGGTGAGTCAAGATAGAGATAGTGGTTTCAAGAGCCTATCCTAGATTGGAGTTCTAACTTAAATTTGAAACTAGGTACTATACTCATACTAGCCCACCTTGGATCCTCACTCGCTCAACCGAGGGTGATCGTCTCAAGGAAACCTTAAGCTAGCAAGAGCCCTATGGATGCCTAAAAATGATGTTCTAGGAGTTTGGAGGGGGGTTTATATAGTTTCTTGAATGAATTTGGGCCCTTGGATCTAGAGAAATCAACTCTCAACTCTAGGATCACTACTTTCGATTACAACCATTTGATTAATCAAATCAATGGCTTGGAATTGTTCTTTCTATCAAATCTAGTGTAAAGGAGTGAAATTTAGGCACCTTCATTCTCTACCGTTGGATCTGGGGATGATCTGGACCATCGGATCAGTGCTGACATCAATTCGGATAAGATATGCCACTATTTTTAGAGAAAAGTTGCATTATTGATCTTTAACTGTCAAAAAAGTCTTCTTTGATGAAAAAACTCGTGGATTCTCCTTGCTTTAAGCATAAGTTCATCTCCACCCTTGAATATGAGCTCATCTTGATCGTACAACATGGCTCAATCAGCTTTCACCATGTGGCAGCCCTTCAACCCTTCAATTTGCTTAAACTAGAAAACTATGGTGACCTTGAAAACTAGACTTTGTGCTCTTTGACCCTCCAAAAAGGCTTTGATGAAGATGAAACTTTGTAGGACTATGTTTCCAAAGATCTCCTTCAGGAATGCAGAAAAAACTTTTATCTAAATCTCCCTTATACAAGTTTGACTACATTTGGAAGCTTGCAAGGTGGCATTAAGGTGTCTAGGAAACTCTCATAGCCTTGAAACTTTGTAGAAATATGTAGCCACATATGGTCTTTATACATGCCAAACCATATGGCTAACAAAAATTCCTATACAAGATTTTGTAGGGTCTAAGTGGAAAAAATACATTTTTTACAAAATGCACATGGCATATCAATTTGATAGAAAATCCATTTACATGTGAAATTCATGCTATACACTGCCTTTGATAGGCTTTACAAGTATATGAATTTTCATGTGATTTGGAGATATTGAAATTTTTTCCCTAATTTCCAAAGTTTGACTAGCTTTGACCGCTACCCTAGATTTGCTCGGTTTCTTCCAAAGCTTGCATGTGACCTCCCTTTGACATCCTTGATGCATCTTGGACTTCTCAGGGAATTCTAGCTACCTTCACCGAATGTGTTTCCTGTAGGTCTTCATGAGTGAGAGAGGAGAGAAAATCTCGATGACATCGTCTCATTGAAAACAAAAAATGTGGGAATCCTTTATCGTGGAATCTAGACCAATGCCAAAGTTAATAAAATCTATGGGACCCCTTACTAGTGTAAGCATTGCATTTGGGGCAAAGAATATGTTGGTCATCTCTTCTTCTCTTGCCCTATAGAAGCTTCCTGATCTAGTAGTCTCTCACTAGGATTTTGAGCTTACCAAGGAAAATCAAATGGAAACAAGTGTTACTTAGAGAAACAACTAGCACCTCTTCTTCTTTGTGGAACCTCATCAAAAGGAAAGCACTCTAGAAGATATGACAAGAAAGATGTGTGATCAAATTTGATGCCCATCCGAAAGCGTGGTCAATTGAAAAATCCCTCTACTTGTTAGGTAAAAGACTTTGTAATTGTAAAAAATCTCTTCCATTCAGACACCATAGGATGTTTGTCTTGGAAAACAATAAGATCAAAATCAAGTAGGTCACTCATGAGGGTGATAAAAAAACATTAAGCTTCAGAGTAACTCTCTTTAAATATTTTTCACCCTTTATGTCTTAGGTATCCTACTGGTTTGGACTATCATAGCTATTGCCCCTACTCTATGGGATATAGAGCACTACAACAGATCGATGGTATACCGAGGTTTTTACCGAGGAGAATGAACGCGGCTTTATTTGTCGCGAAGCCGGTGTAAAGGTCGGTATGCGCGTCGGTACCAAAGCATCGGTATATGTATCGGTATATGCATCGATATATGCATCGGTATATGCGTCAGTAATACCGACGCCCATACCGGTGCCCATACCGAGGCCTTTGCTGGATGTACCGTTGCGCATACCGTCGCCTACTGGGTGTACCGACGCTTATTCCGATGACATTACTGGGAGTACCGTCGCGTATACCGACGACCATACCTGCAAAATTCTTTTTGGGCAGAGTGTGTTGTCTTTTGCTACAGCAACATTACCATGATGTTTCTTAACAAAAGACAATACACTCTACCCAAAAAAAACCGAGTACATGTGATGTGTACTCTAATGTCAACCGAAATGTGATTTCATGAAATAGAGTATTATTGGACACAAAAGAGATAATCAGAAGGAACCATGAACCATGTACAAAGGAAGTTATATATTTCAATAATGAAGCATGTACAAGAGTGTGGAAAACCACTGTCATATATGACGCTTTTACAAAATGTGGCAAAGCAATGCATTGCCATATGAAAATCAAATACAAAATTTTGGTGTTCCACTGCCATACACATGCAAAGAACGTTCCATATCAACAGTCCTACAACAAAGAACATTAATGCAATGAGATAAATTCACATGAAAATTACAAACAACAAGTAAAAACCAAGTTCATAAATTAATTACCTCATCGCAAATGCTTCCATGAAACGACCGCACCACATCCCTCCAAGTCCTCCAATAGTGCAATCAACCCATGATGATATCCGTAAGACTCCTCCGTTTGTGTTGGAGGACGACCCATTCCCAGCTCCTGAAACAAATATACAAAAGATTAGAGGAACATACATGATAAATTTAACACAAATAAATTCAATAAATGAAATGGTACTTACAAACTCATGACGCATCGTGTCATATCGCCGCTGCCCAAATGTGACGGTCCAACCATATCTAAACATGTGGCTGCGGCATCTCACTGGTGGCGATATCGGTCAGGAGTCTGCTGCTGCTCGTCACGAATCACGTCCCACTCCTCAGCATCTAACCATACAAGCTTTGGTAAGCCTGCTCTGAAAGCATCACGAGCCTCGGATCGTCGATGGGACATAACCTCACGTGGGGTGTGCAAAATCCACTTTGAACTGACAAGAGACTGTCCATCGGCTGGTCGGAACTCCTAATAAATCATCTGTGTGATATAATTCTTCCGATCTTTATCCTGTTCACTCCATTTCAGCATGATAGAGTGTCCAAACTGGATGGAGCAAAGCTGTCATATGCATGCACGCATTGCTTTGCCAACCGCATCCATCACTAGAGCTCCATCTCGGATACTATACACCTTGGAGTCATCATGGTCATGAGCACCCCAAGGTGTACGTGGTGTTCCACGTGGTGTACTGCGTGGCGTACCTACATCTGAGGTACTCGTCCTAGGAGTAGAAGCGGGTGACACAACGTCCATCGCACTGCCTCCATAACAGCCACCTCCTCCGCCTCCAGACCTACCTGTAGATCCACTCCTAGAACCTCCTGCTCCAGAGCGTGACCTCAGTCTACAAGATGGGCCATAACCTGTATCGCACTGAGGTGTTGAACGCACATGTCTACTAGTAGACCCAGTAGGAGATGGCTGAAAAGATGGTCATGGTGGAGTCACAAAGCTAGGAGACATACCTCCTACGGGAGTAGCACCACCCGCAAGAGTGACACCGGCAGGAGTGACACTGGTGGGAGTGACACCGGTGGGAGTGAGGCCTGCGGGAGTGAGGCCGGCAGGAGTAATGCCCCCCAGGAGTGAGGCCGGAAGGAGTGCAATTGCTCCTCTGTCATGGAATGTGGAGTGACTAGAGGGTTGTCTCCCATCATGCTCTGTAATTAAAGAACTCAAATAATAAGCATGCAATAATAAAAGTAATATAGAGAATAAACAAAAAAAAAACAAAAATTAGTACGTACAAGTGTTTTATTCAAAAGAATATCTATCTCTATATTGATGGCTTCTAAATCGCTTGCTATGCTGGTTTCTTCCTGATCATCATCTATTGCTTCGTCTTCTCGAACAATGACCTCTTCTTCAATGAACTCTTCTTCTCAAACAATGATCTCTTCCTCCTCCACTATTGAATGAATCTCTGAGTCCACTAGAGATGGAATTTCTTCTACATCTATGTTCTCAAAAATTTGTCTACTATGTGGAGCGACTTGTAAAACAAATAGCCACTCTGGTTCTTTTGAATCTGGTATAAAAACAACTTGCTCACAGTGTTCGGGAAGTACAAATGTATCCCTTTCATCTGTCCATAATCTTGTGGAGTCGACTTGAAGCAAACCGCTTTTATCCCATCTCACTGTTGCGTTTCTTCCAGAGGTGACTACTTTGAACCATTTCACATAAAAAACAAAGTAATCAAACTTTCTGAAAGATAGTTTCAAGATGTCTTGAATCACACCACAATAATCTAGCTCGCCATCTAGAGCATTATCATCTCTTGCATTCGATCTACTTTTTTGGAAAAAAATTCACCATCACTCCACTATCAAAAGTAGACCTATTTTGATCGATTCGTGCGATTCGAAAGTGTCGTCCGTGAGACCATAGTGCATTGTATTTAATATACTCCCAATTACATCCTTTTGCGAGTTCTTCTTCTTCTTTAGAGATATCTTTACCCGTTGCCTTTGCTTGTGAAACCACTGTATCTAGCCATCTGCTCGTTGGAAAAGATGGAAGAGGTCGAAGACTTTCTAGAAGAGGCAAAAATCTAGTGGAACGATTTCTTTGAAATTGAGCTCTTTCCTTTGCGTTAGTTTCCTTGGCAAGCTCATACCTTTCTAACCACTTCTACATAGGCTCAGAGTTAACTATGCAAAACTTCATTGCCTTCTCTCTGAAAGCTGCATCCATTTTTCTTTGCAATCCTTTACCTTGTGGTTCATCGCCTATGAGACGAACATCTTCATCATCGCTCCATAAGCGAGGCATTTTGGGATCCAACATACGTAGAAACTCAGTTATGAATACAAGAGATTCTTGTATAAGCCATCCCTCTTCCATGCTACCCTCTGGACGTGCTCTCTGGTACAATAAGAGCTAATAATAAATGACCTTTTTTTGTGGCCAACCATGGTGGGATATTATAATTGACCAAACATACAGGCCATATGCTCCATGAAGAACTATGTAATCCAAATGGATTCACTCCATCCATAGCTACGCCTAGATGTATGGACCGAGGCTCACTAGCAAACTCTGGCCACTTACTATCTATGTGCTTCCAAGCATCAGAGTCAGCAGGCACTCTCATTACATTATCTGTAGACCTGCTCTTTGTGTGCCATGACATTAACTCAGCTATAGATTTGCATCTAAACATGCTCTTAATTCGTGGAATGATAGGAAAGTAGCGAAGAACCTTTGCGGGGATTGCTTTGCCTACGTCTTCTCTAAATCTATTTGCTCCACACTTTGGACATACGTGGAGATGCTCATACTCATTCCAAAAGAGAATGCAATCATTCGGACAAGCATGAATTTTAGTATAATCCATTCGAATGGATTGTAAAAGGTTTTTCGCATCTCCACGCGTTGGATGCATGTCATTGCCCTCTGGCAAAAATTGATCTTTAAGAAGCTTGCAATAAGCAATTAAAACGATATTAGTAAATAAAGTTACTGTGATACAATAATGAAAGCCAATTTGTTCTCCACTTACTTGAATAATTCAGTGACACTACTATATGACCATCCATAAATGGATTGCAGATTGAGCATCGCGAGTGACGCACATAGTACAGATATCTTTGCTCCATTGTAAAGTGGTAAACGAGCTAATCTTCGCATGTTTTCATATTCTTCATCGACTTCGATTGTGGAATTTCTGTTGTGTCCATGAAACTGTCGACACCTTCTCCACCATCATGATCTTCGTCCATCTCATAAAATGCTTCAAGCATCTCTTCCATATGTTCATTCTGTGTAATATTATTAGTACTTGCTTGTACTTCTAAATCCTTTTTTGCTCTCTTTTGTCCACGAGAGGTTACCGATGCAATGTCGTTTGGATCCATCTGCTCACCTGGGGGACCATGTGAATGATAGCGTAGGTTCTCCAGTCGACTCCTATCAAATGATCCATACTCTCTAACATGTGCACTACAAATCTGTCGTTTTCAATAAATTTGATACTTGCACTGTGTGCAAGGACATGCCATTCTCTCTTCAGGATCCAAAGAAGCCATCTGCTACAATATGGACATTTTAGAACATTTGTTTTTTTATTAAACCTAAAAATCATACTCTTAAAGACTTAAACCCGAAATACTAAACCTAAATACTTAAATACCTAAAAAAACTTAAAACCCTAATTTTAAAACCCTAATCTATATAACTATCCTATTTTATCTACATATTCGGATTTTTTCTTAATTGATCCTATTATATATATATATTTATTTATTTATTCAGATTTTTTTCCTCTTAATTGAGTTATATGTATGCCTAAACCCTAAAACCCTAATTTTAAAGATCTAGACCTAAATTATGTATATTTCTATACACATGTGTATATACATGTATATATGTATTATATGTGTATGTGTATGTGTGTATATATGTTATGTAGGTGTTAAAACCCTAAATCCTAATCAAAATGACCTAGACCTAAAACGTGTATATATATGTATGCAGTATATATATGTGAATATAGATATGTGTATAAGTATGTGTGTATGTGTATGTGTATATATATTCACTCTATTTAAAATTATTAAACCTATTTTTATATATTTAATCATATATATTTTATTTCTTTATTTAAAACACTAGTTCTTATCATATTTTATTATCTATATAATTATCCTACTTTATATATATATATTATTTATACATTCAAATTTTTTTCTTAATTTATCCCATTTTTATATTTTTTATTATATATATATTTAATTAAATTATTTAAAACACTAGTTCTTTTTATATTTATTTATGTATATAATTATCTTATTTTATATATATATTTATTTATATATTCAGATTTTTTTCTTACATAATCCTATTTTTATATATTTAATTATATATATTTAATTAAAACCCTAATCTTAAAAATCTAGACCTAAAATATGTGTATTTTTGTATGCATGTGTATGTACATGTATATATGTATTATATGTGTATGTGTATGTGTGTATATATGTTATGCAGGTGTTAAAACCCTAAAACCCTAAACTTAAAGATTTAGACCTAAAATATCTATATTTCTGTATGCATGTGTATTTACATGTATGTATGTATTATATGTATATATGTGTTTGTGTATATATATTATGTAGGTATTAAAATCCTAAAACCCTAATTAGAAAGACTTAGACTTAAATCTGAAATACTAAAACCTAAATATTTAAACACCTATAAAAATCTAAACTCCTAATCCTAAAACCCTAATCATATTTTATATATATATTTATTTATATATTCAGATTTTTTTCTTATTTTTCTTTATATTTTTTCTTAATATAAATATAATTGAGTTATATGTATTCCTAAACCCTAAAACCCTAATCTTAAAGATCTAGACCTAAAATATGTATATTTTTGTATGCATGTGTATATACATGTATATATGTATTATATGTGTATGTGTATGTGTATGTGTATGTGTGTATATATGTTATGTAGGTGTTAAAAAACCCTAAAACCTAAATCTTAAAGATTTAAACCTAAAATATGTATATTTCTGTATGCATGTGTATCTACATGTATGTATGTATTATATGTATAGGTGTGTTTGTGTATATATGTTACGTAGGTATTAAAACCCTAAAACCCTAATCAGAAAGACTTAGACTTAAATCTGAAATATCAAAACCTAAATACTTAAACACCTATAAAAATCTAAACCCTTAATCTTAAAACCCTAATCATATTTTATATATATATTTATTTATATATTCAGATATATTTAATTTTATATATTTAATTATGTATATTTAATTATATATATATATTTAAAACACTAGTTCTTTTTATATTTATTTATGTATATAATTATCTTATTTTATATATATATATTTATTTATATATTCAGATTTTGTCCTTACGTAATCCTATTTTTATATATTTAATTATATATATTTAATTAAAACCCTAATCTTAAAAATCTAGACCTAAAATATGTATATTTTTGTATGCATGTGTATCTACATGTATGTATGTATTATATGTATATGTGTGTTTGTGTATATATGTTATGTAGGTATTTAAACCCTAAAACCCTAATCAGAAAGACTTAGAATTAAATCTGAAATACTAAAACCGTGTGTCTATGTATGCATGTGTGAGTATATGAGTATGTATGTACATATTGTTGATGACATGATTGCTTCTACTTCATCTACATTTGTATCCGCATGAGTGCATCTCCATTTTGTATCGAGGAGGCACTCCGTTTCTAGTCTATTTTCATTTTATATTGTATTTCCTTTGTATTTGGGTACCTTGCCATGTGCTTCTACCAGATGTATTCATTCTCCTTTCAGGAGACTTATCCCACATATGATGTACTTTTGAGAGCCCCTCCCAAATCTATATAAGGAGGGCCTCTCCCCTCATTTGTACTTGATTAGAAGCTTGAGGAGCCTACTCCATGCTCTTGGCAAGCTCATTTCTAATCCATATGAGTTTACCCATTTCATGTTCTACTCATTTTGTGTCTCCAACATTCTTTGTTTTGTGAGAGTACTTTACTTTTCATTTTGCTTCTGCATCCGTACTCTCTACATGGTATCAGAGTGCTAGGTGGAGGTCTTGGTGGTGCGTTTGGCAGTCGTTTTGGTGGTGGTGGTGCATCATTTTGGTGGCGTGCTTTCTTCTCATTGAGAGAGGCCTTTTGCCATCAGTTTTTTGGGATTCATTCTGCCCATTTGGCCACCCTCCCACACCACACATCTTCTTCATTTGTTTGTCCACCATTTGCTTTCATTTTCCCCTCCCTCCCACCCCTCTTTGTGGATTGAGTGTAATATGTTTTTCATTGTGAGAAATATTTACACAGAGATTGATAGTGGTGAACTGTGTGTAGTTAGTTGCTAATCTCAAGTAATTAAAAGTGTTCATAAACACTCCTTGCATTTTTTCTGTAACTTCTATCCATCATGGCGTATAGAGGGTGTCCCTCCCACGCCCCTCGATCCAGTTTATCACCGTTGCCTTCTTGTAGGCGCAACAGTTTCCTGATATGCTCACTATATCCATGTCCAGGAAGGCTCGCTGCAGATAATCAAGGACCTTCTGCACCCCCTTGGAAACCATATTCATCCCCATGGCGTCTCCAGTGAAATAGCGGAACTCCATTTAAGCATTTGTCAGCGGCCCACCTCTTCTTGTTCTCCTTCTGACTCGTGATCGCTGAGTGGGGGTTTTCCTCTCCATTTATCACAAGGTCAGAATTGCCCAGAGAACCAGAAGGTTGAGCGCGCGCTAAATTGCAATGTATACTGCACACTGCACACGCATTCATCGATTTGATTGAGTGGTGTCACACGTTGACAGAATGACATTTAGATCTGGATGCTTGTTCTCCGTACATTCCGGCTCGAGAGATTGATTTTTCCTTCATACACCATAGTGTTGCTGCAAGAAGCTTGAAAAACGAGAAAAACGGGAGGATCTGTTGATGCCATGAAGCAAGTGCGGTTGTATCCATAGCCGTGACGAGTGCAGAGAGAGACTGCAAGAGAGAGAGAGAGAAAGAATTTCTCTCACTTCAGAGAACTTAGCTCTGAAGGAAGCTATAGAGCACCTGGCTGGTGACCTGCGGGCTGTTGAGGAGGGAGTTGGAGCCATCTCCAGAACTTCATGCACCGACGGCACTCAGTGCGCTGATGCAGGAGAGCATTACAGACAGATAGACAGAGGCTCGCACAGAGAGAGCAGTCTCAGTTGGAGCGAGAGAGTCAATCGGGATAGAGAGTGCTATTGGTGTTCCTGTTTCCTGCGTCCTGAAGTTCGCGAGAGCTACTCCAAGGATTGCAAGAGCGATGATGTCCTCCTTGGCCTTCAACCTAGCAATGATGTGCTCCTTGGCCTTCAACCTTGGCGATGGAGCTATGCGGTTGAACATGCACTGACCAAACGGCTGCAGAGTCCAAACTGACATAGCACGCTGATTCACGTGGCCAGTTGTAGGGCGCAGATGTCCTTGGTCCCGCCAACAGCCAGAGAGCTCGTCAGATGCGTCGTTTGAGTTTGGCATTTTGTGGGGAATGCATCATTTCATTTTGGCGCAATAATAATTAAACATTCATTTTACTCTGATTATGTCACATCACTTATGATGTCAAGCGTGTTTGCGCTCCCCTATCATGGTCTAGTTCACTTTATATATGATCACGATAATAAGTTTGATTCGGTTTTGGGAATACACCTCACCATACAATGCTTATCTCAATGATACTTTGGCTAGCAGTCGAACTTGTTTTCATAGTGCAACTCTCATTGCTCCATATTCACATTAATAATTCAAAAGCCATTAAGTTCCTAAGGATTTCAAACCCACATCAGTTCAAAGTTTGATATTTCTAGCGTATCAACCCTCTAGGGTCTTCACTGTGTAAAGGGAAAACCTCATTTTGTATGCTCCAAGAGTAACAACCCTAGACTTTTGCACCCATTTGGCACTAAGTGCCCATCTTTGTAACTCCACTATAAGAAGTGTTGTGTGTGCAATTGTGGGTTGGAGGCTAGTCTAAGCCCACCCACAAAGTGACTCGGTTATTGCGCCTACTCTAAGGCAAGTGTGTTGTGCAATGGGAAAATCTAAGCCCCGTCCTCTCGAGTCGACTTCTCTTGGTGTTGTACAAGTGCAGGGCTACTCTAAGCCCCCCCCACCCAAGTTTTTCAGTCTGGTATCAAGTCGTTTATTTGAAGCTTTGCAATTATTTTGAAGCAGCATTTTTGGCAGAAGATTTTGGTAGTGTTTCTAAACACTTTATCTTCAAAGCTTGTGCGTTTGGCGAAGATTTTGGTAGTGTTTCTAAAAACTTTATCTTCAAAGCTTTGTAATGACCAAACGTGAAGGTAGCTCATCATCTATGGCTAACTTCTTACCCTCTTTCACCCCTATTTTTATGTCGAAGGATGAACGCCTCAATGGACAAAATTACAATCTATGGAAAGATGTCATGTGCGCTTATCTCTACACGAATCTTCTTCATGAGGTAGTAGATGGGTCAGACCGTGAACCCAATAGGGATACCAACTTAGACAATTGGCATGTGTGGAATGTCAAGGACAAAAGAGCCTTAGGCCAGTTGTTAGTTGCCTGCGATGAACTGACGAAGGGTCATATCACAGGCTGTAAGATGTCCAAGGATGCTTGGGATACATTAGCAGCATTGTATGAAGACAAAACCCCTTCAAAAATATATGCATTAGAGGCTGAGTTTCATAATTTGGCCATTAGGCCACACAACATAATTACCAAGGTATTAGCCAAATTTGAGGATTACCAGTGTAAATTAGCACTATGTGGTAGGCAGATCTCTAGTGAAGACATGGACATTCGGCTTCTCAACAAGTTACCTAAGTCGTACGAGATATTTGTCACAACTTTGTATAATCGCGGCCAAGTCTTATCTTGGGAAGAGGTTCATCAACTATTGCTCCATCATGACTCGCGAGCCAAATCCACTTCCTCTCAGGAGTTTGCCATGAAGGCCAAAGCCCAATTCACTAAAGGCAAAACCTCAAGTCATCAAGCTAGCAATGGATCTAAGAAAGGATCACATAATTCATCGAAGAAATTCACTTGCAACTTTTGTGGCAAGCCTGGCCACATTAAAAAATATTGCTTCAAGAAAAAGAACCAGGACAAGTCTAACTCTAATTCCAAAAGTGAACATCATTCTCACTGCACAAGTGAAGACCTATTTTTCACAAGTGAACACAAAGCGCTTATGGCAACCAAACCCAAGAAAGAATGGATTTTTGATAGTGGTGCTTCATCCCACATGTGCCATGACAAAGATGACTTCCATGAGTTGGAAGAGCGTCAAGGACAAGTTTACCTTGGAGACAACAAGTGCATTGAAATCCAAGGAAGAAGAAAAGTTCAAGTCATCAACTCTGAAGGGGAGGCCAAATCACTAAAAGATGTTCTTTATGTCCCAAGCCTCTGTAAGAATCTTCTCTCAGTCAAAGCCATCACAAAGTGCAACATGACGGTTCAGTTCGATCAGAACCAGGTTCAAGTCATTGATTGTGAATCTAATGAAGTGATAGCTCAAGGATATGAAGATAAGGGTCTCTACAAGCTCTCAAGTTTTATGGCCAAGGATTCAAGTTTCAACTTGTGGCATTGTAGATTTGGCCATAGCTCTTCCTTAGCTAAGATCTCTTCCAATCATCTTGTCAACGGTCTACCCAAGATCGCACAAGTGGAATTGAATTGCAAAGCATGTGACAAGCAAACAGCTTTCTCTTTGCCTAAAGAAGCATCAATTTCTGCAACTAAACCCTTAGCATTATTCCATATCGACATTTGTGGACCTATGAGTACACCTTCTCTAAGTGGGTCAATTTACTTCTTCATGATTGTAGGTGACTTCAGTAGATACACATGGGTTTATTCACTCAAGCATAAAGAAGATGCCATTTCCAAGTTCAAGGAGTGGACACAAACAGTTGAAGAAGACTTTCCCAGTTCTTTAAAGATCATCCGATCTGATGGAGATAGTAGCTGTGTCAATCCAAACTTCTCCAAGTACTTGAAGCAACATGGAATCAAGTATCAAGCCAAGCAAGATACTCAACCAGGTATTGCATTACAAAAGAGTCCAAGTGTGATCAAAATGGCCAAAGTAATGCTTAGACAAAAGCAACTACCACTAAAGTATTGGGGTGAAGCAGTGCAGACAGCAGTTCATATTCAGAAGAGGGGATTTTCAGATGTTTTGAAGAACAAAACACCATTTGAGGCTTACTTTCAAAAGAAGTCAAGTGTAAGCTATTTCCGCGTCTTTGGTAGTGATGCCTACGTCCAAGGCCATGATGATAATCGGCCTAAGCAATACATTTTCATCGGGTATAGTGAGCGAAGAAAGGCATACAAACTCTACGACCCAAAGAGTCACTCAGTTACAGTAACCAAAGACTGCACCTTTGATGAATACTCTAAGTATTCATCCCTTTTGGATCCTCCCATTTCCGCTTCAGAGGGGGATCATTCTAGTTTTGAACAGTCACACTATGTGGAGCATGCTCTCTTTGTACATGACTTTCCCGTTCATTATATAGTTTTGGAGCAAGAGGAATCAGAGATATCATCTCAGCTTATCCCTCAGATGGATTTACCTATCGTACCATCGAAGGCTTATATTTCCCCTCAGCTTCAGTTGGGCATTACTCCAGGATCAGTGACT
Source organism: Ceratopteris richardii (assembly GCA_020310875.1). Lineage (NCBI taxonomy): Eukaryota > Viridiplantae > Streptophyta > Polypodiopsida > Polypodiales > Pteridaceae > Ceratopteris > Ceratopteris richardii. Next base: position 55,461,881 of record CM035423.1, read on the forward strand.
CGTCATTTTCCATTCCTGTCTTCGAGAGTCCACATACCTCGCCTACAGCATCATTCTCAGCATGTCCCTTTCCATTCATGGAGTCTAGGATCTTTTCAGTTACCACAGGACACTCCTGCATCTACTTGGATTCATCACTCAGTTGGATCCTATTCTGAGTCAGCTTCTCGATTCAGAGGGGGCTTCCATGGTCCTACCGATACACAACAGGACTTTGTACACTCCATGGCGGCTTACAGCATACAGATGTACTACCATGTGATTATGATTTTATGCTTCATGCTTTATGTTTCACTCTTGCAGGACCTACTTCTCGGCACTACACATAGTGTGGTGGACATGGTGAAAGCTTTGGAGGTTCCGACATACCACATGGAGTCATCCTACCTATCTTGCATGGAGATGATCTCGTCCAGTGAGATCTTGTTCCGCTCGTGTACCTCATTGGTGGCCTACCTCTGGAGCATTCGCTTGATTCATCTGGTGGACATACTATGGAGTACCTGGCGATCCCGCATGATCGATACCACTTGGAGGCTATGGATTCCTAGACGTCGACTTCCTAGTGCTCGTGCTGCTGTTGTTGATACATTCTTGGTGGACCTTTCTCACATACCCTAGCAGCCTCCATACACTCCAAAATGGAGCTGCAGAGGGGGTGTTGACGACATGATTGCGTCTCCTTCGTCTACATTTGTATCCGCATGACTGCATCTCCATTTTGTATCTAAGAGGCACTCCGTTTCTAGTCTATTTCCATTTTATATTGTATTTCCTTTGTATTTGGGTACCTTGCCATGTGCTTCTACCAGTTGTATTCATTCTCCTTTCAGGAGACTTATCCCACATATGATGTACTTTTGAGACCCCTCCCAAATCTATATAAGGAGGGCCTCTCCCCTCATTTGCACTTGGTTAGAAGCTTGAGGAGCCTACTCCATGCTCTTGGCAAGCTCATTTTTAATCCACATGAGTTTACCCATTTCATGGTCTACTCATTTTGTGTCTCACACATTCTTTGTTTTGTGAGAGTACTTTACTTTTCATTTTGCTTCTACATGCGTACTCTCTACACATATGTGTGTGTATGTATGCATGTGTGTACATGTGTGTGTGTATGTATATATGCATGTGTGTATATGTGTGTATATATGCATGTGTGTATATATGTGTATGTATGTATACATGTGTACATGTGTGTGTATATGTATGCATGTGTGTACATGTGTGTGTGTATGTATACATGCATGTGTGTATATGTGTGTATGTATGCATGTGTGTATATATGTGTGTGTATGTATACATGTGTACATGTGTGTGTGTATGTATGCATGTGTGTACATGTGTGTTTATGTGTATGTGTGTGTATGTATGCATGCATGTGTGTGTATGTGTATGTGTGTGTATGTATGCATGCATGTGTGTATATGTGTGTATGTATGTGTGTATACATGTGTATGTGTGTGTGTGTGTATGTATGTGTGTATGCATGTGTGTATGTATGCATGTGTGTATATGTGTGTATGCATGCATGTGTGTATATGTGTGTATATATGTGTGTGTGTATGTATGTGTGTATATGTGTGTGTATGTGTATGTATGCATATGTGTATATATGTGTGTGTATGTATGTGTGTATGCATGCGTGTGTATGTATGCATGTGTGTAAATTTGTATGTGTGTGTATGCATGCATGTGTGTATAGGTGTGTGTATGTAAGCATGCATGTGTGTACATGTATGTGTGTAGGTATGCATGTGTAAATGTGTAAATGTGTGTGTAAAGGTGTGTAGGTATGCATGTGTAAATGTGTAAATGTGTGTGTGTGTATGTATGCTCTATTTTCCTATCTCTATCTTCCTTTCTTTCATTATTCTTTATCTCTCACTCTCTCTCTCTCTCTCTCTCTCTCTCTCTCTCTCTCTCTCTCTCTCTCTCTCTCTCTCTCTCTCTCTCTCTCCCTCCCTCCCTCCCTCCCTCCCTCCCTCCCTCCCTCCCTACCTCCCTCCCTCCCTCCCTCCCTCCCTCTCTCTCTCTCTCTCTCTCTCTCTCTCTCTCTCTCTCTCTCTATCTATCTATCTATCTCTATCTCTCTCTCTCTCATTTCTCTCTCTCTCTCTCTTTCTCTCTCTCCTTCTCTCTCTATCAATAGAAATCACTTACAAGTATTTCCCTCTTTTGGATCGTTGTCGTCAAAGCATAATGTATGCTGCCTATCGTCCAATTCCAAACAATCGATGCCAAAGAACTTCTGCAACATCAAAGAAAAGAGAAATTATAAAACCTAAAGCATAGAGAAACACAAATGCTAATAGTACACGCAACACTTACCAAGATGTGAGATCTAAGCTGAGAGAGTGTGTGTGTGTAGAGAGAGAGATCTGTGTGTGCGTGTGTGTGCACAAGACAATGCAGGTCGCAATTCACTTCGTGCATGCAAGTTCGATAGAAGACAAACAGTACTCAGACATGCGCAAAAATGTGAAGTTTTTCTCTCGGGTTCACGGTATGTTTAAAAGTCGGCCTCAGTATATGCGTCGGTAAGAGCGTCGGTATACGCGTCGGTAACTTCCAGTAAATTACCGATGCTTATACCGATGCATATATCGATGCATATACCGACACATATACTGGTGACTGCGGGCCACATCGATAGTCTGTTTAAAATGGTCATACGGACGATCCCTTGACCGTCGATATCTCTAAGTGACATTTTCCAACACCCATACCGACGCCGAGTGTGACCGTCGGTATATGCAGCATCGGTATGCCCCCCATATGTTGTAGTGGAGGAATCCCAACGGAACTAAGCCTATTCACTGTATAATTGTTGTTTTATTGAGTCAAGCATAGGAGAGTAGGCATCGGTGGAACTTCCTTTTGAGAAACAAAATCCAAATATAACATTTACTAAAGGTATGGTTGGAGTGATTCACTTCAAACTCTTGTGGAGAACTTCCTGGTTTTTTTTAATAGGGAAGATAATTAATAAATGCACAGAAAACAATCTATTTAATCATCCAAATATAACATTTATTAAAGGTATGGCTGGAGTTATTCACTTTCAAGCTCTTGTGGGGACACTTTTATGAAGACACACATTTGGTTTGTTGACAATATGAGGATACATGTGCCGCTGCAACGCCTCCATATAGAAGCATTCCATAGGAGCTGTGAGCGAGCAAAGATTGGTGGCATCATAAGCAGTTTAATCCCTCTAACACTCAGACATAGGCTGTCATGATTTTGCTAGCTTTAATTAACATTAGCTGCAGCCAATAAATTGCCCAAACATTTATTTTATTTTTTCGGCAAAAGAACAACCTTCTTCATTCATGACCCAAAATGTACAAACATTATCTTAGGGCGCTTAACAAGAAAGGTCGCACAATTGTCTCTCATCTTCTTAATATTCTCCATGATAGTGCACCTTCAAACTTTCACTCAAAAACGAACTTCCAATCATTAGTGCACAGACACCCCTATCTTTTATATATGTAGCGCAAAGTCTCAGCATACATACAGTACACAACTCGTTCCATTATTCAGAACAAAGTTTTATGTTATTTGGTAATTCATCATTAATTTATTGGCTCATAAGGGTCAGTACTTTTGATTTGTTGTAAATCGTCGGTTCGTATATGTATGTTCTCTTTCTTACTACATTAAAAAAGGAAAACAAATATGAACAGATTGCAAAGGAGAGTATGAACAAAACATATTCTCGAAAGCGTTCTTTTTCTTGCTAGCTCTAGCTTTCGCTTCTGTGTCTTCTCTTTCTTTTTTAGCAGAAACAGGGAAATTGTTGAATAAATGAAAAATTATACATATGTGCAAGGGGAAAGACCTCGAGAAACACTCACAGCCTTACAATTAGACCATCACTCAGGTACATGAGAATATCATGTCAAATCTCATGGGAGAATACAAAGAAAGGAGAGTGGATTTCATCATTCTCGGTGACCTTTCTTCTTTATTTGGCTATGAGGGTGTCATCCTCCATCTCCTTCAGCCCAAGCGTGTTCTCCATCCCTGTTCTCCACAATGTCCTGCTCTCCTTCATGAAGTGAACTCTCTTTGATTGTAGCTAAATGATAGGGAGCTTCTTCGTTGAAGTTGCAGAATCCAAGGTAGTCACACATATCACGTGTCAATGGTGGTGGCTCCTAAGATGCATTTAAGGAGGATTAGAAGGTCTGCGCTGCTGCATTTAAAGAAGAGTTTGTTGGGGAGAAATAGTTTCCAGAGAAGAGTAGATGCCAATGGCCATGCGAGCGTCTCTGATCACAAACTCTCCATTGAAAGTAAGAAGCTCCTTCTTCTGAAGTGTTTCATCAGCACAAAAGCCGCAACTGACTATCTTCCGCTCTCGTTTCATGTTCGTATCCAGAAGAATGTCTCTCACGAGAATCACCTCCTTCCTTTAAATCACCTCTCTCTCTCTCTCTCTCTCTCTCTCTCTCTCTCTCTCTCTCTCCGCTGAAACTGACCAGTGACCGCCCATAACGTGAGCTGCGTGCCCTCTCCAAAAGAGAAAACATATCTTTCTATATTTAATATTTTATATAATTATTACTATACAATATATAGCATATAGTATATAAAAAAGTATGTTTAAAATAGATTCGCACGCATATTTTCCCTCACGAAGCAAAAAATACATATGCTTCAAAATATACACGTAGGCACACATATAATACATACATCTAGAGAGCTCATTCTTGGGGTGGTCATTTTGGAGAAGAGAGCTTGTATTATGATTAGAAGCTATTGTAATAAAAAGTCTTCTTCCTTCCATTGGTCTCCTTCTTACCTCTTCCTTGTGTGTCATATCACCTTTGTGCATATCATCCCCTCACTATCGGCATATCATTCTCACATCTCCAAGATTTAATAATTAAGGAGGTGAAGCTTCTTGCTCTGACACTCATTCTTATGTAGAGTGACATCAATTTTGGTGTTGTTGTTGTGGAGAATGCTTGAGAACGAGCGTGTGATGATAACAATATTGAATAATTGATGTAGGAAGGTAAAATTAATTGTTTTCATTGATTTTTTTCACTATTCTAATCCCTTTTGTGTTTCATCGGCACAAAAGCCACAACTGACTATCTTCAGCTCTCGTTCGATGTTCGTATCCAGAAGAACGTGTCTCACGAGAATCACCTCCTTCCTTTGACTCTCTCTCTCCCTCGCTCGCTCGCTCTCTCTCTCTCTCTCTCTCTGAACCGACCGCCCCGGTCTTCCGAATTCCTCCACGTAACGTGAGCCGAATTCCTCCACGTAACGTGAGCTGCGTACCCTTTCCAAAAGAGAAAACATATCTTTCAATATCTAATATTTTATATTATTATTATTATACATTATATAGTATATGAAAAAGTATGTTTAAAATAGATTCACACGCACATTTCATTCAGGTGTATAATGATGCATAGCAAAAATACATATACTTCAAGATATACACGTAAGCACACATATAATACATAGAACAATCATACGCACATACTTAAGCACAAATGAGAACACACTCAAATGTATATGCATACTCACACAAACACACACACACACAGACACATAGCAATGCACATATATACAATATACAATCGCATCCGCACGAATAACGGAAGCACAATTGCACATACATATGCATGAAAAAGTTACAACACACATACTATAAAGCATGCGTGCATACAGAAGCAGTATGCACATATAGGAATATATCTTTTCACACGCATGCGCAAGAACACAATACAAACAGACACATATATATATAAACATGAAGTACACATGCTATGCATACAAATGTACTTGCTAATATCTTATGTACATAAAAATGATGATATCAAATCAATGGTAAGCGACATCAATGGCATACAAGTGATGAATAAATGAGCTATATTTATTCGTGAAGACAAGCCATTATGAGCTATAAGCACAAACAATCACACACACAAAGACATGCATGTTATCATGCATTAATCAAGAGGCTTATAGATGCGAGATTTATGGAAGGAGTTCAGTGATTGTTGCTTTGAATTTGTGTTTCAAGCATGATATTGCATAGGGCGAGCACATAAAAGAGGTCTAATTCATAATTATAGAAAAAACATCAATTTTCCAAATCAAACAATGATTTTTATCACTACCCTTGTATTATAACCAACCAATTTTGTAATTAAGCACTTTATTTTGTAAACGAAGGAGTCCTAAGCTTGAGGATCTTAGAAAGATTCTCACCACCAATTTTCATAATTTGTGGAGCTCATTACACACCTCAAATTAGACTTAAAACCTATTTTTTAAGTAAGTCAGACATTATGTTTAAAACCAGCCAAAGCTAGTAGAAAACTATAATAGATCTAGAGAGCTCATTCTTGGGGTGGTCATTTTGGAGAAGAGAGCTTGTATTATGATTGGAAGCTATTGTAATAGAAAGTTTTCTTCCTTCCATTGGTCTTCTTCTTACCTCTTCCTTGTGTGTGACATCACCTTTGTGCATATCATTCACTCTCTATCATCATATCATTCTCATATCTTCAAGATTTGATAATTAAGGAGGTGAAGCTTCTTGCTATGATACTCATCCTTGTCTAGAGTGACACCAAATTTGGCACTGTTCTTGTGAAGCACACTTGAGGATGAGCATGTGATGATAAGAGTATTAAATAATTGATGTCGGAAGGTAAAATAAGTTGTTTTTGTCAATTTTTTCACTCTTCTAATCCATTTTTATCATCATCTCCATCTCCACAACCTTCAATTACCACATGCACACATCATCTTATTCACCAAATTTTTTAGTTTTTACCATATTGATCCCTTCCCCCACAATTCCCTCATTTGCATTTACAAGGGAGTGAGAGAGCGAGTTTGCATGTGCTTGTTTTCAATGATTTCTTGTAGGTATAGCCCCATCATTGAATCTAGGTCTACACACATATGACACAAATAATTTTCAAAATCTACACTAAGCAATTCGATTTGTCATGATTGTTGGAGTTTGAGGTCTACAAAAGCACACGAACAGCACAAGGAAGAAGAAGAAGCTTGACGCACAATACACAATATTGGATGCATTACCAAGAGAATGGGTTATAGGCATATATACAAGTGACGGGAAAAAACCTCCGAAAGAGGGAAAAAAGTACCCCGATGGTTATAGTGTGTTTGTACACATCACTATCGAAATATATCATGTAGTGAAGAAGGAGTTGGCACTCATATACAAGGAACCTGCAAGCTATGTTGAATCAATCCGCAAAAGGAAGTAAGCCCAAAGCTTTGTGGAAAGCTTTAAAATTATCCCTAGACAAAGCCTTTGTGAAAATGTTTGCAATGTTCTCTCATGTGGGAACATATGCAAAATTGATCTCTCTAGCAAAGAAACCCTCCCTGACATAACAATAAAGCATCTCAATGTGCTTATTGTAAGCATCAAACACAGGCTTCCTAGAAATTGCGAATGTGCTCTGATTGTCATTGAAGATGGTGGTGGCAGAAGATTGACCAACACCCAAATCATCCATAAGGGTTCTGAGCCACACACACTCAACAATCACTGTGAAAGTTTCTCTATACTTAGCCTCACAACTAGAAGTGGCCATAGAATGCTGCTTCTTGCTCAATTAAGATATGCATGAGCTACCAAGCATCAAGCAAAAACCACAGGTGGACACAGGAGTGTCATAGCAACCAGGCCATTCACATTCAAAAAAGCATGTAAATCTAGCTATAGTGATTCCCAATTGGGATAAAACAATCCAAGAAGTCGGGTACCACTCGATAATGCATAAACCTGCTCATCTCTGAGACACCAAACTAAATATCCACCTGATTAATGCATAAGTAAATCAAGCATCCAAAAGCCTGCTAATAGAGAATAGCATCAAATGCATCTCTAGCATCATCAAGTCTCCCCATAAACCTATTTCCATAGTAGTCGTAATAGATTTGCAGCCTTCAAGGCCAAAACATTGCAATAATGTGTCAATATATTTTGTTTGACACAAAATTGTTCCACCATCAGATTGCATAAACTGAATGCCCAAATAATGATGTAAATGCCCCAAATCTAACATCTCAAATGAGGCATGCAAATCAATCTTAAAAAATCATCAATATGCTTCTCATGAGGACCGGTGAGTAGCATGTCATCAACATAGATAACAATGATTAAAATCACATCATTTGCATGCTCAACATATAAGAAGCTCTCAATCAGACTATTCTTAAAACCATTTGCAATTAGGTAGGCATGTATCTTTTCATACCAAGTACATGGTGCTTACTTCAAAATCTATAATAACTTTTTCAACTTTCTTACTTTGTTTTCATGCCCTTTCTACACAAAACCACGGGGTTGAAAACTATACACTTATTCATGCAAGTCACCATTCAAACATGTAGTTTTAATGTCGGAATGATTTATGTTCCAACCACGATGAGATGAAAAAAGTCATTTGGCATGTAAGAGAAAAGGTATCATTAAAATCAATTCCTCTTTCTTTAGAAAAACCCTTTGCAACAACCCTAGCCTTATACCTATCGATTGTTCCAGCATGCTTAGGCTTTAGCTTGTACACCTGCTTAGTTCCAATGGCCTTCTTGCCAAGAGGCAAGTCACATAAAGACCAAGTACCATTTTTCATAATAGCATCATATTCTGATTACATAGCAGCCATCCAATTTTAAGAATTTTGTGTTTCATCAAACAAAATAGGCTCATTCTCATCACAAATACTAGAGGCAACCATAGCATAGCAATGTGATTCAAAAGAAGCACTATGAGATCATGAAAGAGTACGATATGATAGAGGTGCATCTAATTTCCTATCTTGCAAAGTCTCCACCATCCATTTACGCATAGTTTTTGCCTCCTCTATATCAGCTCTCTCATCAATAAAAGCACTATGTAAATTTTCATCTAGACAGAAAGAGTATGAAAAATTGAAATATGTGCAAAATATGTAGAGAATAGCTAGTGGGGGGTGTGCTTAAGCAAGGGGCATCTTGGACACGTATTTCCACAACTCTAAGTCATAATACAACTCAATTGATGTTTTAAAGACCACATACTAACCTCTTTAACCAATCAAAAGCATATACATGTCAAAAGTGAAGTCCAATCACAGCAAGAGGGGAGCTAGATCTTCTCTAATCAAATTCTTTACATTATGGGCATGAATTGATGCCTCAAACTTGTGGAAATTAGCCTCCTTCGACTATGGATGATGTGGCTATTTCCATTCCTTGCAATCCTTAGCTTCTTCATAACTAGTTGGTTCTTTGTCCTTGATTACCTGAGTCATGTATGCATAATGCTTTGCAATAAAATTATCATATGCTAACCTTTGAAGTGGATATCTTACTCTTTAAGACCTTCTTTTACTTCCTTTAGGTGTGGTTGCCATCTTCTTTCTTTGTTTTTCCACTCCTGGAGTTTGAATTTCTTCTATCTCTTCATCTTCCAACATGCTCTCGTCCACATAGCTTCCTTCTTCAACTGAAATCTTGTCTTTGCCTTTGACTTTGCTTTCTTCAGAGCTACTCATACACACACTACAAGAAAATTGCAGCTTGTCCATAGTGATGTATGTGGTCTCGTCAATACTCCATCTTTTGGGAAGCATGTATATTTTGTTACCTTCATTGATGATGCTACTTGCCATACACGGGTGTATCCTATGAAAGCAAAGAATGAGGTATTTTTTTGCTTCAAAATATTTTTATCTATGGCTAAAAAAATTTCTTCAAACAAGCTCTTGACTCTACGCACTGATCATGGTGAATACATGTAACATGAGTTTACTACTCTTCTTTGTGAAAGAGGTATTTCAAACCAATGTATGGTGCCATAAACACCTCAGCAAAATGGTGTTGTCGAGCATAAAAATAGAACTCTACTTGAAATGGCATGATGTATGGTTAAAGGAAAGCATCTTCCTAATAATTTTTGGATGGAGGCAGTCATGTGTGCAAACTATGTGTTGAATCACTGCCCTACAAAAGCATTGAGAGTCATCACTCCTTATGAGGCTTGGAATGGACATAAACATATGGTTAGTCATATGCATGTGTTTGGTTTTTTGGCATATGCTCTTGTGCCATCACAACAACATCAGAAACGTGATGACAAAGCAAAGAAATGTATACTTGTTGGTTATAGTGTTGAAAGTAAGGGATATCATTTGTACCATCCATTGATGAACACAATTATTGTGAGTCGAGATGTGGTATTTGCTAAAAATTCAGTTTTCCCTCTACTTGAATGCAAAAAATAGCCAATAGTTAGCTCACAATGTGTGTTCGATACACTCATACCTTTGTTCCAAAATGATGCATTTGACTATGGCCATGTATATCAGCCAATTGAGGCTCAAAGGGCTCAAAAAATCAAGCAAAATAGAGCTAAAGATATAGAGAATTTGGAGCTAAACATGGCTGAAATTTTTTATCCAAAAATTATCGAAACCGCTAGAACATTTGCGTCAAGATATGGCTGAAAATGAGCATGAAATTCAGCCCATGCATGATATACATGTTGATGGTCTATTACATAATGAATGCATGTCTATCAAGAGTGCACAAAGCATGCGAAAGTGGCTGAAACAAACTTTTCAGGACAGCAAATTGAGTGCATCTTTACTTGGTAGAACAAGATCAAGCTCTCACCATGCATCAAGTAACTTTGTGGATTATTCTCTTATGGCAACAGCATGTAATGAAAAGCCACTTACTTTTGGAGATGCATGTGATGATCCACAATGGATGAGTGCTATGCAATCAGAAATGGATTCCAAACATAGGAATGGTACATGGGAGTTATGTGAATTTCCAAAAGGAAAAAATGCAATTGGTACAAAGTGGGTTTACAAGATGAAGAGAAAGTCTGATGGTAGCATTGATCGCTACAAAGCTAGATTACTTGCCAAAGGATATGTGCAACAATATGGCATTGACTATGAGGAGAATTTTGCACCTACTTCACACATGACTACCATTCGTACTGTGGTTGCATTGGCTTCCCATCGAGGTTGGAAAGTACATCAATTGGACATAAAAATAGCCTTCTTGAATGGTGATTTGGAAGAAGAGGTCTATGTGATGCAACCTTCTAGATTTGCCATGAAAGGGAAAGAGCATATGGTTTTTCATTTGCATAAAGCTTTGTATGGTCTCAAGCAAGCTCCATGTGCATGGTATGACAAAATACATGAGCACTTGGTGCTCTTGGCTTCACATGTAGTTCCATTGAAAGCACACTCTATGTATGCAAAGATGGGGCTGATCTTATAGTGATTTTCCTTTATGTCAATGACATACTTTTGATTGAGTCATATGATGCAAAACTTGACATTCTTATGGCTGATTTGCAACATACTTTTGATGTCACTTATCTTGGTCCTTTGAGCTATTATCTTCGCATCCACTTTGTATCTGTTGAGGGGGGAATTGTTATGCATCAAGCAAAGTATGTTGAAAAAATACTTCGGCGCTTTGACTTGGAGGATTGCAAGCCAGTTTCCACACTAGTTGAAACAGGATTTAGGTTCTCAGTTGAGGATTCAAGTGATTCATTTGACACTTCTCTTTATTAGCAAGATGTGGGATGTCTTATATATGCATACAACACAATGCCAGATATATAGTATGCAATTTCTCAGTTGAGTTGATTCATGCATAGCCCTAGTACTAAGCATTGGCAAGCAGTGAAATGTGTGTTTAGATATCTCAAAGGCACTTTGAGATTAGGTCTCTTTTATGGAAGAGATATTCAGCCACGCTTGCATGATTTTATAGATAGTGATTGGGCTGGTTGTTATGATACTCGTGTGTCCACTAGTGCTAATTGTTTTTTCCTTGGAGACTCATGCTTGGTCGAGTAAGAAGAATCAATGCTCTTTGACTACAGTAGACAAGGTTTTGGAAAACACTTCTGATTACAAGAACACCCACATAGGGAAAATGATACAAGAATACGTAATTAATACAAGACCTCCCACAACCCAGGATTTATATGTATGAATAACTTGACTAGAGATGTTACAAGATATCCCACAACCCGAGATCGTAAGTATGAGTCAAGATATCTGGATTACAAAAAGTCCCTTTTGGGAGATGAACTAAATACAAGAAAGAACTCGACAAGATCTCGTACTACGAGATTACAAGAGGACAAGAGAGGATGTCCAAGAACTAGACTAGACAAAACTAGAACAAGGAAGAAGACAAGAACAAGAACTAAAACTTGGAGAGTACTTACTTGGTGGTCACGACTCCTTGAGCTACAAAGACTGGTATTGGCAACACTGAGTATATATGTAGCCAAGACCTCCTTATATAGGATTTCAATGGCGATTCCCAAGGGCGGTTGTGAGCTCATGATGTCATCAATGATATTAGCAATCCAAACAGGACCTCTAGATGTCAGTTAGCAAGTAGACAGTCGATCTTAGGGTTTTGACACATTCAGGATGCAATGGAAGCATTGGTTTCTGTTAATTTTAAACCAATGATGAGATATAGGATTCACATAGAATGAGGTTCAGGATGATTTCCTTTATCCATGAAAATTTGAATTTTTCTAGTTTGTTATGCTTGGAGAAATCTAAAATGGTGTCCTCTCTGCCCAAACTTGAGGCACCTTGTAAACATGTCTATGAAGGTGATATTTTGGGCAAAATGCAATGTTCTTTTCCTCCCTCCCAAATGATGGTTCAATTAGAGCTACTCAAAAATTGCAGCTTGTTCACAATGATGTTTATGGTCCTATGTAGACACCTTCTTTGGGAAACTACCTTTACTTTGTGACTTTATTGATAATTTTTCTAGGTATGCATGGGTGTATCCATTGAAAGCAAAGTCTGATGTGTTTATGTGCTTCAGATAGTTTTTAGTTTTAGATAAAGATCTATCAGCATGTAAAATGGGCACCCTTCATTGTGGTCGAGGGGGGCAATATATGTCTTTTGATTTTAATGCATTTTTTGCTGAACCTGGGATAAAACATTAGTGTACAGTGTCGTATACACCTCAACAAAATGGATTTGTTGAAGGAAACAATAGGTATCTAATGGAGATGGTGAGTTCTATGGTCAAAAGTCAGGCGTTACCACATAACTTTTGGCTTGATGTTGTTATGTTTCTAGCATATATACTTAATAGGTGTCCCATCAAAGCACTGCAATCTATCACTCCATTTGAGGCTTGGCATCTTTGCAATCCATCTATTTCTCATTTGTGTGTCTTTGATTGTCTAGCATATGCATTGGTGCTTGAACAACAATTCATGAAATTGGAAGATAAAGCAATGAAATGTATTTTTTTTGGATACAGTTATGAAGGAAAAGGCTATTGTCTATATCATTCATAGAATAAATGCATCTTGGTTGGCCTTGATGTTGGTTTTGTGGAAGATGCAATTGAGGCATTACTTTCATGTACTAAGGAGACATCAATTAGTTCCAAAGATGTGTATGACACCTTGTTGCCTCTTTTCATAGATGGACAATCAAGCGCTAGTCCAAATGAGGATATTTCTCAACCTTTACAAGTTTCACATGATGATGCAAATCATTCCATTTCTTGCACTTGTTGAGGAGAGGGCTGATATACAGGAGGCAAGAACTATGCCTAAATGGCTGATGCAACTTTGTGAGATAGCAAATTAGATGCACCTCTATCATATCACACTCATTTAGGCTATCATATTATTTTTTTCACATTAGATTGTTATGCATTGGTTGTCTCTGGTCTTTATGATGAGGATGAGCCTATTTCTTTTGATGGAGCACAAAATTCATAAAATTGGATGGCTGCTATGCAAAAAAAATATGATGCTATTATGAAGAATGGTACTTTGTCTTTATGTGATTTTCCTCTAGGTAAAAGGTACATAGGCACTAAATGGGTATACAAGTTCAAACATAAACATGATGGAACAGTTGACAGGTATAAGGCTAGGCTTGTTGCAAAATCTTATTCTCAAAAGAGAGGCATTGTTTTTGTGAGACCTTTGCTCCCACATGTTGAATGACCATAGTTCATAGCATCTTTGCACTTACATCTCATCATGATTGGAATGTACATCAGCTGGACATCAAAATTGTATTTCTAAATGGTGATTTACATAAAGAAGTGTATGTATTATATCCTTGTGCTTTTGTACAAAAAGGATAGACAAAGCACATTGATACTTTCGACAAACCCTGTGCGATCAGAACATTGAGGTGCATTATCATTATATCAATGAGAGGTACTCTGTTGGGGAGATCAATTTGGCATATGTTCCCACACAGGAGAACATTACAGATCTTTTCACAAAGGCTCTGCCTCGGAAGAAGTTTGAAGCTTTCCGCAAAGTTTTGGACTTACTTCCTTTTGTGGATTAATCTCTTTCCACATAGCTTGGCACTTCTCTATACATGAGTACCAGCTCCTTGTTCATTGCATCACTCCTAGGATGGACTTGTTGATATATTTTGGTAATGATGTGTGTGGACACACTTAGGACCATCAGGGCACTTTCTGCCCTATTTAGGAGGTTTTTTCCCCAACTTGTATATATGTCTATAACCCTAATGGTTCACTTATTTTTGTACATTCACTTGGTGATACATTGAGTATTGTATGTTGTGCTCCAAGCTTCTTCTTCTTCCTTGTCCTATTCGTGTGCTTCCACAAACCTCAAACTCTAACATGCTTTTAGGCTCATGTGGAACAAATTGAATAGAAATAGGATTTATTACCTCATTATCTAGAAGAGGTTTATGGAATTCACCCACTCTTTTCTTAAGTCATCCTACATGAAATAGTGGATGGACTTGGCTACTTCTTGAGAACTTGGAGCTGGTAAGCCATCTTTCTTGTTGTCTTCAGTATTAGGAATGGACCGCAATACCAAGGAGAGATTTTTGGACAAGTTCTCTTCTTATGATTTCAAACCAAGATGGAACTCTAAGATAGACTTAGTGTCTGTTGTAGAGTAAAGAAGAGCAGAGATACAAGGAAAAATAAGGGCCCCAAAATTTTTCTAATGCGGACACTTTATTTTTGTAACATAGTCACCTGCACTAGAGGAGTCCTCTAGATGCATACCTAGAAATATTTGTATCATTACCTTTGTAAATTAGTAGGAAATTAGTCTTTTAGTCAATAAAGTGCCGGTCCCTTGTGTGAAAAGACCATTTCCTGTGCACAAGTATATAAGTCATTTTGTGACTCTTTGTAAGGACTTTTGGCCATTGTGAGAATCAAGAGCACAGAATTTCGAATTTGTGTCTTCTCCTCTCTATATCTTCTTCCTTGTGAGTTTGCATGCATGTGTGATGCTTGAAAAGAGTGCTTTCAAGTGTTGTCTATCCATGGTAGTGCTTGTTTGTTGTTGGTAAGGTGTGTGCTAAGTGTAGGAAGTGCTGAAGCATAGGTAGGTCATTCCCGCGGCTCAGTATTTTGCTCATAACTTGAAGTAGGAGTGTCAGAATTGAGTCACCATTGGATGCATCTTCTCGAGAGCTTTGAAACGAACCCACTATTCGCATTTGAATGCATGTCCTCATACACTCAGCTAGGTTTTGATACTGCTTGGATTGATAATTAAAGTGTGAATCCCCACTATATGCACTTGTAGGGGATTGAGGTATAGTCTCTTTCTTCACAAGTCCCAAAGTCGATACTTAGGTATACATGTTTTTTGGCACAATTGTCAGGGAGTGTCGAATCAAACCGAGGCATTCAGGTGATGGTGAAAGCTCTTAGCATTGAAGTGAGTAGAGGAGTTGTGAATTTCTCTTTTTTGGTAAGTCACTTTCATCCGCACTTACTACTTCTCACTTTTGGAGTGTGTGTAGTGAGTTGTTAGTTTAGGGGAGTGAGTAGAGAGAGAAGTTACAGTAGGTAGGAGGAAGTAAGCGAGTTAGGCTAGGAAGATAGGGTTAATTTTCAAGTTCTTTCCCTTCAGCCTTTTCAATTAGGTACTTTTCAGAAGTATAAATTTCAAATCACTTGTCTGAACACGTGTCATGACCATGTGAACTACAGGTGTCGCGAGAGTGAGATCATGGTGTGTGGAGCTAAACAGTGTGAGAAATTGTTGAAAGGTTCTTGAGGGCAACTTAGGAGGTAAGCCTACCAAGTCTTTGCTCTAGAAACTTCAAGTTCAATCAAGGTAGAGAGGAAAACGACCTGCGACAGATGTCGTGAGGGAAATATCTAGGGGCTGAGTGAGAAACTTCTTGATTCAGACACTTTGGGAAGGGGAGATAAACACTAAGATCACACACATTAATTTTATTTTCTAAAATACTTGCTTGTGTGTGAAAAAAAATCAAGTATCGTGACCTCCCAAGGTTGAGTGTCGCGACATTTAAGTGTCATGCCCTCCCCAAGTTGAGTGTCACGATACGTACACTGATTAACTGTCGTGATACTTACCAAGTGTTGTGTGTCGTTGACATCAAATGTCATGACATCTCACCAAGTATCGAGTATCGTTGACATCAAGTGTCGTGACATCTCACCAAGTATCGAGTATCGTTGACATTAAGTGTCACGGCATCTCACCAAGTATCGAGTATCCTTGACATTAAGTGTTGCGACATCTCACCAAGTATCGAGTATTGTTGACATTAAGTGTCGTGATACTTACCAAGTGTCATGTGTCATTGACTGAGTAAGTGTCGTGTGTCGTTTGCAAACCCAGTGTCGCGATACTTCCGAAGTGTCATGTGTCGTGTGTCGTTGGACATCCAATGTCACGATACCTACTAAGTATCGAGTGTTGTTGACGGACCAAGTATCGTGTGTCATTTACACATCAAGATTCGTGATACCTACTAAGTGTCGAATGTCGTTGACTGACCAAGTTTCGTGTGTCGTGCTAGAGACCTTAAGTGATACCTCAGCCAGGAGATTCCAAATTAAGGAGGAAATACATATAAATCTACAGATTTTAAGGAGAGCACTAGGAGCCAAGGGCTGTCCAAACTCAGTTAGAGCTCTTAGTGAATGAACTTGAGATTAGGAAGAGTCCTAGGAAGCTGAAGAAGTGTAGTCTCATCTGTAGGAAGTTTAGCCGAGCCGAGTATTCACTCCCATTATTCTGAAACCTCGATTGAGTCGGAGGAGGAAACCATTATGGCCTCAAAAGACATGCATAGTTCTGTACCGATCGCCGGCCTAATGTCTATCATTGAGGAAGAGTATTGAACCTCTTTAGAATATGTGAGCACCAATCAACATGACCTACCCATCTACATAGATGGATTGAACAGATCAGTGACTAGGCTGAAGAAAGCCAGAGATGCTCACATAGTGCCTAGACCAGTAGTCAAGTACGTGGGAGGATTCTATATGGTTAAAAGAGGGATTCTATATGCAATCACTGAACACCCAGAGAGCATCAATGAGCATAGGGAGGAAGATAATGGCCAGCACCCTAACAAAGAGGAACGAGAAGAGCATGTGTCAACCCCTAGAGGGAAGTCCATTATTAGGGTTTGGAGAGGGGACCTAATTCTCCAAGATGTCTCCTTAATGGATGTCTATTTGGTAAATGGAATGGATCATTTACTTAAAACCAACTCTTCATTATGGGAAGAAGTGACCAACCCAGCCACCATCTATGAGTTACGCGATCCCGAAAACCCCTCTCATGTTACGTACTTGGACAAGAATCAGAGAAGATATTGGCCCATGACTAAATTGGAGAGAGCTAGGCTGAAATATCAGAACATTTCTATATTCCCACCTAGGGATCAAGCCACTACTTCGCAAAATCCCCAAGGAAGTCACCAACATTTGTCTTATCAACATTCACGGTAGACACAACAACAGAGCATTCCGGTTAGACCCCAAGTCTAGTTTGCTATGCCTAGTTATAATCCCAACTATCGATCCCCTGCAAATGCAGAACTAAGAAATAGGATTCCTATTCTTGAGAGACTACCAGTCGGAAGAGATCCATGCATACCAATAGGACGACCAGTTTTCCCTGTAATGCCAAGACCGCCTGAACCTGGAAGAAGACTAAGACCAATTCAAGTTGCCAAATGCATGAGAAGCCACTATGATGGTTTTGGTGAGCCATATGATCACATTGTTGAATTCAAGCAAGTGGTGACAGCTGAACAAGTAGAAGACTTCTTGATCCAATATGAATCATTTGGCCTAACCCTTATAGACACAACCTTAGCATGGTTCCAACCCTTAGATACTAATAATTTTCAAAACATGGAACAAGTATATAAGGAATTGATTGAGGAATTCACCAAGAGTAGAATAAAAAACAACTCTTCATCATTAATCCATAGTTTCAAACAATCAGCTAGGGAATCAATGAGGTTAGTAGCGAGACGATTCAAGAAATATGTGGATAGATGTCCTATAGAAGAGAGGCCCACTCAAAATAAAATGGTCTCATTATTATTGGAAGGATTGGTGAATGGGTCATTGAGATCATTAGTATATGTGAAGAGAGTTCAAAGTTTACAAGAATGTATGAAGGAGTGTATCGATCTAGAGGATAATTTGGCGGAAGACTTAAAAATACCTCAAGGAAGTGTTAAGAGTGAGGATATTGTTAGTAGTACTTCCAATCCCAGGAACAATGTAGAAGAGATAGCCGATTTAGTGGCTAAGAAGCTGAATGTTCAAGGACAGAGAAATTATCCCAACAACCCTATGAGAGTGCCTATGCTCAGGAGATGCATTCATTGTGGAGGTGACCATCCCAAAGAAACTGATTGCTGCTCAACCCTTTCGAATGCAAATATGGATTCCCAAATCAGTTGTGCCATGAAGAAACCTAAACTAAAAACACCAGTATGAAAGAAGGATCCATCTGAAATAAAGTCAAAGGTGCAAGAAAGATGCGATGACTCAAAATTGTAGAAACAGAAGTAGTCAATGAAATCGATTGAAAGATATGAATGGCTAGCAAAGAAGAATCACAAAAGGACAGCTACACAAAGCACAACAGGAGACAAAGATGCAGTCAAGAACAACAAAATAAAGTTGAGTTGGATACCCAAATCGTGATCGTCATCTACAAACCCACCATCAACTTCTTCTTTCACACATCTTGAGTTCCATACACCTTGAACGTACATAATAGGGCCACATTACGAGGCCATGCATTCGGCACATAATTCTTCATCTACTTATTAGTGATGCACATTTCCCTCCAAGGGAATAGGAGAGCACTTGTACAATAACCTCAAGGAAAATAATTAAGCTTCAGCTACTCACTAACATTTTTGTTTTCTTTCAGTAAAAAAATAAGAGAAAAAAAAATATATAAATGGAAAAAAATCCCAGGTACTACCTTTCTCACACCCACGGGGGAAGGACAACACAAGTCACTCGAAGAACTGTTCGATTCATGGAGATTAGTTGGAAATAAGTCATGCAACCACTTTTACACTGATTGTGGTGTGCTTTAAGTGCAGATGGCATCACCTAATTCAGAAGCTATGCAAGAGGAAGAGGTCTTGCTTCTTCCTTTGGGATCAATTATGAAGGCAAGAGGTCATAAGTTCCACGAAGACCAACTAGTGGCAGACCTCATCTTTTTGGCCACCATCAAGATTATGGACAGGGACCATTATTTTCCATTGATGTCGCAAGATTTCCAAACCATACTACAAGGATTGCCAAGGATCACGAAAGTTTGGACTAGGGCCAAAATTGATACATTTTTATGACTCCCAATTTATTTACCTGATTTTCAACGATGCACTCAAGTTATGAACATGCTACAGGCAGCAGCGGATAAGCCCTCCATACCAGAAGCTAAAGTTCTTGACAAAACTGGGGCATGGAAAAATATTCAATTTACGCTTGAACTCATCAACAAAGCTTTTGGATGGAGTCAAGACGGCCTCACGAATCTCAAGAATGAATGTCATGATGCTAAAAAGAAGACCTTTATGGAAATCAAGAGGATGGATATTGAAGAATTAGTCTGTCTGGTGCATCAACATTTCTGTTTCCCAAGCATGAACATATATACAGCGCCTCAAAAGATTGTGGTTCAATTGCTATCTCATGCTATGAGGCAAATTGGGAACCAAGTCAACTTTACACCGTACATACAAGAACGTTTATTTGAAGCTAAGAAGAAATGAAATCATAAGAAGTTTTTGAATGGAAGCTCTGCATTGACATTATTGACCTATGAAGCATTAGAAATGAAGGAATTCCTGCGAATGCCGACCTCTATTGAAATGGCAAGATATGTGAAGTTTGCAACAATTCCAAAGAAGAAGAAAACATCCATATCTAGAGAGGAAGTGGAACCAAGGTCGAAAACTATGATGTGTGGAGCCAAGCGGGTTAGAGAAGAAGAAGCACAAGAAACCCCACAATCGAAGTGAACACATCTATTACGAAGGGTCTCGTTAACTCAACCTCCTATAACACAAAGAGATCTATCAGCAGCTTTAGAAGAAACACGTACTTACATGCAGGGTGAAATAAACCTCACCGCTCAAGGACATCGATTGCAGAAGAAGGGACACAACAAACAAAGCCCATCACGAGCCGCCAGGTACAAGGAATCGGGACTTGATGACTCAAGTTCTAATGAAGAATCTAGTCGTGAACATGACACATTGGACATAGATATAAGGACACATTGTTTACTTTGCATGTAGTGTACTATGATCAATAACAAGTTGGTTAGTATTTTACATGACGATGGTAGTTCACATGATTTCATTTGACATTTATTAGTACAAGAGCTTAAATTAAAAACATTTCCTTCCTTGTATAAAGTGAAAGCTGTATTTCAAGGTAGTCATTATAATGTAACACGAGAAGTGCAAGATGTTACGATTAGCATAGGCCCATATGTAGCTGCACAAACATTTCTAATTGCACCTTTCCAATCGTATGATGTTATACTCGGTATGCCTTTTTTTCATCATTATAACCCATGCATTGACTACCATACACATATCCTTAACTTTGAATTTAAAGGTCAAATCATTACTTTGTCTGCGCAGTATGATTACCAACCATTTCCATTGATTAATCATGCTCAAGTAAAATGTGCATTTAAGAAAGGATTCAATTCATGCATTGTTTTTGTCAATGTCATAAGTGATTATACTCATACACTTCCCGATGCACATAAACTTTCATGACTACTTATAAGGATTGTTTTATGTTTGATTATCCCTTTGAACTACCACGATCGTGAGGATCCTTTGACCCCATCATAGACTTAATTCCTAGTAGTTCTCCTCCTCATAAAGCACCTTATCGAAATGGCCCACTACATCAAAAGGAAATAGAAAACCAAGTGAAAGACTTACTCGAGAAAGGACTTATAAGGCCTACTTCTTCCCCATTTGGAGCACTAGTTCTCTTAGTAGAGAAGAAAAATAAAACTTATCAAATGTGCATTGATTATAGAGCCCTTAACAAGATCAGAATAAGAATAGATACCCTATTCCTAGAATAGATGATTTTTTAGATAAATTACGAGGAGCTCGTGTCTTTAGTAAAATTGATCTAAAATTGGGTTACCATCAGATTCGTATGACACAGCGTAATATTTTTAAGATTGCGTTTAGAACTCAAACCGGCCATTATGAATTTATGGTAGTGCCCTTTGGACTTACTAATGCCCCTACTACATTTGCATGAATGGTGAACAAAATTTTTCTTGATTACCAAGACTTTGTTCTTGTATTCTTCGACAATATACTTGTTTACAGTAAGAATGATAGTGAGCATGAGAAGCATCTTAAAACAGTTTTTCATTTGCTACGAGAGAACACACTTTACGCTAATCCTAAAAAGAGTTACTTCTTTCAACGTTAGCTAGAATATTTAGGAAATATTATTTCAAGTGAAGGTGTGCATGTGCTTCCAAAAAAGATTAAAGTGATAGTGAAATGGTCTACACCACAATAAATCAATGATGTTCGTTCTTTTCTTGGGCTGGCTAGTTTCTATAGGAAGTTTGTTCGAAATTTTTCGTATTTAACATTAACTCTTACCTTGTTATTGAAAAAGAAAATAAAATTTTCATGGGGTCTTACCCAACAACAATCTTTTGAAAAACTCAAACATGCACTTTCACATGCCCCTGTTTTGTAGTTACTTGATTTTTCACGACCATTTCATGTTGCTACTGATGCTAGTGGTTCAGGAATAGGTGCTGTTTTAATGAAAAATGATCATCCTATTTCATTTAAGAGTAGGAAGCTTAAGCCCATGGAAAAGAATTATAGTACATATGATAAAGAATTGTTAACAGTTTTGCATGTTTTGCGACTTTGGAAACACTATGGGATCTGAGGTATTAATCAAAACTGATCAACAAGCTATTAAGCATTGATTAAATCAACCCTTAATTTCTGATCAACATCTTAAATGGGCTTCATTCATTAAAATTTCCAACCGAGGATCCATTATCAACCGGGTAACACAAATGTTGTATCCAATGCTCTTAGCCGTTTTCCTTTACATTTTGTTGTTTTGCATAATATTTTTGCCATCCAGATTCATTCTTTTCAAGAAATGATTTCCACTTATGCATCTGATTTGTATTTCTCACGTACATGGCATGAATTCAACAATGGTGCACCTTTAACTGATAAACATTATACATTTAATCATGGGTTCCTTTGTTTTCAACATTGATTATGCATAACCCAAGATTTTAAAGATTTTGTCATCAAAGAAATGCATGAACCATCTTACATGGGTCATAGAGGCATATAGAGCACCATTTTTGCTTGCAAAGATTTCTTCTTTTGGCCACACATGGAAAACGATATTGCACATTATGTTTCTCAATGCATTGTATGTCAACATGTAAAATGAACCATTTGGATTATTAATGCCACTTCCCATTCAGAATGAACCATGGGGACAAATCTCTATGGATTTTATCACATGTCTTCCTATCACTTCATCACAAAATGATATGATTTGGAAAATAGTTGATAGGTTTAGTAAGTATGCATATTTCATTCCTTGTATAAAAACTTTGTCTCCACCTGAGGCTACAAAATTATTCATCAAATGCATTTTCCCACATCATGGATTTGCTAAAGTAATGTTATCTGATCGTGATGTTAGATTTTGTAATCATTTTTGGGTTGCCTTATTTCAACATTTTTGTTCTAAAATAGATTTTAGCTCTACCTTTCATCCCCAAAGTAATGGACAAAGTGAGTCTACAAATAGTACTATTCTCGATTTATTGTGTTGCTATTCATTAGATAATCCCACTAACTGAACGAAAAGTTGCCATTCCTTCAATTTGCTTACAATAACACCACACATACCACTATTGGGTGTGCACCTTTTGAAATTGTTTATGGAAAAAGGCTTCTCACTCCATATCACTCACCTAAACTAATATCTCGATGGCTGATTCTATTGCTCAAGATCGCATTTCTATACTCCACGATGTTCACGAGCACATTAGAAAAAGTAAAAAACATTATACACGTAATATCAATACAAAACAATTAGCCAAGGAATTTAAGGAGAATGACATTGTATGGTTACGTATTATTAAAAGATGTCACTAAAATATATTTTGCAGCATCCTAAAATTAAACTTACACCATGCTATTATGGACTATTTTGCATTATACAAAAAATTAATGATAATTCATTTAGATTAGATATACCATCTCACTGGAATATACATAACTCTTTTCATATTAGTTTACTTAAACCATTTAAAGAAACTTTACCACTCACTCCACCTCTTGATAACCCTACTTTAATTGAAGAACAATCTGAAATCTTAGTTCCTAAGAAAATAATTGATCATGATGTCACTACTACATGCACAGGTACTCAATAGCATCGATATTTAGTTAAGTACAAAAATCACTCTATTGAAGAACGCCAATGGATACATAAAACACAATTAACACCCCATTATGACCCGTTAATTTTTGCATATCATACACAAACACATTAATGTAACTCTTCCATGAACATTTCCATGCACCTGTTTTTACATGGAACATGCTTATTTTCGCTCAGTGATGGAACATGTGGCTAGCCATCCATGTTCATTTTTATTTTATAAACTGAGGTCAATTGCTTTTTCAAGTGAAGGGCATGTTATAAATTATGGAATGTGTTGAACAAGGAATTGTTGGAGTGTTAATTTATTAATGTATTAATGTGTTTTGGTGTTTTTGATATAGCATATGAAGGTTCATGAGGACGTGAGAGGTGTGAAAGGGTGGACATCAATAATCTGATTTATAGTTTATATAATTTGTAAATAAACCCGCATAGAGGGTTCTATTGTTAGAAATAGTTAGTAAAGTAGTGGTTAGAATAAGGGTCATTGTAGACTGCAATTTTTGATATTAAAAGCAAAGGCTTTCTACAAAATTTACCAACTTTTACTTTCATGCATGCTTTTTGAAGCAGCTCTCATGTAACCACTATTTCAACATAATAAAAAATTCTTATAAATACATGCACTCTGTGGACTGTCGAAAAAGAGTGCATGGTAGGATATTGTACTAAATATTGCATTCTATCTCATCTCCTGGCGTTTCTATTTTTCTATGTGTTTTCAACATTCGTAAGCTTTGTGTGCGCGTGAGTAAGATCTTGATAATAGTACATGCTTGTTCTGATCTCATACATCTTGTTGGAGATAGACGTCTGCGGAAGCACGCGAACAGCACAAGGAGGAAGAAGAAGCTTGGAGCACAAACACACAATACTGAATGTATTACTAGAGAATGTACAAAGATAAGTAGCCCATTAGGGCAATAGGCCTATATACAAGCCGGGGGAAAAAAACCTCCTAAAGAGGGAAAAAAGTGCCCCGGCGGTCCTAGAGTGTTCACACACATCACTACCTAAATATATCAACAAATTCCCCCTGGGAGTGATGCGGTGAACAAGGAGCTCGCACTCATGTATAAGGAAGTGCCAAGCTATGTGGAAATCACTCCACAAAAGGAAGTAAGCCCAAAGCTTTGCGGAAAGCTTCAAACTTCTCCCTAGGCAGAGCCTTCGTGGAAAGGTCTGCAATGTTCTCCTGCGTGGGCACATATGCCAAGCTGATCTCCCCAGCAGAGAACCTCTCCCTGACATAGTGACAATGCACCTCAATGTGCTTAGTGCGAGCATGGAACACAGGGTTCCTCGCAACTGCCAATGCGCTCTGACTGTTAGTGAAGATGGTGGTGGCAGAAGACTGGCCAACACCCAAATCAGCCATAAGGCGTCTGAGCCACACACACTCAACAGTCGCTGTGAAAGCTTCCCTATACTCAGCCTCACAACTGGAAGTGGCCACAGTAGGTTGCTTCTTGCTCAACCAAGATATACATGAGCTACCAAGCATGAAGCAAAAACCACTGGTGGACACACGAGTGTCATAGCAACCAGCCCAATCTGAGTCAGAAAAAGCATGCAAATCTGGCGGTAGTGATCCCCCCTTGGGATAAAACAACCCAAGAAGCCGAGTACCACTCAAGTAGCGAAAGATGCGCTTAACCGCTTTCCAATGCGTGACTCCTGGGCAATGCATAAACCTGCTCATCTGTGAGACAACAAACTGAATATCTGGCCGGGTAATCAAGCATCCAACAGCCTGCTGATAGAGAACAGCATCAAATGCATCTCCAGCATCATGAAGACTCAATCATAAACCTGTCTCCATAGGAGTGGCAATAGGCTTACAGTCTTCAAGGCCAAAAGGCTACAATAATGTGTCAATATATTTCGTTTGACACAAAGCCATTCCACCATCAACGTGCATAAACTGAATGCCCAAATAGTGATGCAAATGCCCCAAATGAGACATCTCAAATGAGGCATGCAAATCAGCCTTAAAATCAGCAATATGTGTCTCAATAGGACCAGTGAGCAGCATGTCATCAACATAGACAACAATGATCAGAAGCACATCATTAGCACGTTTAACATATAAGGTGCTTTCAGTTGGACTGTTCTCAAAACCATGTGCAATCAGATAGGCATGTATCTTCTCATACCAAGCACGTGGTGCTTGCTTTAAACCATATAATGCCTTCTTTAACCTGCAAACCTGGTTTTCATGCCCTTTCTACACAAAGCCACGGGGCTGAAAAACATACACTTCTTCATGCAAGTCACCATTCAGAAATGTTGTTTTAATGTCCAACTGATGTACATTCCAACCATGATGGGCTGCAAGTGCACAAATGCCCGAACAGTAGTCATACGGCATGTAGGTGCAAAGGTCTCATCAAAATCAATGCCTCTTTCCCATGCATAACCCTTTGCAACAAGCCTAGCCTTATACCTGTCAACTGTACCATCAGGTTTACGCTTCAGCTTGTATACCCACTTAGTGCCAATGGCCTTCTTGCCGGGAGGCAAGTCACATAAAGACCATGTACCATTCTTCATTATAGCATCATATTCAGATTGCATAGCAGCCATCCAATTTTCTGAATTTTGTGCTTCATCAAAAGAAACAGGCTCATTCTCATCACAGAGACTAGATGCAGCCATAGCATAGCAATCTGATGCAAAGGAGGCACTATGAGAGCCTGAACGAGTACGATATGACAAAGGTGCATCTAATTTGCTGTCATGCAAAGTCTGCACCAGCCATTTTGGCATAGTTTTTGCATGCTCAATATCAGCTCTCTCGAAACTATGTGGTAAAGCCTAACTTTTGACCATGCACCTCGCCATCTCCATGAGTGACCTGTTCTTTCGTTCAACAACTCCATTCTGTTGAGGTGTATACGGCACTGTACACTGGTGTTTTATCCCACGTTCAGCCAGAAATGCATTAAAATCTGAAGACATATATTCCCCTCCTCGATCAGAACGGAGGGTGCCCATTTTACATGCTGACAGATTTTCAGGCAAAACCAAAAACTGTTTGAAGCACATGAACACTTCGGACTTTGCTTTGAGTGGATATACACATGCATGCCTGGAAAAATCATCAATGAAAGTCATGAAGTAAAGGTAATTTCCAAAAGAGGGTGTCTGCATAGGACCACAGACATCACTATGTACAAGCTGCAATTTCTGCGTAGCCCGAACTGAACCATCTTTTGGAAAGGAAGAACGCTGCATTTTGCCCAAAATACAGCCTTCACAAACATGTTTTCCAGGTGCCTCAAGTTTGGGCAAAGAAGACACCATTTCAGATTTCTGCAGGCGTAACAAACTAGCAAAATTCAGATGACCAAAGCATGCATGCCAAAGTTTTGCATCTGACATAGCCTGAGAATCATGAACTGCACATGCCGAATCATTCACAGATCTTTCATAGTCTATGAGCTTATACAGCCCACGACATAAAATGCCAGAAGCAATAATCACATCGCCATTTGAGAGATCATGGACTGTACACCTTTCATCAACAAATTTCACGACCAAGCCAATCTTGGCTAATGCAGAAAACTGATAACAGGTTCTTTTTGATCCCTGGCACAAATAAAGCATCTGACAAAGTGAAAGAACTACCATCAGCAGTAGTCAGAATGATATTACCAACTCCCATAACAGGATAAGAGGAGTTATTGGCGCATGTGACAGTATTCCCTATAGGGACAGGCTCGAGTGAAGAGAAGAAACTACGCTGCGAGGTAATATGTTTGGTCGCCCCACTGTCAAAGTACCAAACATCTGAGTCTACTGCAGACATGCACTGATCATGAGAAGATGGGTCAAAACTGCAGACAGTAGTAAACACCCATTCTTCTTCCTGCACAAGATTTGTAGACTCTGTTTTTGGTGTAGAGGCCTTTGCAACAACCATTCCAGCCTCTTTCTTCTTTGCCTCTTTAGCAGCCAGTTTTGGACAGTTCTTTATAATATGATCATTTCCTTTATAGTACTTGCAAAACAATTTCTGCTTTTCTGATTTCTTCTCATCTTTATCCTGGTTCTTCGATTGTGCAGCATTTGCAGATTTCTGCTTACTAGTAGAAGAGCTCCATTTTCCTTTGCCCTTCTGACTAGCCAGGAAAGCTTGATCTGCAACACGCATAATGGATCTGTTCTGCCTGGACTGATCTTCCTGCAACAGAACAGAGACTAATTCCTCAAATGACAAGGCATTCGGATTGCCTTTCATCATCAAACCGAAGAGTAGAGGCAAAACTTTGATATGAATCAGGAAGACCATTCAGAACGGTCTTCACAAGTGAGCTATCTGGTATAACCTCATCAGCAGAAATCAATTGTTCCTTCAGGTCTTTGATCTTTGTAAAAAAATTGTCCATAGAATCACCTTCATTCATGTGCTCACTCTCCAACTGTTTTCGGAGGTAAGCAACACGAGCCTCATTCCTAGCCTGGTACAAAGTGGTAAGTGTATCCCAAGCATCCTTTGCTGTTCTGCAAGAGCGAATGTGAGGAATAATGGCACGTTTGACAGACAAAGCTATCAATGCATGTGCCTGGGCATCTTTGCCATCCCAACGAATCTACTCTGCAGTAGGTGCATTAGAAACAACAGCACGAACAGGAATCTGCGGAATATCATCTTCGACACCATCTTCATCAGCTCCAACACCTGTATTTGCAGTACCTATTGTTACAGGTGTAACAGGACGTCTTTCAACACCCTGCACAATGTTCCACAATCCTTTTGCAACCAGTACATGTCGCATCATATAAGCCCATAATGGGTAGTTGGTACCATCCAACTTATCCTCAACAGCCAACATACGGAATACATCACTGCTTTCAGCCATGGCCGGTGACTAAAATACCTTGATGCAAAAAATTGACTGTATCTCAAAAAGTTGAACGGAACTGCCCAGACGTGTTCTGCTAGACCTGTAGCAGACTTCGAGACGCTTAAACTGGCGAACAGAAACTGGTATATACCTTTGGCACAAAAGGACGAAATAGCCTACACAAGTGCTGCGATAGTGCGTTCGGAGGCCGAAACGAGCTCAGATCGCGATTTCGGCACCACACAGCAAAGCTGTTTTGATCTCGGAAACACCATGAGTATGCTCACCAAATTTCGTGCGAATCTGAGACTGCAAACGGAGGAGTGTCGATGGCGAACGACCTGCTCTGATACCAATTGTTGGAGATAGACGTCTACGGAAGCACGCGAACAGCACAAGGAGGAAGAAGAAGCTTGGAGCACAAACACACAATACTGAATGTATTACTAGAGAATGTACAAAGATAAGTAGCCCATTAGGGCAATAGGCCTATATACAAGCCAAGGGAAAAAAACCTCGTAAAGAGGGAAAAAAGTGCCCCGGCGGTCCTAGAGTGTTCACACACATCACTACCTAAATATATCAACACATCTGACATGAATGTGAGTGGATTTAGGTCCTTTAGCAAAGGTGTATCCCAAGGACCTAAAGCCACTCTATGTGTGGCTCCATGTGTGGGCGCTCTATGTGTGGTCATTTGTAGGCTTGTGGTCACATTCACATGGTCACGTTCCTTTTGTATGCACAAAAGGAAGGTGAATATGTGTGACACTTTGAACATGAGTGATACGTGTGACTCATCTATCCCTCTTTCCATGCGTATTCCACTTGGCTAAAAGAGGAGATTCACACCTCCTAGTGACTCTCCAAAATCATATGATAGAATAGACATAGGAGTTGGAAGGATCATTCTTACTACTACTGATGGTAATATTTTGACATGATCAGATGCCTTATATGGGTGAGAAATTAAGAAAAAACCATTATCAATTTCAACACTAGCCAAGATTGGCTTGGTTGTTAAATTTATTGATGACATATGTACAATTCATGATCTCTCTAATGGTGATGATATCATTGCTTATAGCATTTTATGTCATGGGTTGTATAAGCTCCTAAATTATATAAAATTTGAGAATGATTTAGCATATGTAGTTCATGATGCTCAAGCTATTTGAGATGCAAGACTTTGGAATGCATGCTATAATTGCTTGATTTTTGTACAACATGTGCGAACTCATGAAAATGTTTATTTGCAAAATCCATTTCTCAAATTCCAGGACTGTGTTTCATCTATTGAACATGCTTATTATTGTTTAATGATGTTTGAATTTTATTGGTAACCCATGTTTGATTTTTCTTTTCAATTGAGGATAATTGCTTCTCAATTGCAACTTATGGCCTTATTGGATTTTAGTATTCTATTTGTTGCATAATGGTGACTTGTGACATGAATAAACATACGACATTGTCTGCATTATGGTTGATAGATAGAGGAATTTAAAGTGGTTTTTGATTCAAGGATTATGAAAAAACGGACATTTCATATATATATATATATATATATATATATATATATATATATATATATATATATATATATATATATATATATATATATATAGAGAGAGAGAGAGAGAGAGAGAGAGAGAGATCTATCTCTACATTCTATTCCTTTTCTCGCATAGCTTATGGTTGGATTCGGTGTGTGTACATGCACTTGAGTACAATATTGCAACAATTAAGAGACTCCTTACTGTATTGATTAACGCAAAAAATCCCTCCATCGACATTTGAAAGCTTGGGAAAGTAACGTTTAACCTCTAGTTCCATTTCAATGGTGGTGAGAGAGGAAGGGTTTCCACAAAGCTTTTACCATAGGCACCATGGGCCTTTTCTTTTATATATATATATATATATATATATATATATATGTGTGTGTGTGTGTGTAAAAAGCTTGTGCACGTATAAAGACTGCATGATGCATGATTACACAATGTGCATCATGCATGATTACACAATGTGCTTTCTTGCTCTCTACTAGATGATGCAAGCAACTCTAAAATTTAAGCTCCCATATTCTCACATCTAAAAGGACGTTCCAACTCCCAATGCATGCAAAAGTTGTACTCGTACCTTGTAAAGTGGCTCATTCTTCTATTTTAGTTGGACCCCTCTCCAAGTGGCTTGTAGATCATGACTGTAAAATAATTGTAATAGGAAGGTTCCTCATTACAATTATGTCTCATTTTTTTGCTCTACCAATGAGAGGAGCCTAGCCTTGTAACCTCAACTCCCACTCCGCCTTTGTGCATGTACCAGTCTATCCTTCTCATTTTTTTTTTTTTGGCTAAAAATAACTTGAAGTACACATGCCTTTTTGCACTAAAAGTTGCTTACTTTGTTTTCCATCCCTTGTACGTGACAAGTCCTTGAGATGCACGTTGTGAGCAAAGATTTAATCTTCCGTATGACAATGTTGCATCTTGAATCCCATACTAACTTAAATTTTTATGCGTTTTTTATTCTTGCTTCAATGACTCATTACAAAGCTTGGAGATCTCGTTTCATGCTCTCAAAGAATACTTCCACAAGGCCTTTCTTGATGGTTTCACATTGTAATGGGTAAAAGAGGGTCAGGAAGAGGTAAACGGAAGTGAATGATAATGGATGAAGAAGAGGAAATTTTGAGCAGTTTTTTCTAGCATTTGCCTTTGGGAAGTCTGACCCGTGCTTTATGGGATACAAGAAGTTCCATGGGTACTATGACAGTTCATTTGTACAATTGTTCTTTCAATCAATTCAAGCATAGAAAGATTAGGCTTCGACTAAACTTCCTCCCCTTTTTTTTTAAGAAGAGGGAAATCATGTCATACACACATTTTCGGAAGGCAAGGGATGGCTTTATATGAGTTCCTTCCCCTCATTCACCTTGAACTTAAGAGAGGAGTGTGAGCCGAGTAGCCTCGTAGGGGGTGTTGATGGGCACCTTCCCTAACCTTTGGGATCCCAAAGCGCGTTCACTTGATTGCTCAACTTTCATAGTTCTGTTTTGCTTTCTCTCTATGAAAAGAAAGTTTCCTACCTTTTAAGGGGGCTCTAAACTTTAGCCATAGGTCTCCCTTTCTCTTTATCAAGAGAAACTTCTTGGATTTTTCAATGCTCTAGACTTAGTCCAAAAGGTGGTTTCGAATGTCAAGGGATGCTTTGTCTTTTTTTCTAGGGCTCTATCCCTTAGCTCAAAATGTGATACGCACACGCAAATACAGACACAGATACACACACTTTTGAGCATGAAAAGACATGGCGAAGTTTCCTTCTCTTTAAGGACAACATAGAGAATATGAAACTTAACACACACACGCTTGAACATGAACAACATAGAGAATCTTGTGCGGAGCTTGGAATCACACACGTTTTAGGGTTGCAAAAGCTTGATGAGTGAACACTTGAGGCTTAACTTAACCACGGTAAAATTAACACACGTGCTAGAGAGGAGAAAAAAAGGGCTGTGTTCTTGCATGGTATCAAATTTGCACCAAGTTTAGTATACAAATCATACATGACAAATAGCAATGGAACATGTGGAGAAGTTTTTTTTTTTTTTTTTTTTTTAAGGAGGTTTGGCCAAGGCCTACTCCCCCGACTTTAACTTTGAAATTGCAACTGTACAAGGAAGGGCTTAGTATCCATGGGACCCCCCTTATCCCACAAGAACAGGGGTTAGACTCAGACCGAGAAGGACTTACAATAGACGGGGTTTAAACTGGCCCAAAGGCACTACACCATTTTTGCCCGAAGGCAGCACATCAGTTCTATGCCCGAAGGCACATATCTATCCCGCAGCACAAGGGGGTTGAACCCACTCCCCGCCTCAAGAGACGAGGGATCCAACTCCTAAGCCAGGCGTGTGGGACACACGTGTGGGACACATATTCAAGACCAAGAACATCATGAAATACGCACTCAAAGGAGTCCAAAAAAAGGAGAGAGGAAACATCTCGGAGAGCAGTATGAACGCATATTCTTTTTACGCGCTGTGTTTATTTATGACTTCTAATGTCTTTCTTTCTTTTCCTTTTATTTAAAACCTTATTCTACAACTATTCACTTGTCGTCTTCTAAAAGCATAACGTATTATTTTTTAATTATGTAAAAATTTATATAGTTCTTTATTATATGAAGAATCTAGTATTTCAATTTTAAAAATAAAAAATAATATGAATAAAATAAAAAACTTAAAAAAACTTAATTATAATAGGGAAGCTTAAGTCGTTGATTTGACAGGGTGATGAAATAAAATTGTGTTTTTCAAAAATATTTTTTTTGTTGGTTTCTAGGCATGCTTGAGAGACACTATCAAAAATAGCAAGGGACATATATGTTGTCGCAACACTTTATAAGTACAAAGAGTTTCTCATGTTAAGTGTTCTACCTTGCTTGTGTGGAATTCGGGGGTCACTTGGGTACTATGTCTTTCATTGTGCAATTGCATAGTCAATTATTTTAAGACTTCGGAGATGTAAATTATAAGATCGAACTTGCCTTAAAAAAAAAGGAAACTATAAAATTCAAGAAAAACTTAATAAAAAATTATTGAACTCAAGCAATGACTCGTTCATGTGATTCATGTAGAGTTCCTAAAAAAGGAAACTATAAAATTCAAGAAAAACTTAATAAAAAATTATTGAACTCAAGCAATGACTCGTTCATGTGATTCATGTAGAGTTCCTAACATAGGACTTTATGCATTTACTTCCAAGTAAAAATCTTATAAATACCTTGTGCTTTATGCATTTCACGTATGGTATAGCCTTACATTTTGCTAGATCTATGCCAATGAACAAGGTTATTCCTTTTTCTTTTGGAAGTTCAACCTTATGATCTATTCTTATAGATTACCTTAAAGTTGAAAGTCAAATGCACCCATTGTGGGCTATCCCTCATGTTATCCACTTTAGAGGGGATGATTTTGACATGTCAAGGCTAGATGGGACTTGAACCCGCACCGACTCATGAGGGGCTTGAGAGGCTCAAATGTGATAACCACTTGAACCACACCTACTTGCCATGTTCTTCCTTTTTGAAAGACCCAGAAAAAAGGTAAACGAGCTGTATGTATTTACCTAAAAGTAAAAATCTTATCAACAACTTGTGCTCATATAGAATCTTGAGTCCCATGAGAAGTCTTCTACGATAATTTCCAATGCCATATCAAATGTCCATGCTCTCAGTATATTAGCATTGTATAGGTCATGTCCAAAAATCTAAGGCTCTCATTTAAGGATAAACCATGATGGACATTACTTTCATAGGACACCTAGTTTAGAAACTAGAATGTGTCTATGCATTTGTATAACATGATGATTATGAGGTGACACTGATGAATACGAATCTCATATGACGCATTGGTTGATGATTTTGTGTTAGGCCATAGGTGATATGAAGCATTTGGGGACATCATCCCTGACTCAATAGACCATGGATATTCCCTTAATATATTCCATGCAAGATTATGGATTATTATAGTCATTATGTCAACCATCTTCATGATGAGGGTCACTCCACCCCTTTGGAATCATCTTAGTCACCATTCAACATGCACTGTCTAAATCA
This sequence comes from Ceratopteris richardii, assembly GCA_020310875.1. Taxonomy (NCBI): domain Eukaryota; kingdom Viridiplantae; phylum Streptophyta; class Polypodiopsida; order Polypodiales; family Pteridaceae; genus Ceratopteris; species Ceratopteris richardii. The sequence goes on from CM035423.1 coordinate 55,496,191, forward strand.
CCATTGTGGCTCGCAAGAATGCACAAATGGATAAATTCATTTATAATATTTTTTTATATTTTATGGCAAGTCTATTATTTTAAAACAAGCTGAGTCTTGTTGGCATTACGAAAGATTTATCTTTTCGTTTTTCAATAATATGGATATATTTTTTTAATATGAAGAGGGATAGATTCCAAGTATTATGTTGACAGAGCCTCAAGTCTCATTGATGACCTTTACATATTAGTTAAGAATATCCCCTTGAACCTCAAATTCTTCGATGTGTTTGAACAAAGGGGATACTTTTGATGCTTAGATCCTTGAATTCAAAAAAGCCATTGGAATTCTCATAGTACTTCTTATGATCGTTTTACTTGATCAACATTTGAAAGCTTGGAAAAGTAACCTATGGCCTCTCTAGGAGGGCTTGCTCTGAAGCGGTCTTTCCCTCTCTCTCTTTATCTATCATATATATATATATATATATATATATATATATATATATATATATATATATATATATATATATATATGTGTGTGTGTGTGTGAGAGAGAGAGAGGGGGGAAGGGTTCCTCACGTTGTCCACCATGGGCACGATGGCTTCTTCCTCATACTTTTTTAGCATGTGCATGGATCAAAATTCCATGGTACAACGCGATTTTAACCTCTCTAAGAGATGATGCAAGAGGCTCCCATTCCTACAGCATGCAAGAGTCTCCTACTTGTGCTCATTCCTTGTGGCTCATTCTATTCCTATTTCACTACAACCTTCCCCAAGTGGGCTGTAGATCAAAGATGTAAAAATAATAGAGGTTTGACTTATCCTTGTGATGGGGAGATCCCTCGTTATAAATATGTCTCCTTTTTTTCACTGTGCCAATGAAGGGAGCCTTGTCACCTCAATTATAAATATGTCTCCTTTTTTTCACTGTGCCAATGAGGGGAGCCTTGTCACCTCAACTCCCACTCCACCTTTTCACATGTACTAAGTCTATCTCTTTATCTTTTGACTATACAAAATAGCATTGAAAAGGTGTCTAATGTCGGGACCATCCATAAGGAAGATTGATAAAGCTACTATCCAACACTCTACCTCTATTTTGCACTAAGTCTCTCTCTCTCTTTCTCTCTCTTCATGTAAGTATATGAAAGGCGTCCATTTTGGGGGGTGAGAACACTCATTGTGAGAAGAAGCTTAAATCTCATAAAACTATTCAAAAGGTGTTGATCGTGAGGATTGAGCCTTGCATTGCCCAACTCAACAGATCTCTATGAAGGACCAAGGGCTCTATTTGGATGATACTCTATCATTTTAGAGGCAACGTGTGGGATGACTATTGGCTGTGCCAATTACACACATACCCATGTTTGCTCCATGTTTCTTTAAAAATGGACAATACTAATAAAAATGTGTATATAACCTGGAGTTGGGAGACCATGTTTGGATTTGCTTTAGCAGGAAAAATGGGCTTTTTCAAAAATGCCGGCCTCTGCCCGACTGACGGTATTCATGATGCACCGTGTGTACATTGCATTAGCGCATCGCGCAGTGCACATGTCACTGATGTTGTAATATGTGCTCCATCCAGCAATTGTCTCGGGATTCTCACCCTCTACATAAACCAAAGACGAGGGCTGAGTTTCTTTCAAGGGCCTCATCAGAGCGCGATCCCGTACCTCTTCCTGCCTCGCCTTCGCGTATCGTTTTTGGCCGGTGAAACCATATCTGTGCGCATGCGTGTACGAGTGCACGAGACGGAGGATTCGAAACAAATCTCTGATTCCATTGCTATTCTCCTTGTCTGCGAGGACAATTTCCTCCTTCTCTAGCGCAGAAAGGCATTAACGAGTCGTCCCCTCCCACCTCTCTTCCACAAGCCTCGTGAATGCATTGCTCAGGTTTCGGATATCGGATGTACTTTCTCCTCTTATCTGACTGCAACATCCAAACCTAGCCGAGGGGACTCCATATTGTCAGTCACATCCCCGGAAAGAAACAGCAGGTATCCAACTTTTGGCGTAGAAATCAGGCATGGCTTCCAAATGTCCAGCAAACTTTCCTGCTATTACTCCCCTCATGTTTCTGGAGCGCACGGCTATCTCCTACGGGGAACGTCCGGCTGTAATTTACGGTGATACAGTCTACACTTGGGCACAAACATTTGAGCGCTGCAGAAGACTTGCGTCTGGTCTTGCTTCCCTTAATATACAACCAGGAGACGTGGTACGTCTTTAATTTGAGTTGCCTTCTCAACAAATCTTGCTTGTGTTTGTCTGTAATCACTTCATGGTAGACATGCATGCGTGCACATACTGAACACATACGTGAATGCTTATCCTGAATGTAGTAGATTTATTGAAATCGGGGTTTTCAGAGTTGGGAGGTTCCACTGTTATCTACTCGGGATATATTCTTACGGAATGCTGAATGTACATCTCGACTAGAATTAGTAGCTTCTCCTCGCTATTCGTTTGAATTAATTACTCAGATAAAGTGTGAATGCACATGCATCTTCGACACCTCCATATGGAGCCTCGATTTTTGTGCATGATTGTGTTATTTATTCTTTCGTGTAATTGTGTGTTCATGCATTCATTTGTACTGCACGATACACTCCAGTATTGGTTTCTACGTTCCGTCCCTTTCATTTGTAATGGATACAGCGTGCTGATTCTCTTTACTAGTTGAAACAGGGAATGGATTGGTATGACTGTAGGTTCGGGGACTTACACACACACTCACACTCACACACACACACACATACATACGCGCGCGGGCGCGCACACACACACATACACACACAAAGAAAAGCAAAACTAACCCCCCCCCCCCCCCCTCCCCCCACACACACACACACACACACACACACACACACACACACACACACACACACACACACACCCGCACCCACACCCACACACTCTTACAGTTACTCAATCACACTCACTCGGTCACTCACACTCACTCACTCACCCACTCACTCGTTCACTCATGGACGCACTCAATCCTGCGCGAAGGATATACATTACGACATGTTGGTCAATAATCTTTTGGAAGATTTCTAGAATGAGGGTGCTGATAAGCTTCTGATGGGGTAGACTTTTCCTAAGGATTTGTCAGGAAGTATAACCATACAAAGACTTTTAATTTCTCATTCTGTTTTGTGAAAATAAAATGGTGGGAAACAAATAGTGAGTTGATGTAAACGCTGTGCGTTCTTATAAATTTATGTCTCAAGAATCTAGATCTATTTTGGTTATGATGCTTATGATATGACCTAGGAGAAATATCTAGGCATTGAACTCCGTAGCATTTATGTAAAACAGCTGAAACTTTGTTGTTATATTGCTTATTTGAGGTGTGTGTGTTTGGTGTAGGTTTCAGTAGTGGCGCCTAATGTCCCTGCTATGTATGAACTTCACTTTGGAGTGCCAATGGTTGGTGCAATCCTAAATACCTTAAATGTTCGGCTGAATGCTGCAACATTAGCAAGTCTTCTTCAGCATTCTGGCTCCAAGATGATCTTTGTTGACAGGCAATATGTACCAGTCATATATGAAACTCTGAAGCTTCAGAAAGAGCAATCATCTAAGATTCCAGTGCTTATTGTTATTGAAGATTTGTATGGTTTAGGAGGCTCGTCAAGCAATTCAGAGCTTGAATATGAAAGTCTATTGAGCCAGGGTGATCCAGAGTTCCAGTTTCGTTGGCCGTTGGATGAGTGGGAAACTATCAGTCTAAATTATACTTCAGGGACTACGTCAAGGCCCAAAGGTGTAGAGTATCATCATAGGGGTGCATATATTAATTCCATTGTCACTGCATCCATGTGGGGAATGAAAGATTTTCCAGTTCATCTATGGACTGTGCCAATGTTTCATTGCAATGGTTGGTGTCTTACATGGACAGTGGCAGCACAGGCTGGAACAAATGTGTGCCTTCGGACAGTGACAGCAGAGGGGGCATATAATGCGATATTGAAGCATAAAGTCACCCATCTTTCTGGAGCTCCAATTGTCCTTAATATACTTGCCTCGGCACCTCCTTCTGATGTTAAAAAATTACCATCTAAGGTGCAGGTTCTCACTGGAGGTGCTCCACCACCACCATCAATACTTTCTCGCATGGAAGACCTTGGTTTTGATGTGACACATTCATATGGTCTAACTGAGACATTTGGGCCAGCTCTATATTGCAGATGGAAACCCGAATGGAATTCTTTGGTGCTTGAAGAACGTGCTATTTTCAAGTCTCGCCAAGGTTTGGGCACTCTTGCAGTTGTTGAAGCAGCTATAATGAATCCGAAGACTATGGAAAAGGTCCCTAGGGATGGTAAAACAGTTGGAGAGGTAATGCTTAAAGGTGCTGCTATAATGAAGGGGTATTGGAATGATGAAAAGGCAACCAGGCTTGCTTTTGAAGGAGGTTGGTTTCACACTGGTGATTTGGGTGTAATGCATGCTGATGGATATATACAACTGAAGGATAGATCAAAGGATATAATCATATCTGGCGGTGAGAATATAAGCAGTATTGAGGTGGAGTCAATCATCTATAATCATCCACAGGTAATAGAAGCTGCAGTAGTGGCACGACCTGATGACCACTGGGGTGAAACACCCTGCGCTTTTGTACATGTGTCGGGTCATTTGTCCTCTGATAGCCTTATTGCATACTGTCGTGAGCGGCTACCTCATTTTATGGTTCCACGGAGTGTAGTTTTTGGAGAACTGCCAAAGACATCCACTGGCAAAATTCAAAAATACTTGCTACGAGAGCGTGCGAAGGCTATGGGAACTCTGCAAAAGAATACGCTGAGCAGGCTATAATCTATATCCCAACATTGATTAACAAATTATCATTTGGTTGTTTTTCTGGGAGGGTGTATGTAGAAACTTGCTGTCCTCTTGTTGAAGCTTCATGCAGTCTGTAAAGCATGAGCAGCTTGAGGGACTGGCACCTGTATTACTATTGTAAATCAAGGCAGTATACTTCCTAGTAGAGAAGGTTGCAAGAATGCAATCTGGAATGCCTATGATTCTTTGCAGAATTGATTGATTCTCATTTCTAATCATGTTTTGCTCCACGTCTTTTCCTACAACATATTGTATGTAGGTTGGTTCAATCTCAATGATTGGTATCCTCCAAAGCCCTACTGTACAGTACTGTGCATTGTCCAATCTTCAGATCTTGATTGTTCAGATTCTGACACTAGTGTTGTATAAATAAATATATATATTTTTTTCAGATAAAGAAATCTTTATAGGCTTTTTGGAAATATTCCAACCTGTGAATTTTTACCTTACAATGCAAGTAGTGCTTGGTTATTTAAATCTTGTTGTAAAACATTTTTAGTATACCTGCAGTACTCCGAATCATGAAATATCTGTGTGTTTTGGGGGGGGGGGGGGTTTGGCATGAGTCAAAACCTGCTTGAAGGTCATGGTGCCATTGTTGCAGATAAAATATACTTGCATGCCTGGCTGCAAATAAGGAAGTAGGAAGTAATGTATCAAAATTGTTTCGTGGAAGTTTTTGTTGTAAGCATGAGTACATATTTACTGGAAGTTTTAGAAGTAATTGAAGAGGTTTTGAATTTATTATGCAAAGGTTTTCTCTGATAATTTACTCTTGCTCGCTTACATTACTCAATAATTTACATTTTTAGTCCAGGTTTCGCATCTTGATCTCAATGTGAATCTCTTGTATTTGGCTTTTGCTTGTTGTTCAGTCCTCATTGTGTTTTTCTTTGTCTTTTTCATTCCCTTGTAGCAGGAGCACGAAGCTGGTGTCAAAGCTTGGGTTTTTTCATTGGTAATTTTAGGATCTTTTGATTTTTGAACATCTTCACATTATCTGGTGGGTTAAGCTTTGTTTCACATGCTTATGTATATTGACCTCTTTGTCCTTCGGCACAATTTTTCTTCGGTGCCAATCCCTCTTTTACCTTTTTGTTTATGCCCTGAGAAATAATAATCTGGGTGTCGCTTCAAGTAGAATGTTTGTGGTGGTAAGTTTTTTCTTCCTTATGAGGTGTTGTGACTTCACACTTTTTTAGCACCTCTTTCTGTCAATCTTCTATTTAGTCTCTGCAGAGTAAAGGATCAATGATAATATCTGCAGCATGATTAGCTTCAGCTTATAATTTGTTGTCGTTGAAGAATATTCCCTTGTTTAGTGCCATCTTCAGTCATTGAAGAATAAATGCCTCATGAAACGTAAGGCTAGCTTCTTCATCTGCCATAGAAAAATACTCTTGGCTGTTGCTCCATCAAAGAAAGCAATTGCAATATCTGTTATTATCTTGTCGAAGCTGGGATGATGGTCAACTTCTAACTTAAGAGTACTCTGTATCAAAGATGCTGCTATCTCTTTCTGAGATTAGAGATGTAGGGACTATTATGAGCACCACTTAGGTCCTTGGGCAAAATAATAGCCCAGTCGCAAGCCTGACTATAGCTGCTCCTTGGCAGTGTTAATAGCCCAATGACAAATACATAGTCAAAGCTGCCTTGCAAGCGACGTTAGAGAGAAGCAAAAACTGAGCACGTGCTTGAGATCTCTGTAGTATGTAATTACAGAGAAGAACTTTCGTTTGGAGTTTGAGTTCATGATTCTCAGTTGTTAAGGCAGCTGGATGTTCTCAGTCCATCTGCCAATCAATTGATGTTGCCCCCGTTCACAACTGCTACAGAAATCAGAGATAAAATGGCAAACAGAGCACTAGGAGAGTGAATCCATAGCAGCTTGAGCGCATATCGCTACTCTAGATTCCTCCCCTCATTGGTTTTTCAGAGACACATTTCATATACACGTCCTTTCCTAGAAACAGAAAGGATGTATGAACCACTCTATACTCCCCTGGTCGGATTTGCACAGACGCATTCCACTTACACATCTTTCCTGTTGTCACACAGGTCTAGGGTTCACAACATGAATAGAAAGACTCACAAATGATCCTCTCTACATGCATGTAGGTGGGCATTCACAATAACCTTCCTTACAAAAGTAGGTGATATTCACAATAACCTTACACAAATAGGAAGACTCACCTACAAAAGTTTCTCCTTCACATGGAGCGTCACAAATGGATGCTGTACACAGCAATGGAAATATCTTCATCTGTGCATATATGAAGAAGAATGTCATCTCTCTTACATTTTGGTGAACGCATAACATTCTAAGAGATGCACTTCTATAAAAAATCAGATTGTATATGTCTTGATGTAGAACTGACATTTATTTTAACTTCATTTTCTTCATGTTTATTCATTATTTTTCCCATATTTCAGCTTGAATCTCCATGGATGTCCATCTTGCTTGATTATTATGTTTTCCATTGCCTTGATGACATACACTTCGTCTGTGCCTTCGTGTACATGGAAGTCTTCGCTTTTGAGGCAAGCAAATATACATCTGCGTCACCACTGTAGATGTACCGCAGTTGATTCTGTGAAGAGTTGATATTGTTAGCGCATAATCTTTCTGTTTTTGATGGATAACCAATTAAGAGTTAAATAGTTTTATGGCATCGCAGAATCGGAACTGTTTATCGTTATGGCTGTGCGCCAACAAAACAAAGTAATATGGATGATGCGCATTCAACGCCTTAGTCGACGGAGGCTTATCCAATGTTGTGTAGCAATGGAGGCTCCATAGTCATACGCCTCCACAGTATGGTATCAGAGCTGCGAAGTTCTGCGCCAAATAAACAGTTTGATCTGGCTGGCAATCCCATCGACGCGGAAGGCTTTCTTGGTAAACTAATGGCAAAACACTAACGCATTAACCCGCAGTAGTATTTTCATAACTGTTATATCGTGCACAACCCCGCCCTCCCTTCCTCGTGCTGGCAGCTGTAGATACTTGGTCTGTGGGAGACAACCTGGAAGCGGGCCAATCGTCCGCGTCGTGGAGAAGGAAGCTACCGCCTTCGTCTACTCAGATGTCCCTACTTTCCGATTTGCTGTTAAAAACCTGAGAGGAAGGAACATCAGCTCCGGCAACAGTGACAGGCCAGTGCACCCGACAGCTGATCCCTGTCCATAGAGCTTAACAGGCATACTGAGTTGTCCTTCTGGCATAAAATAGACGGCTTCAGCTAAAAAACGAGAAGCAATTGCCAATGGTTAGATACACTCTTAAGACCGATGGCTGTTTTTGTTCGAAGACTAAGGGAAGCTTGCATATACACTGAAGTTTTAGTTAGGAAGTGCCGTTGAGGAAGAACATTTCAAAAAATAAAGCTATTTTGGAAATTTGATATGAAGTTGTAAGTTTCTAGTAGGTATATTTCAAGTACATATTTGATTTTGGCTTTTCTTTCGAATTCATGTTGTAGGGAACGTCATGTATACACTTATGGGTCCTTGAATGGACAATACTCATATGTTGTGATATATATAAATTTGTTGGTCCTTAATTTGGACAACTCACATGTTTGTGAGGATATATTTACTATGCTCAAAACTTGAATTAACAAAAATTGGGGGATGTAGCGAGGTTTTCAACGGGGATATACTCGTTTTGAAGATATCTTGATGATGTAGGTGGAAAACCAATATGAAGATAGTTCAAAAGTCTAATGTAATGATTAGAAAATGAATGTCTAAAATTGTGATCTCTCGTTAGAGATTTTGGATATGTCATGTATTGATTTTGGTGCTTTTATCTAGTGTTTGAGTTTTGTAGAGGATTTGTTAGGTTTATTTGGCTCACGTTCACATTGGATAAAGATTTTGTTGAATTTTTTTTGGAGATGTCATAAGTGAGCATACTAGTCCATAGGAGAAGAAAAACAGTCGAAATATTATTGAATTTTATTTAGATTTCATCATAAAATTGCCATACTATGAAGAGATGATCAAGTTGCAAGAATGAGTGATAATATTACAAAAATAGTAGCAAACAGAATTAACAAGGATAGTTATTATGTATGGTCTTATAGGGTAGTAAATGGAGAGGATAAGTGTTCTGAATTGTTAGATACCCATAATGTTGAATTGTTAGATACCCATAATGTAGATCAGTAAAAAGAATACATGACATAGATAGAGAAGTCTAAAAAAGTTGTTCATTGGATATCTATATGCATTTTTGAAGATAGTCCAAAACTCTAATGTAATGATCAGAAAATGAATGTCGAAAATTGTGATCTCTCGTTAGAGAGATTTTGGATACGTTACGTGTTGATTTTGGTGCTGTTATCCAGTGTTTGAGTTTTGTAGAGGATCTGTTATGGTTTATTTGGCTCATGATCACATTGGATAAAGATTTTGTTGATTTTTTTTTCGGAGATGTCATAAATGAGCATAGTAGTCCATAGGAGAAGAAAAACAGTCGAAATGTTCTTTATTGGATATCTATATGCATTTTTTGAAAGCCTTATATTGCACATCATGAAAGTTAGTACACCAAAAGAATTTTGGGATACTATTAATAAAATGTATGGTATATCGACAGAGGCTAGGAAAATTCATTTGAAGTAAGAAATTGCTTAGTGTATGACGCTGCAATAGATTTATCACTAATTATGTGGCAGAGATTAGAAAGATTATTGATGACATAACATTCACAAATTATAAGGTTGAAGATGACGATATGGTATTTGTTATGTTGAATGATCTTGGACCACAATATAAGAGCATAGACACTTCCATTTTGGTAAGAGGCACTATGCTTGATTTTGATGAGCTAGTGTCACTTTGTATGATGGAAGAAGTGAAGCTTGGCTTGAATGCATCAAGAAGTGGAACTGAAGAGATCATGCATTCTTTAAACATAGAGAAAGAGGTTGTAGCCATTGTCAATGAAGATGTAGAAATTCAAACACTTTGACTTTGCATAGAGAAAGAGACTGATCGAACTCGAGATAGAGGTAGATTGCAGGCACTTGAAAATTGTTACTATTATGATAAATATGAACATTTTAAGAAGGATTTCAACCATAAGGAAAATAGTCAAAGAGAAAGAAGTAGATGTCATTATTCATCACATGATAACTTTTCTATATAAAGTTAATATAGAGATTATGGTAGAGACAATAAGTTTGCAATGGAGCATGTGCTAAATAGCATATCTAAACTTGTAAATGATACGAATTGGTATATAGACTCTGGTTGCACAAATCATATGACAAGCATAGGAGATTGGTTTGAGTATAAAGAGCCTTTGAAGACTAACGAGTATGTGGCAACTGGTGATCATACTTCGCACCTAATTAACAACATTGGAAATGTACCGCTAGTACAAAAGAATTATGATAGAAATACATGGAGTGATGTTTTATATCTGCCTAGTATTACAGAGAACTTAGTTTCAATTGGTCAACTTGGAAGTTATCTTCAATAAGCATGACTATTTCATACATGACTTCAAGTATGGAAAAAGAGGAAAATTACCTAGTAATGAAAAGAAAATGAGTAGAATATTCACATTTGATATAGGGACATGTCTTTATGAGAATATGCATGCCAAGAACAATATGAACTTTGATATAGCTGAATTGTGATACAAGAGAATTGGTCATATAAATTTGGGAAATTGAAGTCTATGGAGCAGCAAGCATTAGTGCATGGTGTATCAAGATTTGGTCATTTAAATTTTTAGAGGATATGTGAAGCATGTGCATTTGACAAATATCAGTTTTTCTAAGAAGAGAAATGCATAGAAAGATACTTCTAGGGCTTATTCATAGTAATGTAGTTGGACTTGCTAAAACAAAATCAATTAGGGGCTCACTTTACTTTTTGATATTTATTGATGACCATAATAAGTATATTTGGATATATTTTTTGAAGCATAAAAATAAAGTTTTTGAATGCTTTGTCAAAGTTAAGAACATGGTTGAGAAGCAATTGGGCATGTACATTAAATGCTTATGGGCATGTACATTAAAGCTTATGGGCATGTACATTAAATGCTTATGATCAGATTCAGGGAGAGAATATATTTCAAAGGAATTTTGTCAATATCTTAAGGACGATGAATCAAAAGGTAACTGTCAAGTATACATACACCACAACAAAATGGTATTGCAGAACTCAAGACTCGTGTGATTGAAGAAGTTGATAGATCCATGTTAAATGAAAAGAGCATGCCATATAAATTTTCGACAAAAGCTTTCCATACAACTGTACATATCATAAATAAATATCAAAGAGGAATGGTTCATGATTTGTCTTCTTATGAGAGACTTTAACCAAATCTGAGCTATCTACAAGTGTTTGGGTGTGTTTATTATGCACACGTGCCTAGTCAATTGAGACATAAGTTTGAGCTTAAATTAAAAAAATGCATATCTGTTGGACATTTAGAGAAGAACAAAGGATACAAATGTTATAATTATGTAATAAAAGAATGTATAGTGAACAAAGACATTATATTTGATGAGAATGCCTCATGGTATGAAGAGACAAGTCATATAGACATTTTGATCATGAAGAGAACTAAGATTATGGTTCATATGAGTTTCATATGCTTGAAATTTCATGGAGTGAAAATATGAAAGAAAGGGGAAGAGAAGATGAGAGAGTACATGTGTGATTCAAATATTGATGATGAGATGGTAGAACTTGAGATGTTGAAAAATAAAAAGGAAAAGTATTTTTCCTCTACACACAAAAAGAGAAACATGTTCAAGATAAGATGAAGACTCTTGTGAGTTGATCTACGAGAGTATGGCATCCTATGGATATAATAAATTTATATAGTAAGTCTATGAAGTTTGATTATGCATACATGACAAACAGAATCAAGCATGATGAACCAAAGAATTTACATGATGCATCACAAAATGAAGATTGGTGCAAAGCCATGGATGATGAAATGAACGCATTGAAGAAGAATGATACATGGAAATTAGTAAATTTTTCACTAAGTAAGAAAACTACTAGATGCAAGTGTATGGATTGGATTATGATGAAACACTTAGTCCAATAGTCAAAATGATAACAATGAGAAGCGTGATTGCATGGGTTGCTATGAACAATTGGAAATTATTTCAAATGGATGTTAAGAATGAATTCTCGAATGGTAAATTGCATGAGAAAGTATATATGTAGCAATCAGAAGGTCATGTGCATCCAAAGTATCCTGACTATGTATACAAGTTGAAGAAAGCGCTTTATGAATTGAAACAAACACCAAGAGCATGGTGCGGATGATTCACTAAAAAGCTATTGGATCTTAAATTTATGCAATCAAGGTTGATTATTCACTATTTGTATGGAGTCATGGAAGCAAAGCGATGCTATTAGTGATTTATATCGATGATATGATCATTATTGGCAATGATAAAAAGAGGATTGCTGCTTTTAAGAAGCAACTAAAATATGATATTTTGATGTCGAATTTGGGAGATCTAAAATAATTTTTGGGAATGAAAGTAATTTCGATGCAAGAGGGAACATGGATGATACAACATAATTATATGCTGGAAATGCTTGAGAGATTTGGTATGAGTGCTTGTAAACTTGTTGATCACCACTTGATGCTAATGCTAAGCTTGTGGACGATGCAAAATACTTGCATGATGCAAATGTGTATAGAAAGATGGTTGGAAGTTTGACTGATGTAACAAAGATGAGACCACATTTGAGTTTTGTATCTAGCTTGGTGAGTCAATTTATGCATAAACCATGCAAACTACACTTAGATTCAGTGAGATGTATATTGCAATATGTAAAAGGAACATGAAATTTTAGATTGTTTTATGAGAGGAAAGTTTAGTGATGTATACATGCATACACGGATGCACATTGTGCATGAAATGTTATGGATCAAAAGTCAACTATTGGATTTTGATTCTCACTTGGAAGTGCAATCATTTCATGGAGTAGCAAGAAGGAATAAACTATCGCTTTTTCAAGTACCAAAGTTGAGTGTAAGTGTGCTTTTGGAGGTTTTTGTCCAAGTCCCAGAATGATATGCCAATACTCTCTCTCTCTCTCTCTCTCTCTCTCTCTCTATATATATATATATATATATATATATATATATATATATATATATATATATATATATATATATATATATATATATATATATATATATATATATATATATAGAGAGAGAGAGAGAGAGAGAGAGAGAGAGAGAGAGAGAGAGAGAGAGAGAGAGAGAGAGAGAGAGAGAGAGAGATAATCAAGCTCTAGCTTTCTCAAATCTTTTTAGTTTTCTTCATTGGACCTATAAGAGCGCCTTTGATGAGCCATTTCTATTTTCTATGTAGCTCATCTCTGGAGTATGACTTCTTAATCCATCTTGACTAGGTTGGCTTCCAACGACATGCTTGGATACAATCTTGAGGATCTTGGCTTTGAGAGCTGCATTTTGGTCCTCTTTGATGCATGGAATGCCAATCATGATGTCTGGATGAAAGCCCTCAAGGATTGTGTACCAAAATTTATGAAATTTTATGTCTTTTGTTTACTTCCCTCTTTACTAATTATGAACTAATGAAATGAAACTATTAAACTTATGACTGAGTATCTGTAGGGAGAAGATCAAGATCAATGATGTATATATTTATTGACTATGTGATGAGGAACATTTCAATTGTACTTTTAAAGTGAACTTTTGACCTCTGAAAAATCTAGAGACCTCTAAAGCTACCTGTATATCCATTGAATATTTAACCCTTCAAAAACTCTATTAACCCTAAAGAAAAACCCTAAAAAGAACTTCACGTCTAACCATATTTACTCGAGAGAACCTCTACCACTTTGAAATCCTAATTTATTGTTAATCTTAGCCCTCCAAACTCACCGTTGTTGGGATGAAATCCCTCAGGGAGTGTGCATCAAGAAAATTTTCCAAATTCATTTGTTTGTTTTTCTGGCTTGATATGATGTTTTGATTGCAGAGAGTTATAAATTGTTCAAGTTTTGATTGATTTGATTGTTTGCATGATGAGAAACCATGTCATTTTTGTATATTAGACCTGTATATTGTATAAAAATCATTAATTTGTTGTTAACCTCTGAAATCCTAACCTTTAACCTTTGAAACCTGGCTTGATCCTTTAGAAACCTATGTACTTTTGTTTGAAAAGCCATGTCACTTTCATCGTAAAACCCTAGGATACATGCAAAGTAACCCTTAAAACTCGGTCTTTAGCCCTTGAAACCCTAGTTTTAGAGAGAGAGAGAGAGAGAGAGAGAGAGAGAGAGGGAGAGAAAGGGAGTCCACCATCTCTCTAATCTCCTCTTTGATGCTCTAACATTAAAATTAATTGTTTTATTTTGTGGTTATTCCATGCACAAGTGCTATTGAGAGAGAGGGAGAGATAGAATCATTGAACATTTTTTGTTGTGTTCTCAATAATATCATTTGTGTCATTATTCTTTTCAAAAAAAGCATTCTATATTCGAGAAAGAGAGAGAAAGACTTGGAGTAAGTTTCCTAATTAGTTGAGAAATATAGCTCATTCGTTCTACTTTGCTTTATGTTGAACATGGAAGAACATAGATTTTCTTTTGTTAAGTTGTTTTTCTCGACTTCAATTTTGAGAGAGATGGTTAAATGTTATTTATTTTTGATGAACATGTGTGTGCGTGGTTGTGTGTTTTTATGAGTTGTGTGTGTGTGTGTGTGTGTGTGAGAGAGAGAGAGAGAGAGAGAGAGAGAGAGAGAGAGAGAGAGAGAGAGAGAGAGAGAGAGAGAGAGAGAGAGAGAGAGAGAGAGAGAGAGAGAGAGAAGTGCAGAGCAGAATGGAGGACAGTGATGGTAGTCACTGGGAGAGAGAGAGAGAGAGAGAGAGAGAGAGAGAGAGAGAGAGAGAGAGAGAGAGAGAGAGAGAGAGAGAGAGAGAGAGAGAGAGAGAGAGAGAGAGAGAGAGAGAGAGAGAGAGAGAGAGAGAGAGAGAGAGAGAGAGAGAGAGAGAGAGAGAGAGAGAGAGAGAGAGAGAGAGAGAGAGAGAGAGAGAGAGAGAGAGAGAGAGAGAGAGAGAGAGAGAGAGAGAGAGAGAGAGAGAGAGAGAGAGAGAGAGAGAGAGAGAGAGAGAGAGAGAGAGAGAGAGAGAGAGAGAGAGAGAGAGAGAGAGAGAGAGAGAGAGAGAGAGAGAGAGAGAGAGAGAGAGAGAGAGAGAGAGAGAGAGAGAGAGAGAGAGAGAGAGAGAGAGAGAGAGTTCTTAATCCATCTTGGCTAGGTTGGATTCCAAAGACACGTTTGGATACAATCTTGAGGATATTGTCTTTGAGAGCCGCATTTAGGCCCTCTTTGATGCATGGAATGCCAAGCATGATATCCAAATGAAATCCCTAAAGGATTGTGCATCAAAATTTATGAAACTTTATGTCTTTTGTTTACTTCCCTCTTTACTAATTATGAACTAATGAAATGAAACTGTTAAACTTATGAGTAAGTATCTACAGGGAGAAGATGAAGACCAATGATGTATATATTTCTTGATTATGTGATGAGCAACATTTCAATTGTACTTTTAAAGTGAACTTTTGACCTAGGAAAAAGCTAGAGACCTCTAACACTATCTGTATATCCATTGACTCTTTAACCCTTCAAAAACTCTCTTAACCCTAAAGAAAAACCCTAAAGAGAACTTCACTTGTAACCATATTAAACCAAGAGAACCGTTACCACTTTGAAATCCTAATTTATTGTTAATCTTAACCCTTCAAACCCACTGTTGTCGAGATGAAATCCCTTAGGGAGTGTGCATCAAGAATTTTTTCAAATTCATTTGTTTGTTTTTCTGGCTATGATATGATGTTTTGATTGCAGAGAGTTATAAATTTTTCAAGTTTTGAGTTTGCATGATGAGAAACCATGTCATTTTTGTATATTAGACCTGCATATTTGTATAAAACTCATTAACTTGTTCTAAGCCTCTGAAACCCTAACCTTTAACCTCTGAAACTTGGCTTGGTCCTTTAGAAACCCATGTATTTTTTTGAAAAACCATGTCAGTTTTATCATAGAACCGTAGGAAACATGCAAAGTAACCCTTAAAACTCTGTCTTTAACCCTTGAAACCCTAGTCTTGTGAATTTTCCTTTTTCTCTCAACACAGCTTGGACTACTCGAGCCACCTGTTTTTCTGTCACCAAATCTTTAAACACTTCATCTCTCTTCTCTAGCTTGTCCTAGAGCGTAAAATGATGTCTAGAGTAAGTGGCTTAACTATCTCTCTTAACTTAGAGTAGAGCTCAGAGAAGAGACTAGGTGTGCCACAAGCCAGGAGGTGGAGGTAGGTCTAAAAGCTCTCTACCTAGGACAAAACGTGTTCAAGTACTTTCATATGATGTCTTAGGCCTGATTTACTTGATCTTTCTCTTATCTTGACTTGGGTTTTACTCTTCTTTTGCACTTGAATTTCTCTCTTGCTCTTAATCTTGACTTCCTCTTGATTTATCAATTGAATTCTTTCTTGATTTTATTTCACTTAATTTCTTTTTCTTGATTATCAATTTCAAAGGTTTAATTTATTTTTGAGTTTTTTATTTTTTTCTTCTTTTTATGGTATTTTTCTAATGTTTCTAATTTTTTTATCTAAGCTACGAAAACTGCAAAGTCCGTATCTAAGCAACAACAAAACAGTGCCCAAGTGTATGATCTAAAGTAATGCAAGATGTGGATGATGAGACTCAGGTAGACAAAATCAATCTTTTTGTTTAGGTGTGTGAAGCAATGCATATATTCAATGAACTTTAAATGTGAATACCTAGAATATCCGATCTGATGCCGAGTTTTTGTTTTTTCTTTTGAAGGTATGGGTGGTGAGTCGAGGATCTCTAATCAGCAGACAACTGCCTTGCTTCATGTCGGGTTCACGTGTCAGTAAGAAGGAGGTCTAGGGGGAGCGATGCCTCGTACGGGGTTGGAGCAGGCCCCGTGCTTTGTGTGCATGTGTGCATGCATCGTCCCTGTCCGGTGAGTGGCATCTACATGCTGTAGGCCTTGCCCTATATGGTGGTCAGTCATCGAATGTGATGGGCCTGCACCTCAGAAGAGAAGGGTGAAAAAGCCCTCGACCGCATGGGATGACTCCTTCTCTTCATCAACCTCGGTCTCCACCTGCTCCTGAGAAGTGTTACCTCCGGAATTCCGCTCTGCCACTCTTTTCTTTAAAAGCTATAAAATTAGCTTATTTGAGCATACTGTGTATTCTCAAGGTAAGTACTCCGGAGTTGTAAAAAGTAAGGAAAAAACTACTCCCACCTTAGAGTCCAGTATTGCATTAACAACTCATCCGGTACGTCGAAACAATCTCCAGACTTCCTTCTTCAGCTTTCAAAAAATAATTTTTGCCCAATTTACCTGCATCTTCGCCGATTCTTTCATGAGGGCATAAAGCTCCTGAGACACTCCATAATGCTTAGCTTGCAGGTTGATGATCATTGTCATAAATAGCATTCCCCACTTCAACACGTTGTCGTCTGGCAATTGTGCAAATCTGTATTCACCCAAACATGGTTTGCCGAGCAATGTGTAGATTTCTACAGTATCAATAGGTTCCGTGCTTGCCATAATGCCCTTCTTCGCCACATGAAATCTCTCAACAATTAACTCCACCAACAACTGGAACACTTCCTGCTTGAGGCAAATGCTGATATCCTACGAGTTAATGTCGTTGCCCTCTCTTTGCCTAGCTATCTCCATGGCAATCTCCATTGCTTGCGGGTGAGGCCTAATGCTCTGTCAATCCAGCATTGCACATTGCAGGAGTCCTGTGCATTCAAACCATTCCTTTTGCTCCTGTGATAACTTCTCTGGAATGTAGAGAAGGTGACGGTTAGAGAAAGAAACCATCACACTATGCTTTTGTTCATGTGCTTCACTGTTCGAACACATGAGAGCTCTGTTCACTGTAGTCGCTCTATATGCAACCTTGCCAAATAAGCCAAATTTGGCAAAGTGCATAGCCTTTTATGCCTGCCCTGCCTATGTAGAGAGCTGCAAGTCTACACCATGATGAGTGATTAAGGGGTCGTAACACACAACTCTACACTGATTACTAGATCTCAAAATAAGAAACAATCATCAGATTTGAAACCTTGTGTGTCGCCATCGTTCGTTGATTGCCTGTACGATTGCATGTTAAGGAGTTAAACTGCGCATCATGCCTGAGATCCCACGATCCGATGTATTAAATGATAATATTCATTTTTTTAGCGTGTATTTTAATGAGAACATTGATAGGGCCTGAGCTTAGACCTATTAATGACAGTTGGAAGAACTTCTCTGGTTAATGTAGCCAACCAAAATGAACCAGGTTTGTACATCTCATGAATCCGAAATGGACCTTTCCACCCTAATTTCAGTTTGCCCATCGTTCTTGAGTGAAAATACAGAACTAGATCCCCCGGTTGAAATATCTTAGTGTGGAGACTGCGATCATGCCACAGCTTCTGAGGGCGCTAAACTTCTTAGAGCAGTAAAAAGCTATGATAACGCTACTCATCTAATCACTGCAACTGATCCATTCGATACACAAAAGACTCCTCCGGAACTAACTGTTTCATCACCACAATCCGGAGACTGGGTACAGTGAATTCAAAGGGTAGTGTGGCCTCATGTCCGTAGAGCAATTTGAAAGGCGTGCTATCAACCGAGACTTTATATGTAGTTCTGTAAGCCCAAAGGATTGTGGGAAGCATCATTTTCGATTGATCCATTGAATCGAGCAACAATTTTTGAAGCATATGCAGTAACACCTTATTAGTACTCTTTGTCGATCCATTTGCTTGAGGGTAGTAAGGGGAACTAAATTTATTCTTAATTTGGTAATCTGCGGTCAGTTCAACAATCAACTGATTCAAAAAATGAGTTCCCCAATCGGAAACTAATTCTAGTGGTAAGCCATAACACGGAAAGATATCATTCTGCAATTTCTGGGTTACGGTCTGTGTAGTAGCTTGCTTAGTGGCCCACACTTCGGCCCAACGTGTATAGTAATCCGTACAAGTTAAAATGTATAGCACCGGTATGTGCAGCAAGGGGTTTGATGGGACCAATGAAATCCAATCCCCATTTCTGAAAAGGTTCAAGAGGCAAAATCGGTTTCAATGGAAAGTGCTGGCTAGCACGAGGCTCTCCAGTGCGTTGGTAGGAATCACAAGTGCATACCACTTTTTGCACATCATAGTACATAGTTGGCCACATAAACCAGACTGCTGAATTTTCTGCACCGTAATTGGATGACTGAAGTGTCCGCCAGCTTCGCCAGCATGAGCCTTTGAAATAATGGCTTGCACCTCATGGGGAGGGACGTAGCGCATCCAAATGACGGTTGGATCTTTATGATACAATTTGTTGATATATTTAGGTAGTGATGTGTGTGAACACTCTAGGACTGCCGGGGCACTTTTTTCCCTCTTTAGGAGGGTTTTTCCCCCCGGCTTGTATATACACCTATTGCCCTAATGGGATACTTATCTTTGTACATTCTAGTGGTAATACATTCAGTATTGTGTGTTGTGCTCCAAGCTTCTTCTTCTTCCTTGTGCTGTTCGTGTGCTTCCGCAGACGTCTAACTGCAACAATTGGTATAAGAGCAGGTTGCCGCTTCATCTAGGGCGTCATTGACACCTCTCCAGTTGCAATCTCAGAATCGCACGAATTTTGGTGAGCATACTCAGCGTGCTTTCGAGATCAAAACTGCTTCACTATATCGTACCAAAATCGTCATCTGAGCTCGTTTTGGCCTCCGAACACACTATTGCAAGCTATTTCATCTTTTTGTGCCAAAGGTATACACCAGTTTCGGTTAGGCTATATAAGCATCTCAAAGTCTGCTACAGGTTTAGCAGAATTCATCTGGGCACTTTTGTTCAACTTTTTGAGATACAAACAATTTTCTACATCAAGGTACTTTAGTCATTGACCACGGCTGAAAGCAATGATGTATTTCATATGTTGGCTGTTGAGGATAAGTTGGATGGTATCAACTACCCATTGCGGGCTTATATGATGCGACATGTATTGGTTGCAAAAGGACTGTGGAACATTGTGCAGGGTGTTGAAAAACATCCTATCACACGTGCAACAGTTACAACTGTAGGTACTAAAGCTGATGTAGAAGGTGTCAAAGATGATGATATTCTGCATATTCCTGTTCATGCCGCACTGTTTGCTGCACCTACTGTAGAGCAAATTCGTTGGGATGGCAGAGTTGCCCAACCACATGCATTCATAGCTTTGTTTGTCAAACTTGCCATTATTCCTCACATTCGCTCTTGTAGAATAGCTAAGGATGCTTGGGATACACTTACCACATTGTACCAAGCTAGAAATGAGGCTCGTGTTGCTTACCTTCGAAAATATTTGGAGAGTGAGCACATGAATGAAGGTGATTCTATGGATTGTTTTCTAACAAAGATCAAAGACTTGAAGGAACAGTTGATTTATGCTTATGAGGTTATACCAGATAGCCACTTGTGTAGACAGTTCTGAATGGTCTTCCATATTCATATCAGAGTTTTGATTCTACTCTTTGGTTGATGATGAAAGGCAATCCAAATGCCTTTTCATTTGAGGAGTTAGTCTCTATTCTCTTGCAAGAAGATTAGTCTACGCAGAACATGTCCATTATGCATGTTGCAGATCAAGCTTTCCTAGCTAGTCAGAAGGGCAAAGGAAAAGGGAGCTTTTCAACTAGTAAGTAAAAGTTTTCTAATTCTACACAATCAAAGAGGGAAGACAAAGATAAAAAGAAATCAGAAAAGCAGAAATTGTTTGGCAAGTACTATAAAGGAAATGATCATATCATAAAGAATTGTCCAAAATTGGCTGCTAAAGAGGCAAAGAAGAAAGAGGCTGGAATGGTTGTTGGAGAGGCCTCTATACCAAAAACAAAGTCTGCTAATCTTGTGCAAGAAGAAGAATGGGTGTTTACTATTGTTTGCAGTTTTGACCCATCTTCTCATGAGCAGTGCATGTATGTAGTAGACTCAGATGTTTGGTACTTTGACAGTGGGAGACCAAACATATTACCTCATAGCGTAGTTTCTTCTCTTCACTCGAGCCTGCCCCTATAGGGAATACTATTACATGCACCAACAATTCCTCTTATCCTGTTATGGGAGTTGGTAAGATCATTTTGACTATTGCTGATGGTAGTTCTTTCACATTGTTAGATGCTTTCTTTGTGCCAGGGATCAAGAAAAATCTGTTATCAGTTTCTGCATTAGCCAAGATTCGCTTGATTGTGAAATTTGTTGATGACAGATGTACAATTCATGATATGTCAAATGGCGACATGATTATTGCTTTTGGCATTTTATGTCATGGGCTATATAAGCTCATAGACCATGAAAGATCTGTAAATGATTCGGCATGGCAATTCCCAGGCTATGTCAGATGCAAAGCTTTGGCATGCATGCTTTGGTCATCTGAATTTTGCTAGTTTGCTACGCCTGCAAAAATCTGAAATGGTATCCTCTTTGCCCAAACGTGAGGCACCTGGAAAACATGTTTGTGAAGGCTATATTTTGGGCAAAATGTAGCGTTCCTCCTTTCCAAAAGATGGTTCAGTTCGGGTACTCAAAAATTGAAGCTTGTACATAGTGATGTCTATGGTCCTATGCAGACACCTTCTTTTGGAAATCATCTTTACTTCATGACTTTCATCAATGATTTTTCTAGGCATGCATGGGTATATCCATTGAAGGAAAAGTCCGAAGTGTTCATGTGCTTCAAAAAGTTTTTGGTTTTGGCTGAAAAACTATCAACATGTAAAATGGGCACGCTCCGTTTTGATCGAGGGGGGAGTATATGTCTTCTGATTTTAATGCATCTTTGGCTGAATGTGGGAGAAAACACCAGTGTACAGTGCCGTATATGTTGGTGCAAAACAAGCCTACACACATTGGCTTGGAACATTGGAACCTTAGAAGGCTAAAGCTTGTACCCTTGGAGGATGTATTTACATGAACCATGAACCATAGGAACCAATGCTTAATTGGTTATTACTTTTTTATCCAATGTAAAAGTCAATATGACTTAATCACTCATGTAATCACACCTACTAGTCTATAAGTCGTGGAAAAAGCAGATGGTATGATTGAGGGAATATCTCCCTAAGTTTAGTGGAGAGATTCAAGGGAGCTTCAATTTGAATTTCAAATTCAAATGACCAATCAAATCTTATAAAAGCTATGAAGAAAACTCGCGGGCCTGTCTCACTCATTTGAGCTCATCTCCCGAGGCATTTCACTACTGTATCTGTGTGTGTGATAGTGCTACATCTTAGCCTACACCACAATACCTCATTTAGCTATGCTTGGCATGCTAATGAGCTTGTACATCTACATTAATCAATAGATACATTCACACTTTTCAACTCTGGTTTCTCTGAGTCATCTACCTCAAGTCTGTCAACTTCAACAGGGCATATCTCAAGATCTACTGAACCAAATTGGATGATTCAAAGTGCATTGGATTCAGCTTAAAGTCTACTATACACCTACAAAGTTTCAAGGCCATTGAATCTACCATCACAGAGAAATCTCAGTCGGGGTGCTCACTGGTCTGTGACTGTAAGTCTCCTAAAAAGTCGAGGGTACACCTTATTTTGCTAAAGTGATTTCTCTGAGTGTGGTTTATCATTTTCCTTCATTCCACTTGCAAATGGAAGCTTACTAGTCTAATAGAATATCTCTAGAAGGAATTTTGCTAATTGTAACTACACTGGTCACACTGAGCATAACACTGAGCAGGTATTAAGACCAAAATAGAAAGTTTTCAAGTCTTGTGATTTGCAAAGTAGTCTGTTTTGATCAAGTCATTACTCAAACCTTTTCCAAAGTACATATAGCATATTTTGGTGTCATTTGGAAGCTCAAGGAGTCTACTAAGTATATCTGAAGAAAAAAGAGGGCAGGTGTGAAGCAGGTTTTGCAGCACCAGCTTGATCTTCTGAGTGCATCCAGCCATCACATCCAACAGTATACACCTCGACAGAATGGAGTTGCTGAACAAAAGAACATGTCACTCATGGTGATGGCAAGGTGTATGGTCAAGAGTCAGGCTTGACCACATAGTTTCTAGCTTGAGGCTATCATCTATGCAACATATGTAATTAACAGGTGTCCCACTAAAGCGTTGCAGTCTATTACTCCATATGAGGCTTGGCATGATTGCAAGCCATCTGTTGCTCATCTACTTGTTTTTGGTTGTTTGGCATATGCATTAGTGCCTGAACAACATCACAGAAAATTGGATGATAAAGTAGTAAAATGTACTTTTGTTGGGTACAGATCTGAAAGTAAAGGCTATCTTTTGTATCATCCACAGACTAAACAAATTATGGTTAGCCGTGATGTTATTTTTGTGGAAGATTCTATTCAGCCATTGCTTTCATGTACTAAGGAGACATCTCTTAGCTCCAAAGACATGTATGATACTTTGCTGCCTCTTTTTATAGGTGGACAGTCTAGTGCTGATCCTAATGAGGTAACTTCTCAACCTTTGCAGGTTTCATGTGATGATGCAGACCATCCCGTTTCTGATGGAGATTTACACGATGCACTTGTTGATGAGAGAGCTGATATTGAGGAGGCAAAAGCTATGCCAAAATGGCTGGTGTGTACTTTGCGACAACAAATTAGATGCACCTCTATCATATCGTACTCGATCAGGCTCTCATAGTGCCTCTTTTACATTAGATTGCTATGCGATGGTTGCACCTAGTCTCTGTGATGAGAAGGAGCCTATTTCATTTGACGAAGCACAAAATTCAAAAAATTGGATGGCTGGTATGCAATCTGAATATGATGCTATAATGAAGAACAGTACTTGGTCTTTATGTGACTTGCCTCCTAGCAAGAAGGCCATTGGCACTAAGTGGGTTTACAAGCTCAAGCGTAAGCCTGATGGAACAGTTGACATGTATAAGGTTAGGCTTGTTGCAAAGGGTTATGCAGAAGAAAGAGGCATTGATTTTGATGAGATCTTTGCACCTACATGTCGTATGAGTACTGTTCGGAGCATCTGTGCACTTGCAACCCATCATGGTTGGAATGCACATCAATTGGACAATAAAACTACATTTGTGAATGGTGACTTGCACGAACAAGTGTATGTTTTTCAGCCCCATGGCTTGTGTAGAAAGGGCATGAAAACTAGGTGTGCAGGTTAAAGAAGGCATTATATGGTTTAAAGCAAGCACCATGTGCTTGGTATGAGAAGATACATGCCTATTTGATTGCACATGGTTTTGAGAATAGTCCAACTGAGAGCACCTTATATGTTAAGCATGCTAATGATGTGCTTCCGATCATTGTTGTCTATGTTGATGACATGCTGCTCTTGGTCCTATTGAGAAACATATTGCTGATTTTAAGGCTGATTTGCATGCCTCATTTGAGATGTCTGATTTGGGGCATTTGCTTCAGTATTTGGGCATTCATTTTATGCAAGTCGATGGTGGAATGGCTTTGTGTCAAACAAAATATATTGACACATTATTGCAGCATTTTGGCCTTGAAGACTCTAAGCCTATTGCCACTCCTATGGAGATAGGTTTACGATTGAGTCTTCATGATGCTGGAGATGCATTTGATGTTGTCCTCTATGAGCAGGCTTTTGGATGCCTAATTTACTTATGCATTACTCAGCCAGATATTCAATTTGTTGTCTCCTAGATGAGCATGTTTATGCATTACCCAGCTGTCAAGCATTGGCAGGCGGTTAAGCGCATCTTTCGCTACTTGATTGGTACTCGGCTACTTGGGTTGTTTTATCCCAAGGGGGGATCACTACCGCCAAATTTGCATGCTTTTTGTGACTCAAACTGGGCTAGTTGCTATGACACTCGTGTTTCCACTAGTGACTTTTGTTTCATGCTTGGTAGATCATGTATATCTTGGTTGAGCAAGAAGCAGCCTACTGTGGCCACTTCCAATTGTGAGGCTGAGTATAGGGCAGATTTCATAGTGACTGTTAAGTGTGTGTGGCTTAGATGCCTTATGGCTGATTTGGGTGTTGGTCCATCTTTTGCCACCACCATCTTCACTGACAATCAGAGTGCATTGGCATTTGTGAATAACCCTGTGTTCCATGCCCGCACTAAGCACATTGAGGTGCATTATCATTATGTCAGGGAGAGGTTCTGTACTGGGGAGATCAGCTTGGCATATGTGCCCACGTAGGAGAACATTGCAGACCTTTTCATGAAGGCTCTGCCTAGGGAGAAGTTTGAAGCTTTCCACAAAGCTTTGGGCTTACTTCCTTTTGTGGAGTGATTTCCACATAGCTTGGCAATTCCTTATACATGAGTACCAGCTACTTGTTCACCGCATCACTCCCAGGGGGGATTTGTTGATATATTTAGGTAGTGGTGTGTGTAAACACTCTAGGAACACCCAAGCACTTTTTTCCATCTTTAGGAGGTTTTTCTCCCTCGGCTAGTATATATGCCGATTGCCCTAATGGGCTACTTATCTTTGTACATTCTAGTGGTAATACATTCAATATTGTGTGTTGTGCTCCAAGCTTTTTCTTCTTCCTTGTGCTATTCACATGCTTCCACAGACGTCTAACTCCAACACAATTGACCCATAATGACAATAAACTGATGACTATGAAGTCCAAATGTTTTTCGTGCTATGGAACTTAAGTAGTGGAGCAAAACCATTCTCGAGAAAAATGAGCATTTCTTCATACCATGTGGGGTAAGTGAGAGGTGCAGTCTCAACTTCTACTATCGAAAATACGTCCGCATCTGGTAGAGATTCATCAAATCGGTCAGTAGGTTCCCCATGATCAATGTGTGAGAGAAAATCTACAATAGCATGACTAGCGCTTGGGCAGTGGATGATATCAAATTTGAATTCTTGTAAAAGCAGGACCCACTGAGCAAGGTGGCCTACCAAATTTTGTTGTTTAAGCAAACATAACAATGCACTGTGATCGACATGAAATGTGAATGCACGACCCAACAAGTAATGTCTGAACATCTTAATTGAATAGATGAGGCCTAAGCATTTGCGTTCCGTCGTCGAATAATTCTGTTCAATAGTTGTGACTCTCCTACTAGCATAGTACACAGGGTAGAACCAACTTCGATCCTCCTTCTGCATCAAAACACTGCCAATAGCAGGATCAAAAGCATTCACAAATACATGAAATGAGTGCATCCAATCTGGAGCTTTTAGTACTGGTGCGGTGGCTAGCATTTTTCGTAGGCACTCAAAAATGTTTTGTGCATGAGCTGTCTAAAAATCTGCTGGCTTCACATGTGCTACTTGTTTAAGGGGATGGCTATATGAGCAAGACCCCGTAAGTGCCCACCATGCCATCACATCTGGCCCAAAAAATGCACCTGGCCCATTCTAGATTTTCAATTGGAACAATGTAGCCAATTTTATCAACTTGTCCAACTCATGCTTGACATGCTTTGCAAAATTAAGGTTCATTGTGTATTGCTGCTGCATCAGGGGAGTGGCATCTGGTTTAAGCAAAATCCAGTGATGATAAAGCTTCGAGTCCAAACCTTTCATGTTTGAAAATGTCCACGCAAAAACATCCCTATACTATTGCAACAATGCAATCAAGGCCATCCGAAATTTTGGAGCAAGCTCCGAACAGATTCGGATTGGCTTAGGCTCTTCCGTAGTCCCCAAATTGACCACCTCTAAGAAGTCTTCTTCCATGTATTTTTGGGCATTCTCCATAGGATCTGTGAACACTGATTCAATGCTATCCTCGTCCTGTGATTCCAGAGATTCTATACACACCATGGCTGTCATACTATCCCATTCGAGACTAATTATTGAATTCACATCAACGACCCCGAACGAGAGTGAATCCCTATTTTCTTCCAAAAACTATTGTTCCTCATCTTCATCAAGCCCATCTAGCATATGTGGTGGCTTTGCTAATACTGGTTTGTGCTCTAGAAGGCAATGATGGTCTTCATCTAAAGGATTGGAAAACTTGGCATTCCCTCTTCAAAAAGTAATTGTCTTTTCATCCCAATTCTAGTGAACTTTGTCATTGTGCAACCATGGCCTGCCCAATAATAAGTTATAATCTAAATTGTTTCCCTTCACTTCCAATACAACAAAGGTGATATTAAAAAGAACCTATGCAATCCGAATAGGGATATCTTTGACCAACCTTACTATTCGATACCGCATAATCCACTATTCGATACCGCATAATCCACTATTCGATCCGGCACATTCCTTACCGTTGAGACTGAGAGTTTCAGATTTTCAAAAGGTGTATATTTTTGCCCCAATTGTTGTAGTAATTGTGTTTGGAATGCTGGGACTAGTTCCAACAATGCCCCTAAAGACAATTTGATGTGTGATTCCTGTAGAATTTCACAACACTTCTTATTTATTGGTGGTTCATAATTGTTATACCGTTGCCTTCGCCCATCTGAACTTTGTTTTTGTGCTAGCCATGTATTCAATCCAATACTAATCAACGGCTCTTACAAGAGTACTCCGTAGCCCACTACACTGCCTTCTTTAGAGTTTTTGTTGTTATGTAGAAGTTAAGTAATCCACTTTTTGTCCACTGGGATACTCTTTCTGAGACCGCGTGACTACTGACGCCATCGGCGCCAAACACTCCAAAGTTACCACATTGGCCATAGGTGCCTTGAGATTTGCTTCTTGCTTCCGCTGATTGTATCCCTTAGCTTCCTCACATTCCCACCATCTATGACCATATTGTAGATAGAACTGACACTAAATCAGATGATTACTAGGGTTATCGAGCTCAGGTTGTTGAAATCTCCATCCTCTACCAAACTCTTCTCTGTTTTGCCGAAAGCCCCATCGCTGCTCCAAAAATTTCTATGAATCTAGATATTGAGATGGTCCCATAAGTCTAGCATCCTAACTATTCTGCCATTTTTTGGTAGAAACTAGGGGCTTATACCCCGTTAAATTCTCTTTCTAGGCAGGTACCTCCACTTATGTAGTAGCCACCAAGGTATTTTGCGCATTAAAGCAACATTCCTCCAAACTGTGATTAGTTTTGTTACAAATAGGACAAGTACCTGGTTAAGCGCACAATCGACCATAATATGGCCTGCATTCCTACACCTTAGACAATACAAGTGCTTCTCTGGGGTTGGACCCTTCTTGAATACCAAATTAGTCTTCTTAGAGCCCAAATTGGAAAACTACATCTTCGGATCCATCTTGATTGCTAAGTCAATAATCTGATCTAGTGTATGAGATTGTTCAAGTGTGTACATATAAATATTCTCTTTAATGGATGGCTGAATTTCATCAACAAAAAATTCTCTTAATATTTCCTCGGTAGGACAGTTATCTGTCGAGAACTACCTGAGTTTAGATCTGAAATCCGATGCATACTGCTTGACTATCCCCTTCTGCAGCATATACTCAAGTGAAGAATGTAACTTAGAAATACTCTTAGCAGTCTGAAATTGTTCTAAGAACGTCGCCTTCAACTCATCATATCTGGAAAAGTAATCGGGAGGGTACTCAATAAGCCATTTTAAGGCATCACCGACCAACGTGGCTTGAAAAACCTGAAATTTGTGCCGATTATCATGCATATTACGGTGGTTACATAAGTACTGGTTTTCAAATGTCTGTACGTGCACATCTGCATCCTCATCCAGTGACCCATGAAAATGGGTATAGTTTAACACTAGTAATGGGTGCCTATTCGCCATCGAGCTACCAAGCATCTATAAGGTAGCGGTTTGAGGTGAGGGTATTAAAGCTAACTGCAATTCTGGTGAGGTTACACTACCATTGCTTTGACCTTCTTCTACAGGGTATTCCTCTTCCTACAAGTGGTTCTACTAGTCGGTCCCGCTGAATTCCCCATGCCACAATACTTTAGCTAGTTTAACGTCCTTCCACTCAAAGACTAGATCCTTCAAAAGTTTGGGGGGTAAAACTCTAGTTTCCACCCAAAACTGTACTTCTTCTATAATAGCAATTGCATCCTCGAGGAATGTCTTCAAGCTTCAATGTTGCGAGTGTCTGTTGCAGGAATTTGTCTAGATAATCGGGATGATGAGGCTTTTGTAAGTACTCCTTGCCACTTCATACTGGCATCAATCCACTTTGTGCTGTGCTCTATTACCCCATCCCATCGTGATTACCATATGTGTAGCACACTGTTCGCCTACAGACTAATAGTACCCTAATATACAGGTTCCGGAACGAGGATTTACAAATACAATTACTCGTAAACATGCATTTCTATTCCTTTACTTCCATAACAACAATCTCATACAGAGACAATTTATCATACACAATGTGCAGAGAATCAAAACTTCATAGTAAAATAGACTCTTGAATTTCGTATATGAAAGCGATTACATTACATGATCATCTGTACAATCTGGCTTCAAGATACAAACTTAACTCTTCATCGTTCTTCGTAACTGTTTGTTCCGTAATCATCACTCCCGCAATCTCTGTCCATAAGACTCAACACCCTGCTTTGTAAGAAAAGGGGTAAGGGCTTCACACCGTTCCGAACTTCCGAAATATGGAATAAGGAAATTACAATTTCTGAAAACTCTTGATATCTCAGTAACACCTCCATTATTGCATTGTAAATAAGAATTGTGATTACAAAAGTAGTTCATCCAAATCAGCTACTAACAAGCAACACATGGCTTTCAACCATGCCAAGCCTCATATGGAGTGATAGAATATAGTGCTTTAGTGGTACACTTGTTAAGTACATATGCTGCACACATGACAAACTCAAGCTAGAAACTATGTGGTAAAGCTTGACTCTTGACCATACACTTCGCCATCTCCATGAGTGATCTGTTCTTCCGTTCAGCAACTCCATTCTATTGAGTTGTATATGGCACTGTACACTGATGTTTTATCCGATGTTCATGTAGAAATTCATTAAAGTCAGAATACATAACTTCCCCTCGTCAATCAGAATGGAGGGTGCCCTTTTTACATGCTGACAGATTTTCAGCCAAAACCAAAAACTGTTTGAAACATGAATACTTCGGACTTTGCTTTCAATGGATATACCCATGCATGCCTGGAAAAATCATCAATGAAAGTCACGAAGTAAAGATAGTTTCCAAAAGAGGGTCTCTACATAGGACCATAGAGATCACTGTGAACAAGCTGCAACTTCTGAGAAGCTAGAACTGAACCATCTTTTGGAAAGGAGGAACATTGCTTTTTTCCCAAAATATAGCCTTCATAGACATGTTTTGCGGGTGCCTCAAGTTTGGGAAAAGAGGACACCATTTCATATTTCAACAAGCGTAGCAAACTAGCAAAATTCAGATGATCAAAGCGTGCATGCCAAAGTTTTACATCTAACATAGCGTGAGAATCATGTACTACACATGTTGAATCATTCATAGATTTTTCATAGTCTATGAGCTTATACAACCCATGACATAAAATGTCAGAAGCAATAATCATATTGCCATTTGATAGATGATGAACTGTACATATGTCATCAACAAATTTCACAATCAAGCCAATCTTCGCTAATGCAAAAAATGATAACAATTTTTTCTTGATCTATGGCACAAATAAAGCATTCAACAAAGTGAAAGAACTATGATCAGCAATAGTCAGAATGATTTTACCAACTCCCATCACATGATAAGAGGAGTTGTTGGTGCATGTGATAGTATTCCCCGTAGGAACAAACTCAAGTGAAGTGAAGAAACTATCAAAATACCAAACATTTGAGTCTGCTATAGACATACACTTCTCACGAGAAGATGGATCAAAATTGCAGATAGTAGTAAACGCCCATTCTTCATCCTGCACAAGATTTGCAGACTCTGTTTTTGTTGTAGAGGCCTCAGCAACAACGATTTCAACCTCCTTTTTCTTTTCCTCTTTTGTAGCCAATTTTGGATAGTTCTTTATGATATGATTGTTTCCTTTACAATACTTACAAAAGAATTTCTGCTTTTCTTATTTCTTCTCATCTTTTTCTTCCTTCTTCAAATGTGCAGCATTTACACATTTCTGCTTACTAGTATATGAGCTCCATTTACCTTTGCCCTTCTGACTAGCTAGGAAAGCTTGATCTGCAACACACATAATGGAACTATTTTGCCTAGGCTGAGCTTCCTGCAATAGAACAGAGACTAACTCCTAAAATGTCAAGGCATTTGGATTTCCTTTCATCAACGAAGAGTAGAAGCAAAACCATTAGGAAGACCATTTAGAACGGTCTACACAAGTGAGCTATCTGGTATAACTTCATCAACAGAAATCAGTTGTTCCTTCAAGTCTTTGATCTTTGTTAGAAAACGGTCCATAGAATCACCTTCATTCATATGCTCACTCTCCAATTGTTTTTGGAGGTAAGCAACACGAGCCTCATTCCTAGCCTAGTACAATGTGGTAAGTGTATATTCCCAAGCATCCTTAGCTATTATGCAAGAGCGAATGTGAGGAATAATGGCACGTTTGACAGACAAGGCTATCAATCCATGTGCATGAGCATCTTTTCCATCCCAACGAATTTGCTCTACAATGAAAGCATAGCATGAATAGGAATCTAAAGAATATCAACATCTTCAATGCCATGTGCATTAGCTTCAATACCTATATTTATAGGTGTAATAGGACGTTTTTCGACACCCTGCACAATGTTCCACAATCCTTTTGCAACCAATACATGTTGCATCATATAAGCCCACAATGGATAATTGGTGTTGTCCAACTTATCCTCAACAACCAACATATGGAATACATCACTGCTTTCAAAAGTGGCCACTAACTAAAATACCTTGATGTAGAAAAATGACTGTATCTAAAAAAGTTGAACAAAATTACCTTGATGAGTTCTACTAGACCTATAGCAAACTTTGGGATGCTTATAGTGGCGAACCAAAACCGGTATATATGTTTGGCACAAAAAGAAAAAATGGCCTGCACAAGCATTGCAATAGTGCATTTGGAGGCCAAAAGGGGCTTTTTTGGCACATATAGCGAAGCTGTTTTGATCTCCTAATCACCCTGAGTACACTCATCAAATTTTGTGTGAGTTAGAGGTTTGTGGAATCATGTGAATAACACAAAGAAGAAGAAGAAGCTTGGAGCACAACACACAATACTGAATGTATTACCACTAGAATGGACAAAGATAAGTAACCTATTAGGGCTATAGGTTTATATACAAGATGGGGGAAAACAAGCCTCTTAAAGAGGAAAAAAAGTGCCCCGACATTCCTAGTGTGTTCACACACATCACTACCTAAATATATCAACATAAATAAACTGAGAAAAATTTATGAAAAACACTATAAAAGTTTAGGAATCATGTTGCCTGATGAGAAGATTGAGAATGTAATCAAGTTGGAGAGTAGTTCAACCATTCTGGAAGAGCTTGAGCAAGCACGCTAGATGATAGTCATGAAAAGTATCTGAGAGTGTCTGATGACCCTATGCTGAGATGACACAAGCTTATAGGGCATCATTTTACTCATGAGACTGTTAAAGAGATAAAGTTTGGAGAAAGATCATTCCTAAGAGAAAAAGAGAAAAAAAGTTCATAGAAGTCATCAAGAAACATGACAAAGCATTTGCACTTTTCCCACATGAGATAGATTGTGTGGATCCGAAACAAGTTCCATTGATGATTATCTTTACAGTGCCACATATACCATTGAATATTCAACCTATACTAGTCCCAAAGGCTCGCTTACCTAAGTTGATGAGGCTGTTAAAGGAAAATATATCCATGTAGATATGGGAACCTGTGAAAAATGAGGAGCTAAGCTTAAACACACTCTCAAAGAATATATGAGATGAGATATGAGAGACAAATAAGTGAGCAATCCTTAAATCAACAAGAATAAAAAGTTCAGTAGTAGAAGCTAACTCAAGCTCAAACTACTTGAAAAGAACAAAGCTAATAACACTATCAAATGAGCTCAATGATACACATGAAGCCAATGTATAATGGTCAAGAGTGTGTGGTACACACCATTCCACTTCAGTCCCTAGGATGCACTCCACAACTACAAGAAATGAGTCGACTGTCTCTCAACTCCAGCCCTCTGTCTGTCTGCTGAAAATGCTCAGAAGCTTCTGTTTAAATAGGCACAACTCTCTAATGCATGGGAGTTTGGTGAAACTGTTTTAGATGGAGATTCTCCATTATATGGAGAACAAGTTTACCAAAGAAAGCATTTTGAGATGATGCACGTAGCTCAAGATACAAGCTTCCAAAGTTGGCCTACTGGCCATTTTCAGCAATCTGCCAATTCTCTACCTACCAACTTGCAGCCAGCATAACTTGAGTTTGGAGATGCGTTTGTGGGAGATTTTTGCTGAGCTGATACCTGGTATTATGGAAAACATTTCAGCTTTTGGATCAACCAAAAAGGTTGCACGGTTAGCGAGATATGATTTGTGCAAGACTCCCTTCAGAAAAGGTATGCTGCTGTCCTGAAATTTTTTCTAAATTATAGGAACACTTTTCCAACTTGGCATTGACTTCAAATATGCTTTATTCATGACTATGACTGATGTGGAAAACATAATAAATCACTCTAAGAATATAACGAACTTTAATAAAGAGTTCAACATATAATAATACTTTGAAGAGATGATATGGACTTGCATATTCCAACAGAACCATCTTCAGCTCTATATTCAAACATCTGGTTCACAATGCGAAAGAAGAATGGGAAACTTCGTTTCATTCAAGATCTATAGCCTATAAATAAATTCATGATTAGAAACATAGGGACAAGACCTATAGTAGATGAGTTTTCAAAGGCATTTGTTGGGCATTCCATCTACTCCATGGGTGATTTATATTTAGGGTATGACCAGTTTCAGTTGGCTATTAAGAGTAGAGACATCATGACAATGAACATTCCACTAGGCCTTGTATGTATGTGTACATTGCTGCAGGGAGCGATGAATTCTATAGCTCACATGATGAATGCCATGAATTTTGTCCTACGAGACTTTATGACTTTAGTGACTATGACTTTTACCCATGATATTCTGATAAAAGGGTGTGAGGAAAGAGTGAAAGATGAGATTTTAGATGCTTCTGGCTGCAAGAAGTTTGTTAGCGATCATATCTCTAACTACGAGAAAATTTTGAGAGATTCGAAGAGGTGGGGCTAACATTTTCTCTAGAGAAATCTATTTTTGGAGTTGATGAAGTCCTGATTGTAGGACATTTGTGTGGACACTATGAACACAAGCCATACCTACAGAAAGTTGAGACCATTAGCAAGATTTTTGAGGTGTGTCGTAATGTCAGTGAGGTGAGAAGATTCTTGGGAGCCTGTGTCTTCTATGTGATTTGGATTCCTCACTTTGCTCACATTGCGAACTGTTTATATGATCTGTTGTGAAAGAGAAAAAAGTTTATTTCGACAGAAAAGCAGTCGAGAGCGATGCATTAACTAAACCAACTCCTAATTGAAGCCCTGATTCTAAAGCGTGTTGATTATTTGGGTTTGAGGCCTATCATTTTGACTATTGATACCAGTCCTATTGGTATAGACTGGGTCATAGAACAAGATGATGATGTGGGGCAGAGATATGGAGTTCACTTTGGTGCAAATATTTTGCATGAAACTCAAAGAAAATATCCACAAACAAAGAGAAAGCTATTGGGATTAGCGACTACTTTAAACACCGATAAAGAGTATTTCATTGGAACGAATGTAGTAGTTGAGACTGACTGTCTTCCATTGATTGGCGTGATAGCAAAGTGTTCTCTAGAGATTATGATGCTCAGGTGGATCTCGTATGTAAAGTTTATAAATCCGGCTTTTGTTCATATAGCTAGGAAGTTGAACATAGTGGTTGATTTGGTTTCAAGAGCAAAATTTGATGATGAATCTGATGATGATGAGGAGATAGAAAGAGAAACAAACATGATGAGATATGATCCACTAGTTTATGTGTACGAGAAATTCCATGAGAATGAATATGATGGTGAGTGGAGAGACATAGGAAATTATCTAAGTATGCTGAAACCTTCCCTAGGCTAGTCCACAAGTAAGTATAGATCTATCCGAAAAAAGTCTTACAAGTTTTTCTTGAAGGATGGACTTATTGGGTGACACATTAAAGGCAAGGTGAAGAGTCCACAGAGGGTGTTGAGTGTTGGAACATCAAGCTTACACTATGCTTGAGGTGGATTTGATCTACATAAAAAACTATCGCTTGGATTACCTCAAAAGAATACCCATTGGAGAGTTCTTTTATTTATGCTCACTTATTGTATTTTTTTAAAGATTTTTCATGAATCTTTTACCATTGTAAAAGACTTGATCTTTACACATGTAAAGGTAGAAAGAGAGAACCCAAGCTCCACGAATTTGTGGTGGTTGAGTTGTAATCAAATCAATGAATCAATCACCTAAAAGTAGATCAAACTAAATCTTCACTTTTCCTAGATTGTAGGAAAGTGAATTGATTCCCTCTAGCATCTCTTACCGCCTTCATTTGAATTTAAAATCCACTTGTAAAAGTTGTGGATCACTTCCAGAGTCTATACAAAGACTTGAATCACTTGTAAAATACATGGAACTAATATACATAAACTTGTGACCATCATTGTCTCGATCCTTCATTTTTTTGCATCATCTTCTTCGACAACAATAAGCTTTCAGAGGTTGCTGCTCTCTCTATAGAGCTCTAAATTGGATGTGAGATGGGTCATTTTGAAAGGTATTCATGTCTAGTTTTGCTTAGAAATTTTCATGGCATTGGGTTCAATATATTGGGAGAAAATGGAGTTTCTATGTCTCGGGGCAATCTCTACGTATTCCTGAAAAATAGGAGGTACCACCATTGAGTGTCTAGTTCATTCCAAAAGCATATTTTTCTTATTTCTTGTAATCTTGATATATACACTCAAACCTTTGTGTATCACTCTCATAAAAGGATTGTTTCTA
This sequence comes from Ceratopteris richardii, assembly GCA_020310875.1. Lineage (NCBI taxonomy): Eukaryota > Viridiplantae > Streptophyta > Polypodiopsida > Polypodiales > Pteridaceae > Ceratopteris > Ceratopteris richardii. The sequence continues at coordinate 55,532,014 of CM035423.1, forward strand.
AATTTAATCATTTTGATTGCTATGAGCATTTGAAGTTCATTGTCTCATCCATAGATAATAAGTTTTTTGAGCTAGCCGAGGTGGGAACCTATTTGTTTTGTATCGACTTCTTCTCCTTGATGCTCCAAAGTACATAGTGCATTTTATTGCACTTATCACATACCTATAAGGTCCATTTGAGTCTCCATAAGTTCAAGGGCTGGTCTTGTGCCAATTGGCTGGACCAAACTTCCTCACTTGACAACTCACTTTTCTACCTCCTACAAGCTTCTCCAAGTTCTTTCAGTGGTATTAGAGCTAGATCAAGATGGGTGAAGGCTTTCCCTTAATGATTCAAAAGCTTGATCCACACAACTACACAACTTGGAAAATCAAAATGGAGGCCTATTTGCAAGGTAGAAATCTTTATGGAATTGTAGTAGGTGATGAAGCTATGCCTATTCCAAGATCCAAAGGAGGACCTACACAAGAGGAGACAGATAAGCTCAGACTTTGGTGCATAAGGGATGCTCAAGCAAGGTCGTTGTTGGGACTCAAGGTCAAGCATAAGCATGGAAGCACATCACAAAGGTGGACACACAAGAAGAAGGAGCAAGTAGGGAGCTCCAAGAAATACATGTCAAATTTCAGAAGAATCCCCTACAAAAAGAGTGATTTATATCACTAAAAACCATTGTAAATACCATTTTCCATTTTTGTAACTCCATTTTGTTCAAGCCAAGGAGTCCTTGAGCTTGAGGACTATTAGAAGTATCATCCTACCAATTTTCATAATTTTTAGACTCCGTTCGAGCCCTCAAACAAGCCCTGGAACCTAATCCTCAACTAGGCCAGACACTAGGTCTGGACAGGGTCAAAACTAGTAAAAAAACTATAAAAAGAGCTAGAGAGCTCATTTTTGAGGTTAGCTTGTTTAGAGAGTTAGCTTGTTAGAGAATAGAGCTTTTGTAAGAGAGATCTTTGCAATAGAAGCTTTCCATTGTTCCTCTCTTTGATATTACCTTGTGCACGTGTGTGTGTATGTGTGTGCATGTTTGTGTGCTTTCACTCATGCACTTGTGCCTTCACTTGCTCACGGTCTTCATACTGGTCCTCATGTCTCCGCGGATTGACAAGTAAAGGAGGTGGTGCTTATGCTTGAGTGTACACCAAAGTTTGGTGCCGTTGCCGGGGAGAGAGATTCGAGGACGAACATTGTGATGGTAAGATTGTAGATTTGTGACCTTGGAAGGTAAAAAAACTATCATTTTCTGTTTTTCTTGTTCACCTTCATCATCGTCATCATCACCATCTTCATCCATCTTCTTCTTCATAGAAATTTCTTGTTTTTTAGTGCATTTTCACCATTTCCATACCATTTTTCATGCATTATGGTGCGAGAAGGAGTTAGAAGTGCAAGGGAGAGCAAGCGCCTGTGTTTTTTCACGATTTTCTGCACATACGGAGCTCGCCATTGCTTGGCACTCAGAAATTTGAATTTCCCACCAAAAAACATGATTCTCACTGAAAATCGCAATTTTCATAAAATTCAAATTTTTTTCAAAAAAATACGATTTTCTATTTCCCGCCTAAAAGCTCTTTGAAAAGAACACGATTCTAGGGTCATTCTTAGAATCCCGATTCTCTGGTTGTGCTCAAAATTGCGATTCTCTAAATTTCTCCAAACACGATTATGAGAAGACACCATTTTTAGTGGGCTCAAAATCGTGATTTTCACAAATCACGATTTTCAGCCAAAAACATGATTTTGTGAAAACACGCTTCTCTGTGGCTCCAAAATTGCGATTTTCAGAAACATGATTTTCATCCAAAATCGCGATTTTCATCCAAAATCGCGATTTTCACGATTTTCAAAAAACATGATTTTCACTAAGGTACAAAATCGCGATTTTCAGAACACGATTTTCAAGAACACGACCGATTTTCAATCAAAATCGTGATATCCTGGTCATTCTCAAATCGCGATTTTCAGGCCAAAACACGATTTTGACTAGACACGATTTTCATTCAAAATCGCGATTTTCAGGCCAAAAAGATGATTTTGACCAAACACAATTTTCCTTCAAAATCGTGATTTTCATGTCAAAAATAGGATTTTGAGGAAACATGATTTTCATAAATCACGATCTTGAGAAAACACGATTTTCATTCAAAATCGCGATTTTCACAAATCATGATTTTGAGGAAACACGATTTTCATTCAAAATCACGATTTTCACAAATCATGATTTTGGGAAAACACGATTTTCAATCAAAATCACGATTTTGTGGTCATTCTCAAAATCGAGTTTTTTATAATTCTCACTCAAAATCGCGTTTTTTACGATTCTCACTCAAAATTGCGTTTTTCACGATTCTCACTCAAGATCGCATTTTTTGGGGATTGCTCAGCATCGCGATTTTCATACGTGCTCAGCATTGCGATTTTCATGATTTCACAAAATCGTGATTCTTGCGGGTGCTCAGTATCGCGATTTTCATGATCCCTCGAAATCACGATTCTCATAAGAGTCCAGCATTGCGATTTTTAGACCTTCAAAATCACGATTTTCACACAAAATCATGATTTTTCCAAAAGGTCCTGTTTGCCTGTTTTGACCCCCAAGAGCCTGATTTGACATAACGTTTTCATCAAAAGTCCATTTTTTGAGCTCTATTGACTTTTAGATAGGCTAATTTGAAGTTGACCCTCAGGTGGGACTAGGAACCCAAGGGGACTCCAAAGGATTTTTAGCAATACACAAGATAATTTTGGGACCAGAAGGCAAAGCTTATGAACCTGAGATTTGGTAGACACCTAGGCAAGGATAGACAAAGCAATAGATCTTCTGAGGCTAGTGTCAATCATACAGCTAAGTCTTGGGCACAACAACTAAGTTGTTATCCTTACGTACTAAGTTCAGACACAGGTGATTCAGAAATGTCTTTCAGCATGGGGAAACCTGCAGGTGGCTCAGGAACTGCCTATCTACAAACACCTGAAGGTCCATATAAGACACAATTGGAATATATTCGGACCAACGGATTAGGTGCTCGCATCTATGAGGACGGCCTAAGGCGATCAGTGGTCCAACTAAAAAATCTAGATCAACCCTTTGGACTTGAACACCCAGTAGTCAAGTTTGAAGAAGGTTCATACATTGATAAGGAAGGAACCATACATGTGGTGACCAACCTACCTGATAGGACAGATGAGTTTGGAAACATCATTCCTGAAAGTGAGATAGGAGACCTAGAGCATGCAGATGTAGGACGAGAACTCAAGACTTCTAGAGGCAAGTCGGTTTCGACCAGGGTGATCACTCCAGATTGGATCCCTCAAGACAACGAAAGCATAGAACTTTTCTTGAATAGAGAAACAGAGGAAGCCATCTAGAGGTTCAAGCCAGATCAACCTAGCCAATTGGGCATAGTCATAATCTATGAGTTCAACAACCCTGAGACACCAGGCAAGGTTGTCTACCTGGATAACACATTGGCGAAAATGTTCTTGGTATCAGAGCATGATATGCATGCATATACTTGGCAGGGTGGATTGATCTTTCCTCCACCACGATCTAATATTTCCCATGGCCACCAAGGTGTAGGATCATCATAGGCTCATTAAGCACAACGATAATGCACAAGAGAGAGACTTGAAGTAAGCTTTGCAAACATTAGGGGTAGAGACCGATCATGACATGAGGGTGAAAGAACTGAAAGAGAGAGACATCGAGCACATAGGCAACAAAGAGATGAACATGATTTTCCATTGCCTAGACCCCGAGAGTACCCAGGAACCCTTAGACCCACTCAAGTGATCAAGACAATGAAGAATTATTTTGACGGGACAGGAGATCCTTCTGATCATGTGGCCGAGTTCAAACAAGTGTTAAGAGCTGAAGAGGTTGAAGATTTGTTCACCCAGTACGAGGCATTTGGTTTGACTCTCAAATGAACTACCTTAGCTTGGTTTCAACCCCTAAACAGTCACAACTATCGCGATATAGGTCAACTGCTAGAGGAATTCATTGAAGAATTTTCCAAGAGTGGTATCGGGCATAACACATGATCCTTGATCCACAGCTTCAAGCAGATACCCCAAGAAACAGTGCGACTAGCAGGAAGAAGGTTCAGACAGTACATAGAGAGATGCCCTGTTCCGGAGTTACCCACACCAGCCAAACAAGTGGCTTTGTTTTTAGATGGCTTACTAAGCACCAAGTTAAGATCATATGTGTACTTGAAAGAGCCTAGAAGCATAGAAGAGTGTGTGCGGACCTGCATTGACATAGAAGACAACTTGGGTGAGGAATTATGACTATCCAAACTCTATAAAGACTCTGAAAGTTCTACTAGTCATACCTCGAGAGCCTCCACTGAGCTGGATGAGATAGCAGAGCAAGTTGCCAAGAAGCTAAAAGTTCAAAATAGACAAACACCAAGAATCACCTCATTGAGTCGATGCTATACTTGTGGAGGGGACCACATGGATAACGTTTGCCCAATGCAAAACCAGAATGTGAGAGAGAGGAATGCCCCATATTGCACTATTGAGAGAAAATACACGAACCATATGGCTCAAGATTGTCCATACAATAGGCAGGCTGTTAGATAGAATTATCAGTAACCTTACCCATAGGGTAGGTACTAGAATCAATACCAACAGCCATATTATAGACCACAACAGCAATATCAGGCACCTTATAGGCCACAACCAGTCCTAGGAAACCAACCACCACCTCTTGCCAATGTGATTCCAGTTAAGTATGTAGTGGCAAAAGAGAATCTTAATAGAGCATTGGTGCCACTAACCCCATTGGTCTCAGAAAATGACTCTCATGCTTAGAATTTTGACTACTCCTATGAAGATAACCCACAAGCTTATTACACAGGGTCACCTGAGCATAGTGAGACTTATCCATATAAATATGAGGCACCACCTATGGAACAAAATTGGGAGCCAGAATACTCCAATGTCATGTACACAAATCCTAACCCTAGGCCCTAACTGAGACAAATGAGACCACAAGCCCCTAGAGGACCATGTTTTAGATGTCAGGGCAACCATTTCATTCGTGAATGTCCCCACCCACCGTCTCCGAGACAAGGATAAAACATCACAATACAAGCCTTTTGCCTTGAGTGCGGCAAAGACCATCTCCCGAGAGGTTGTCCAAGGAACCCCTCTAGTGTGCCCAAGGTTACACCCATTAATGTGGTAGGCTTAATTGTGGATTCAAGTGCAAGTAGTAGTAATGTGGCCCCTGTACAGGCAGTTACTAGGGCACAAGCATTAAAACAGGATAAACTAGCTGAACAATCAGAGTCAAGTGAATTAGGATAACTTAGTAAGAGGAAAACAAGAACATGGAAGGATACTAGAGAGAAGGCCAATCGCAAGTGGAATAAAAAGTTATCAAAACTAGAAGAAAACCTGAAAGAAGCGAAAATGAAAATAGAAGACATTGCATCTCAAAGTCCCTCGCATGCCAAAACTCCATCCACACCACCTCATCCCACCCCACCACCCATTGTAAATAGACCGCAACGAAGGTCTATTCTTGCAGATCCAACCCCAGAAGGCTTGGACATGATGTTCAAGGCTACCAGGCTCGACTTCAAGAAGGTCCAACAGTTGCAAACCTAGACAAGAATTACCCTAGAGCCGACTTAGAGAGTGAACAGATGAAAATGTGCATGAAAATGGTAGAACTAGCTCAAGCTATGCTTGAGACTAGTCATCTTTCTAAATGTGCGCAATGTTTTGATTCATAAACGTGGCCACTTTCTACCATAAATATCACTTTTTCCTGTAGAACGTCTTCAAAAGTAAGAGTGGTGAATTTAATTTTAATTTTAATATTCCCCACATTTATTTCGATTGTTTCATGTTAGTGAATCCTTCCCTTTTGATAAATCTTGGATTCATATGTGCACTCTTTGAAAATGTATCCTACAAAAGTGAATCTTTATTTAATATCTCGACTCCTTTGTCACATCTTCAATCACTTTGTTTTGTGCGATCTCAATTTTTGCTATAAAAAATGTAATGGGGAACCAAAAGTGTTAACATTAGTGTTCATGGGAAAGGCTAAATGAACGTCACAAATAATACATCATTTTGTTCTCTTTCTTTCACTTCCTCATGGAGAGCTAAAACACAGAAAGCTTTATCACATGTCTGAGCTTACTATTTTATTATCAGTAAGTACATAAACCTGACATTTTCTGAATGAGAACCGACCAGGCCATAATCACGTTGAAAATGAATAATGTGAGTGTCTAGCAAGCTCATTTGACCTTCCATCCTGCAGTGTTAAATATGGTGATCATGCTCCCGTTTGCATGAAGATCATTTCACTAAGTACCACCATGTGCATATACATACACAAGTACATACATACATACATACATACATACATATATATATATATATATATATAAATATATATATATATATATATATATATATATATATGTATATATATATATATAATATACATACACATGTATACATAAACATATACATACATACACACACACACACATATATATATATATATATATATATACATACATACACACACACATATATATATATATATATATATATATATATATATATATATATATATATATACACACATACTAATGCATGCAGATACACATAACCAAATACATCTACATATACATATTCTTGCGCACACACACACAGAAACACACACACACATATTATATATATATATATATATATATATATATATATATATATATATATATATATATATATATATATATATATATATATATATATATATATATATATATATAAACATCTTGATTCATATTAAAAAACCTCTTGCAGATATCACAGAAAGGCCAGAAGAAAGGAAGCCTATTTTCCCAAACAAAAAAAAGGCATGTTTCTGGCCGGGAAACAGAGTAGTCACATGAAACTACAGTTCCATTGGCAACAGCGAATTGAGTTATGTAAAAAGATATTACCCATCGACGCTCTTGTACACCATTGAAGGAAAACATTAGGAACATTACAAATCACTCCACGTTGTCATGAGTTGAGATCAAGTATCAGATAAGACCAATTAAATAAGACCAAGAGGTTTATCAGCAAAAAGAGGATATGTAAAAGAAACCCAATGTTAAGTTCCGACTTAATATGTTCAAAGTAAAGGTCAAATTGATATCAAAACCTTTAAGGCGCATCCAAGTAAGCATTCAAATATATGGCCAAGTTGTGTTTAGTCTATTTTGTAAGGAAATTAGGTGAAAATCTACACAATAGGAAGTCGCTTGATTTAGGAAGAAACATTTCTGAATAGATCTTTAACGGCTTGCTAAATTCTATGGTTCCAATTCATGTGTGCCACACTGTTAAACGCAACACTTAGAAATTCAAGCTTTCATTGACATAGTTATTGTTTTTGGTTCTTTGTTATCTGCATGACCTTAGCTTTCTCGTCCTATTCCAGATTTTTTTCATAATCAGATTTTTTCACATGGTTCAACTATCAACCTAGTAATTTTCAAATCTTCTTGTAGAAAAACGTACCACCCATATATAACATGCACAAATCCTTATGCTCCTTATGGACATTATGAATACTCGTTTTCACGCATACTAAACATGTAACAAGTCAATCCTAACATAAAGAAATGTTTGTCCTCATAGTTATGAATTTTGATGCATGACTTTTAGGTCTCAACCGTTCAATCCTTTTCTCAATGTCCTATCTTGTGGAAAAAGATAAGAGAAAGGAATGTTCATAATTACTAAAACATATCATCCTTAAAGGCCTTCATAATTAATGAAACATAGATTGCAACAAAGGGAAATGGTGCTATTTGTGCTCATATATCCACACAGTAAATGTATAGGCTACAAGGACAAACAAAGGCGATTTCGAATTCCCAAGTTTTTTTTTTGTTTTCCTAGAAGGATTTCCATACATTTTAAGTAGCTGAAACATAAGATTCAATTGAACTTTTGCCTTCTTCACACTATCACATCACGTTTGTATATACATGCATACATACACGCGCGCGCGCGCACACACACACACACACACATATATATATATATATATATATATATATATATATATATATATATATATATATATATATATATATATATATATATATATATATATATATATATATATATGCATATACACATACTTATACATATACATATATATACACTCACACACACACACACAAAAGTATACACTTACACTTACACACATACTTATACATATACATATATATACACTTATACATGTGCATTAAAGTATACATATATGTATACAAATGCATATACATAAACACATGCATATACATATACTTATAGTTATAAATATACATATACGTATACTTATACATAAGCATAATGATATGGGATGATTCTAACACCCCCAATGCAACAACAGAAGATGGCTGCCCACCACTAAGTCCACAAGCAGTGATATATGTTCAGTGGTCATAAATTTTCTCTACACATGTATAGAGAAATAAAATGACACTTTGCAGACATAAACAAGACTCTAAGAGATACCCAACAAGGCTTAAAGAATCCTAAATGGATATTCATAATGGGATAATCATTCACTGCAAAATAGGTTACTTGTTTGCACTACTCTGTGCCTATGTGTAGAGATATAGCTTCACAAACTTAGCGATTTCTCACAACTCACTTGGGAAAAGAACTTGCAAATTTGGCACATTTTGGGGAACTATATGAGAGTCCAAATGATTCTTGAAATCAAGGAAAATCATTAAAATAAAATAACAAACAATGCTCTACAAACTGGTACAAAATCAAATTTGGAAAAGCCTCACTATACCTCTAGATGGAGATGATCAAAGTCATGAGAAAATGAGCTAAGCAAGCAAGGGGGCTGCTTACTGGAGTTTAATCTTCACTAAACTAACCAAGAAACGGATGGAATGCATACACCTCAGGAAACAAAGGTGGGAAGGTTTTTATATAGAGTTTTACTTTTCCTACAACCTAGCTTACCACCCACCTATCAATGTAGCTGCACTTTCTGGTGGTTGATTGATGAGATTTAACTTTGATTGAGTTTGGTGAAGCTTCTAACTTGATTCCAAGATTTTGAGTTCTCTTTTTTCTGATTGGTCCACTTGCAAAACTCATGGATCAGTCCTTTTGCATGGTTGAGAATTTATTATGTTGTTAGAAAGATGCACGTTTGGTTAGTTCCTACATCTTTACCTTTCCATTCTATGAATTTTTTTATTGAGTGGTTGTCTCATATCTACTTGTAGCTTTGGTGGCTCTTGCCCCTCATCATTAACTTCTTGATGATAACCTTTGGCATGCATGGGTTCTTCTTTATTTGTGCTTTTTGTGTGGTCTTTTGCTATGATCCTTATTGGAAAAACTGGTTCCTCATGTTGTGTTTTTTGCTCATCCTCTTTAGTATCATTGTTAGTGTCGATAGATATTGTTGGTTCTGTTGGATTATTTTTGAATGAATTAAATGGAATTATGAAATCCATGAAAGATCTAGGCATTCTTAGCAATGCATCTTCTTTGTCTTCCTTTTTTTTACTTGTGGCTTCATTATTTGACCCTCATCATCCATTACTTGAATCAATTCATCCTAGTTTCCATCATCCTTGTTGTCATGCTGCAAGTGAGTATCCAATGGGAACATGTCTCTTTTATCCTCTAATCCTGAATAGGAGCTTCAATCATCTAAGTCAAGCTTGTCATATCTAAATAATCTTTTCATTTCTTTTCTCATTCTTTCTACTTTGCTTTAGGCACATTAGTTTGCCTATAGTGATTTCCTTGTACAATTAGATTGACTTGGCCTTTAGTGTCCGCATGTCTAGCTTGTAGTGCTTCTTCCAATTCATATTTTGTTATGGGGGTGACCGAATGTTGATATTGGTAAATGATCAACTCTCTTCGTTGTGTGTTTGGTTGCTTTATCATATACTCTTGCTGTTTTGGAACCTCTCATCTTTAGTGGGGCACTCTTTTTAATTCTAAATGAACTAGCAACTTTTGATCTCTTGGGAATACATGCATAATTCACATATTGAGCCGTCTCCATGATCCTATGCAAGAGAAGTAACTTGCTTCGAAGTTTCAAGGCATGATGGATAACTATAGTGATGGTGGTACCTCCATTTAAGAAATTGAGTCCCCACTATTTCTTAGCTGAAAAAAGTCTCTTTTGGAGATAAAGAGTGACAAATAATTGGTTTCCAATTTTCTTGACTACATCAAATAGCATTTGGACAAGAATCTTTTGAGCCGTTGTATATATGTTCATGTTTGGGAAGCAAAAAGATTGATACATAAATCTCACACCATCCTCAATATCTATTCTATGCATATCAACAAATTTCTGCTTCTATACATCATGGTATTCATCTTTCAACTCCACCATGCCATACTTAGTTCATCCACAATATTCCTTGATTAAAAAATGTGTGATCCAAATAGTCCTTGGTCTTCCCTTCTAATCTATTATAATGACCTTTGGCACTCAAGGTTTATCTACTGTCGGATGCAATGTATTCATGAATTGGGCACATCATTTGAAATTATACATATGTATTGGCATCTTAACATATGAGTCAAGATTGTTTTTAGAGTTGTTGGGTAAATGGAATTCGGTGTAAGATATGGAAGTCTTGACTTACGACTAGACAATGGTGATCTCTATCCATTACGCAAATGGTCAGAAAAAAGAGATGCTCTTGTGTGAGTTGTCCATCTCTCAACCAATTTCCTCTTGCTTTTGTGGCACACACAAAGGCTAGAGTTCCCAATAGTGGCATTGTAGGTGTTTTCTATCTTTTCATTTGCATTTGTAGCCGAATTGCACTTCATGAGTACAATTAGAACATTAAGAATATATTTGTGCTTTCATATTGGTGCTCATGCAAGAAGTCCCATTCCTATCATATCTCAAAATCTCTCTGATGTAGATTGTATGTTGATCTTATTGATTCCCTTTTCTAATTTTTCTTTTCTCTGCAAATTTAGTATTATCCAAAAATATTTTGAAAAATAATTGTTAGTGTTGGTGAAAAATTGTCCCACTCTGAAAGTACAAGTCAGATCCTATTCCTTTCTAGGGAAATGTGCACCACTAGACCGATCAAGAGGATCAATGTGCTGAATGCAAGGCCTTGTAACACAGCCCTATTGTGCATACTCTAGGTCAATTCATCTCATTATCTGTGAAATAAGTAAGATGCTTCTTGTAATATTGACTTAGTGAATCAATATTTGGTCTTCACACTTGTTGCCTGTTTGTTCGATGTTGAATTTGTTGTCCTTTTGTCTTTGTTTGTGTATGTAGTGTTTCTTTAGCTTTAATTCTCGATTGAGTACTTCTATGGTTTCTCTTCTTTTCAAATGTTCCTTTCTTTTAGCAATCTCCCAATGGTGGGGTCCTTTGTTGTGTCTTTTATTTGTATGTTGAATCTTTTCTCATGGCTTCTAAAGTAGTTCATACTTTGTTGCGAGCTTGGTTTGGTACCTAGGTTTTTCGATGCTACCATTGAATTTCAATTAACTACATATGTACCGTTGTTTAGTTATGCCTTCAACAAAATCTCTTCTCATTCTTTTAACATTGTGCCTTGATGGAAGGGACTTAGTTATAGCTATTTGATGGTCTTTGAGGTTGTCCTTACAAATCGAAATCCTCTTAACTCCATTAGAGGAGATTTCTTTCTTCTATTGTTTTCTTTTATGCTCTTGTGTGACTCTTTTACTCTCCTCTCTTGGTGTTGTTGCACCACCAGGACTCTCTTGAGATGACTTGCATGTGGAGGGATTAGGGTTGGGCTTCCACGAGGACAAGTTTTGTCAAAGACAGAGAGGTTGGATTGAGAATTGGGTTCATCAAGATTAGACTCATCTGTATTAACTAAATCATGCATGACAATGCTTGACACACCATGTTTATCATTGCTAGGTTTAATCAGATTATTTTCTTTGAGTTAAATAAAAACTTCTCTATGTTCGATTTTCATGGAAGTAAAAACCTTGAGATAAATTTAAGGTGACATATTATTCATACATCCAACTTGACCTAGGATGAGATCTTCTTGAAAGTGATAGTCACCATAGACTAACAAGTTATCTTCCATGATGTTCTTTCCTAATTCTAGTGATAAGATTATCTCTCATAAGCACTCCATGTGATTGCCTCGTATTCAAATTATATAAGCTTCTACTCAGATGATCTCCATCTCTAGTTTGTCCACTAAGGAAGCATCAATGTTGTTTAGGGCTACTTCCATATCTATTAAAGAACAAACTAATAACTACTCTTGGTTTCTAATTCCTAGCTTTAGAAATAGCTTTCTTGGCAAATTCTCTATTTCTTGATATTGTTCATGTGGTTATTGGCTATAGGGATTGGCTCCTCACATTTTAAGTATCTCTCCTCTACTTCTCAAATCCACTCTCTATGCTTGCATATGCTCTCTATTGGTTCTTGGCTGACTTCCTTACGAATGTGCTCTTCTTCTTTTTTATGATTTTGTGCTCCTAAGAGTCTTTCTAATATTCATTCAGTAAGAGGTTCCATGTATCATTTTACTCGTCATCCACTTATGTAATTAGGTAGAACGTCTCAATCTAGTGTTGCTAGGTTAATAGCACCAACCATTGCGATTTTGTTGAGAATCAAAGGACTATAGCCTCTTTGTTGGAGTTTCATAGAGTGTTGTTTCTAAGTTTATTCTCGTACTAAGTTTCCACCATTTACAACTTTGTGTTTGATATGGGTGTCATAGTATGCCTTTTGCATGCTTTTGGTAGCATATATTCTATTTACTATGTCAAACCTATTTTCTTGTATTTTCTTAATCTGCTCTAGCTGGTTAGACAACTCATGGACAATCCACTAATACATTTCTACCACTCAGAAAGCGGGCATCAAGAAGTGAATGGGAAGAATTCCATTCTATTGATATGCAAGTTTAAAAGGAGTAGTTCCTATTGCCATCTTGTATGCTACTTAAAATTCCCCATTGCATGATGCAATGTTTTATCCTAGTTGTATTTTCCACCATTGACTACTTGAATCAAGATGGTGCATAAAACCTTATTTTAACTCTCTACTTCTCCATTGTCTTGTGGATGATAAGGTGCATGCTTTTTATGAATCATTAAGATTTTATTCATCAAGAATTAAATTACTTCTTTTATGAAGTGTGTACCTCTATCCCTAAGTATCTCAATTGGGAGTGCAAACGAAATAAGAATTTTGTGATGGATTGAGCTTCAATTTTTCTACCTGCCTTCTTAAGAGTCAATAGCAACATTTGTGAGACATTGATCCAAAGGGATCATGGCATTGTTCCATAGGGATCATTCCATGTGTGTGTGTGGGACAAGGGCTAGCCATATCCATGGTTCCAAGCTCAGGGGATATCCTAAGGTATTCAGTAGTAATGGGGATTAGTGTTGCATGATGGCCAGTCCTTGGCACAGCCCAGAGAGATGTCAGTTCCATGAAGATGGCTTTAGTATATTACCATGGCCATAGGGCACATGATCGTAGGGTTAGAGGTCCTCATGGCCTAAGGTAAGTTGATCCTTCCACACACCTACTCCTGGCTCGATTAGTGCACAAACTTCTAGAGAGGCTAAGCATGTGAAAATGATCAAGATAGTTGCAGGTAAAAGGAAAGTGTCTGCTTTGGCTGAGAGGGCTTATAATAAGTTGATTCTTACCCCTCAACACAAACAGAATGAAATGAAAGAGGGGTTATGTTATGGGTGTTTAGGGTAGCACCTATTCAAGGACTATCCTAAGAAAAAGAAGATAGCAGACACCATAGTCATTAATCCCACTCAAGAAGGGAGTGATGGATATGATGACTTTCAAGATTCCCCATCCCTGATTGGTGACTAGTCAAGAGGTTATATCTAGAGATTGTGCAGTCTGAGTATGCCTACATAGGAGAGTTAGCTGATGGCAAGGGAACTAAGACATGGGGTCGACATGTTGTTTATCTACCTATTCAGATCCACTCCTATGAGGACAAATTGAATTTTGAGAAAGTGAGACTAGCACCTTTTGATGTAGTCCTTAGTAAGAAGTGGCATGTGAGGAAGGGACCAATCATTGACTTTTCTTCACATGTGTATTAGTTTGAGCATGAGGGAAGGTGCCTACTAATTCGTGGAGAGCTAGATATCCAAGACATGCGATTGGTAAATGCTACCAAGTTGCTCAAGATTGATAATAAGTGGATTTAGTTTCTTTATTTGATGCATTCTTCATGTATTATGATGGATTCATGCATTCATGGAGACTCTAGTTGGAATGCTCCAACACTTTAGGGAAAGTGAGAGTAGATTTCCAAGCATTATTCTTGAAAGAATTACCTTTATGTTTGCCTCCTTATAGGAGCATAAAACTAGAATCAAATTGGTACCAAGAGCGAGTGCGACTGTTTGGCCACCATTTCAAATGCGTTTGCAGGAGGGGAATGAAGTCCGCAAGGTCATGGACGAGTACCTATAGAAAGGGTTGATTAGATCCAGCTATTCACCATTTGTAGCACCAGTCCTTCTTGTGAAGAAGAAAGATGGGTCTTATAGGATGTGTGTCGACTATCGAGCACTCAATAAGATTGCTATTAGACACAGATATCCCATTCCTAGGATTGATGATCTTTTAGATGCTTTAGATGGAGCCATTGTATTTAGTAAAATAGATTTTAAAAATGGCTACCATCAGATTAGAGTAAGAGATCATGATATACATAAGAAAACTTTCAAGAACCGTTTTGAGCATTATGAGTATTTGGTCATCCCATTTGGTTTGACTAATGCACCAGCTACGTTTATGATGCTAATGAATGACATTTTGAGACCGTTCATTGGAAAGTGTGTTGTTGATTTTTTTGATGATTTGTTAGTGTATAGTAGGACTATGCATGAGCATGAGAATCATATAAGATTCATTTTGAATGTTTTAAGAGAGAATCTATTCTATGTAAATCGAGAAAAGACTCAGTTGTTTCTTTAGAAGATAGAGTATCTAGGGCATGTGTTCTTGGTCGATAAGGTTCAGATGGATCCCAAGAAGGTCTTAGTTATTGTATTTTGGCCTACTCCTTAGGATGAGGGGTAGTTACGGTTATCTCTAGGACTTTTTGATTTTAATTGAAAATTCATCTCTTCTTATTCCTTGATAGCAACACCTATGATGAACTTGTTTCGAGGCAAAGTTCTGTTTCCATGGTGGCAAGAGCAGCAAGAGAGTTTTGATACTCTGAAACAAACTACTTCAAAGGCTCCTATACTCAAAGTGGTAGATCCTCACAAACCCTTTGAGTTAGAGATAGATGCTAGTGGCATAGCGATAGGGGCAATTTTGAGCCAAAATGGCAGGTCAGTAGCTTTTGAAAGCAAGAAATCGAGTAGTGCAGAGTGCAATCGTCTAGTGCATGAACAAGAGTTGTATGTAGTGGTGCACGTACTTAAATTCTAGAGACACTATATTTATAGTGCAGATTTCAAGGTATACACAGATCACCATACACTCAAGTATTTTTGTAGTCAGCCAGATGTTTGAGGTAGACAGGCTTGTCGGGCTGAGCTCATGCAGGAGTTTCACAAGGAAATCTTGTATAGAAGAGGTAGAGAGAATATTGTAGCTGATGCATTATCACGGATAATGTATCAAATGAGCTTAGTATAGCCTGTGATAGAGAAAATTTATTGAAGGCTATACTAAGAAGTAGAGACATAACCCGGCCTAGTAAACACCTCTCATGTCCTCGATATTACTGTTATCTTTCAATGTTTTTGGACTTTCAACCCCCACTAGAGTGATGACTATTGGTCACTAGTTAAATGAAAGTAAGCTCAACCTTGATTTCATCTACTTCAAGGAGGGCAAGAGTGGAGGTGGTGACCTAACCAAAAATCTTAGGGCAATCTCTTTGTCACACAATTGGATCTCTACTACCCATTTTGAGGGTAGTGGAGGCGCTTTCATGGATACAATCCAAAATGTTCTTCACTTCTTTTTGGTGCTATCTATGATCCTAATCCATGTTTTTCATGATCAGTTTCAATGAATTACTACCCTTCTTAGTGGTTTTTCTGTATGCTTCAAACACTCCACATGAAAGAGTTGAAGCATGGGACTCTTTGGGATTCCCTCCATAGAAATGTTTTTCTCTAGAGTGACATCAACATGGTCGAAATATTTTTTGCCATTGGCAAATATTTGTTAAGGTGTGAAATATGCTTAGGAGTCAAATTAAAGTTATATGTTTCTCAAGATTGACTTATCATAGCTATACCTTATGAGTTGCCTTTTGTTCCTTGATGATCTCCTGAGTTCTCCACTCCTTGAAGTTTCTAGTTCATCATATTCTGGATCAAACCTTGGCAATTCTTCACCATCAACTGGAGCTTCAACATTCTCTTCTTCGTCAAAGATTTAAACCTTTGATTTACCCTTATTTTGACTCAATACCTTTTCAAGTCCTACATAAGCACTTTTTGTACCTGTATACCAAGTACCTTGCTCATCAAATGTAACATCCTTTGACACAAGAATTCACTTTGTAGATGGACTCCACAACCTGTATCCCATTTGCTTGTCATCATAACCAATGAACACATATTTTTCAGCCTTTGGTTCCAATTTATGCCTTAATTGAGAAGGAACATAAACATAGGCTAAACAACCAAATACTTTGCAATGATCTAATGTAGGTCTCTTACCCCACCAAGCTTCATATGGTGTCATACCCTGTAAAGCTTTACATGCTAGCCTATTAAACAAGTATGTGGCTATATTTACAAACTCAGCCCACAAATAGTTAGGGCAATTCTTCTCTTTCAACATTGACCTTGCAAATTCAACAAGAGTTTTGTTTCTCCTTTTTGCTACACCATTTTGTTGAGGAGAGTACATGTAAGTAACTTCTCTTTTTATACTTGCATTCCAAAAATAATCATTGAATTCGTTTGAGAAATACTCTCCCCCTCCATGTGACCTTAATCTCTTCAATTTTTGCCTTGTAACCCTCTCTACATATACATGATAGCATTTAAATGTGCTAAACACTTGTGACTTATCTTTTTACACATAAATAGTGATCCACCTTGTAGCATCATCAACATAAATGACATAATATCTTGAACCATTTATGCTCAAGTCCTTTGAAGGACCCCACACATCTATATGCACCAATTCAAGTCTTTTTGAATACATGAAACCTTGTTTATTATATGATTGTTTTTGAGCCTTACCTAATGGACATGCTTCACATCTGTATGTCATGTGTTGACCATCTCTTCTCTCTCTCCCTCCATCACCTCCTTGCTCCTCTTGTTCTATACACCAAAGCCCTTCATTGGTATCAGAGCATGTTGAAGACTTCTGTGCAAGAAGCTTCAATGGAATCTTAGGTCACAAGAGGTGAAAATCCAGGTCAACACTTCTTGATAGCTATTCGGTATTTCGGCCATAACGCGAGCTAGGAAGCTTCTATTGATGCATTTTAAAGTTCCCTCTATAGCTGAGACAAGAAGCTAGAACTTTGCAGAATGGTGCAAAACCTGGTTTGGCATTTTAAACTATCAAAAAGTCAAAAAACATAAATTGATGTAGAAGTTGAATCCACAATCACTTGGATAGCAGGTCAGTTTTAGGGTCATAACTTTAGTTTTACAAGTAGGATTCAAGAGATTCAACTTGCTCTGCATAGCTTACAAAAGATACTACAATTTTGTAAAAGAGAATATTTGCAAATTGAGAGTGTCTGATTGTGGAAATTACAAAATATAGAGTAGTAGTGCTGCATGTGAAGGTGAAATTTAGAGTAGATGCCTGTTTTGTGTGTATCTTGAGCTACACACATCCGATTGAGAAGTTCTATATATCATTACGTAGCCAAGAAGAAGTTCTTGAAGCTTGTTGAGATCAAAACTTCAAGTTCATAGGTTATCATCTCTAAAAGAGCAAAACACAAAGAAACATAATTTCACCTTAAGAACCCTATTTGCTTTTGGAGGTTCATTTTCTTATGGAACTTCTCTGAGAGATATTATTTGGTGTGCAAGCTCTTATTTTCATAGTTTCAAGGCATTTTACATGTTTGATCACTCTGGTAGCTCCTCCATATGAGAGTAGAGCTTGATCTTGCCACGTGTTTGGCATGTGAGATAACATTGTGGTATACCTTTCTTGAGGTTTATGTCATCATAATTTGATCGTGGCATTTTCAGTGGATGTATAGTGGCATTGTGGTGACTATCTCATTTATGCCACTTGGATATGGCTTAGCTTGCCGGTTGCACACATTTTATGAGGGTTGATTTTGGATCTTGGTTGATACTTGTATCTTTGTTTTTATGCAGATACATGATCCAAATTGGAGCCTCAGTTGCACATTCATTTGTCATCTAAATTGGGTATTATTTTAGCATATGGTCATTTATTTGATATCTATTTGCTAGCATATGGTCATCTAAATTGGCTATTGGCATATGTGGATGGTGATTCGCACATGGTTATTTTGGTTCAAAGTCCATTTTACAAAGGAGATGTTGCCAAAATTTTGTTGGATTTTATGCTAGATAGATGATCTAGTAGTTCCTTTATGCTTGTGTGATAGCTTTGGATCATTGCTTATCTCCATCCACTTGGACTTGGTCATAGGTTGTTTGTGATTGGTTGAACCATTTTTAGGATTCATTCTCTAGTGAGAGGTGTATCACCATTGTATTGGGATGTATTTCCACTAGTTTGTTCTCATGTGTATTTGCCATTATCTTTGGTTGCATCAGTGAGCGGTGGTGACATGTTACTCATTCTTCTTTCGTTATTGGTTGTCTTGTTTGATTCCTCAGTTTACAGGGGATACTCTATCAAATTTTTCCAAGATTCTTTCACATCTACTTGGTCAGTTTAAAGACTTGGTGAGCAGGCTTATGCTCATGCTTTTATATGCATGGTAGATGCATGATTATATGACAGGTGGTTCACATGGTTTCTTCTCCAGTGAGACATTTGTGATGTGAGTTATGCATATGAATATGCAAGTGTGATCCTATTGGTGATAGAGTATTCCTTCTAGTCTCTTGTTGCATTGCTAGTTTCTTGAATTGTCAGCATGGTGTCTTCTCGATTTGATGGCACTGACTTTCCAAGATAGAAAGATCAGATGTGGCATACATTAGTTCGTGCAGGGTTACACATGTATGTGCATAGAGATGCAAAGAGGCCACTTGACATGCCCGACCATGTATGGATGGATATGGATGTATTGGCCCGCTGCACTATCTGGGTACAACTCATGGATTCTATATATGAGTCTGTTATGTATGAGGAGATGAGTAGTGCATTATGGCAGCGACTACATGATATGTATGCGAGTCCATTGACTCATGTGAGATATAGATCACATCGACAGCTTGGATGTTGGCACTCTGGTCATAAGGTCCAGACTCAACGATGTTGTTTCACGTGGATGCGACGACGATGTCAGAGATATGCACATGATGTAGGTCAAGTACTAGTTTCAGGAGAGTCTATGGCAGTTGATCATGCAAGTGATGGTGATATCGCTTTCTCCTATGTTTCATCTCAGGGTTCCTCTTGCTCATTGGATAACAAACATATGGCTTAATTGCTTGATGCATTAGCCAGCTTTCATGTTACTCCATATCGTGAGTGGTTTTGACAATTCTCAGGTGAGAGTCCTGGATGTGTGCACTTGCTTGATGGTATGGCATATAACATTGAGGGTGGAGGAGATGTATGCCTTATGCTACCTAGTGGAGCATCACTTATACTCAGACATGTACTCTAGGTGCCTTCATTCCTTATGAGCTTATTTTCATGTAGCCAATTACAGGATATCAGATGTTATGCATTCCTTGGTGAGCATCATTCTCAGTTAAAATTGGGACAACTTATGCTTGTTAGAGGTACTAGGATTGGGCACAGGTATCCACTACAGGTACTCCATGTGAGAGAGAGTCTTGTCTCAGTGGGAGTTCGGCCTTATGTGTGATGTGAGACTCGTCATATCTCATTTTGTCTACATACAGATAGGTCTATTGATATTCTTGATGCACATGTATGGTAGGATTTAGGTGCTTGGATGGATGCATATGTGGAGCATGTTTTGGATGCTCATGATGTTTATGTAGAGCATGATTTTATTGATCATTTGGATTTTATAAAGACGCATTGCAATATAGTTGAGTGAGTGTGAATGATGTCTGGATCTTCACACTGAATCATTGTCTTGGAAGTGAGTTTCAAAAAGCAGCTTTTGAGATGCTCCTTTACAATAATGAGTGAGATCGACGATTGAGAAATAAAAGGGGGGAAATTTCGCTTCAAGGTAAGACGTTTGATGAAGGGATCTTAAACACAATATGAGACAGAGAGAGAGTGAGAGAGAGAGACAAACACAATATGAGAGAGAGAAGCCTTCATGATCAAATATTCCTTATTCCTTTAATGGAAATCTTAGAATTATAAATAAAGCGTAAGATATTTGCTCCTTCAAAAACACCATCTACATATGTTGACTCCTCAATGGTTCCTCTTCAATGTTTGAATTTGTTTCCTGCTCTTCTTTTCCAAACGTATACGTATACAAACCATACATCCAGCGTACTTGATAACTACAAGCTCCAAGAATTCTACAAATAGATACACCAATTTTCAATGCTGGATAATGTGGCTCATCGAATTTTTCTTCACTTTCAATAGAATTAAATTTGACTCAGAAATTTCGTGATCCCTTTTTTCTAAATGGTTTTCATATTGATAGCCTCCATCAGTCAAGAGGAAGCATTACTAGAAATAAAATTTAGAGAAATGTCCGCCCATTCGATCTCTCATGCATATTTTTTTTAAAATAAAAAGGAGTTCAGCTATGCCTACTCTCCCTGACTTTAATTAAATAAAAGAAGAATACAAGTGAATAGGACTACTACCCTCGGGACCCCCGAACTCCCACAATGCACGGGCAGCACAAACATGTCAGTAAGTGGAAACTTCAAGGTAGACCTTACAAAGCTTACATGGAGTTATAGAGGAGGTTGATAAACCTCACATCCCCATCATGTGGAGCCCACTTGGTTTAAGCATATTGTTGACATACCGAAGCTCTTTGTGATGTCTGAAGGGGGGGGGGGGTTTCTTATAGTTAGCAATTCTTTTGCCGAGAAGGAATAGGGACTTCTCGATCGACCACTCCTTCGGGGTATTGCCAAAGTTGTGAGCGCATCGTTCCTGCCAAATCTTTGAAAGGATCTCTCCCCTAATCGCATTCCACAACACTACAGAGCAATAGATTGCTTCACCAATGAGGGCTTGCTTCTAGTTGATTTGTTATCTGAGCCCCAAAGAATGACCAAGGATCCTCCATAGCCTAAAGGATTTGGGGCAAGCAAAGAACAGGTGACCAATATCCTCTTTGCTACTGCAACATCTCTTGCACCAAGGCGGAACACCACAGATCTTGTTAGCTTTTGCATTGTTCCATATTCCAGGGTGTAAAATTTGCCATAGGAGGACTGACTTTTTGTTTTCAATGAGAGGGTGCCAGATAGACATAAATTTTATATCCCATCAAAGTCATGTCCAGTTGAGACACCATTTCTTGTTGAGACTCATGTGAATGTCATTGTGAGCTTCTACATATGGAAGCTTGGAGAGGCGATTGCCATTATGCCGTTTAAGGCCCAAAAGGTCCGGAGCGTCTTGTCCCATAAGTAGTCGGATTTTAGAGTGGTCCGAAGCATGGCGTCTGCTCAATAAAATATTCCATTCCTCCTATGTGACCGCAGCAGTAGGGTCAAGCTCCTCAAATTCCACCCATCTATTCGTATCCGGTTTCCATAGGTGCTTCCATTGTTTGAATCCCTTAATCTAGAGTCTCTTGGCACTTAGGACATTCCAAGGCTCCACATTTCTCATGCCTTGGATCGGGAACCAAATAGAGTCATTTTTTCTTATACCTATAGCCCACTTCCAATCTTCAGTGATTCTGATGTGAGGTTTGAAACTGTTCCAACTCTTCCGCAAAGATCTTACCAGGATTAATCCTTTGTACGAGACCGGAAATGGAGAGAATAAGAGGGTGAGGATGTCGAGGTTTTTCCATCCAAGGTAGGCCACCAGAGTGATAACGTTCGTGTTTCTGAAAATTAATGTGGCCCAAGGGGAATCTCTGTTGCACCAGGCCTTCTCTCACGCATATTTGTTAAACCAAAGACACAATAATTTATGAGAGATCATGTGGTCTATATGATGTTGTATGAGCAAAGTATGGCATGGAAATTCATACGATATTGTGTGAGGTGATACATTGTTGCATGTGTAAACTATTAACACCCATGGAAATACACGGGTGTAAAATAATGAAAGATCATTTACTTTCTCTTTTGCTAGAGACTGAAAGATCAAGAGCTTAGAAAAATGGAAAGAATCTACATAAACTTTCTTTGGACGGGGGACCACAATCAAAAAGGAGTTCCCAAAATTAAATGGTCTACTTGCATCAGCCAAAACGATTGTGGGGGACTAGGTGTTATGGATATTGAAGACATGGCTGACTAATTGGTGGCAAAATGGATCATCAGGGCTTGGTGCAACTGTGAGATCTCTTGGGCCAAGCTCATTTTCAAGAACAAGAACATTATTCTGTTGGCTGGCCTCCTCGGTTGGAAGCACTTTGGCCTCCTAACCCTTTTATTCTCACCCATTCTAGTTTCCCCTAAAGGATTGAATCTTGTACGCTCTTTGTGGAAGAGTTGGAACAAGTTTAAACAATTTGTTAGAGTCAAGGAAGATTGGAAATGGGTGATCGGTATGAGACAAAATGATTGAATATGGTTCCCAACCTCGGGCATCAGGGGTATGGCTTCCTAGAACCTCCAAAATGCTAAAAGACTCTGGAACAAAGGTTTTAGATAGTGGAAACACCTCTCAAAACAATAAACTAGCTAGTGGATCCGATTTGAGGACATAGATCTTGAAATATGAGTGAACTATGAAGAATGAACTGTTTTGTAGAGCAAATGCATTGCTTGGGAACGTTCAAAAACATGACTCCTCATCGGGCACGATCCACCGTACCATGAGGGTCTTATGTCGCACAATGGCAATCGCTTGTCAAAATTTCCTAGAATCAAAGTGAACATGGACTATCAAATCACACTTAGCAAGAAGTGGTGCATGACTTGGACAAGGCTACATTGGGATTTGAAGTTCATGTCTATCTGGCATCCCCTCGTCATGATAAAAAAATCGGTTCTTATGTGGCAAATTCTCCACTATGGTATTTGGACCAATATAAAGGCCAACAAAATTTGTGGGGCTCCACCGTGGTGCAAGAGATGCAGCTACAACATCGAGGATCTAGCTCCCATCTTCTACGCTTGCACCAAGTCACTTCTTCTCTAGCGGATACTTGGGAATATTTTGAGAGAGCATGCACAAATCACCTCAAAGCAAGTGTTGTTTGGCAAAGTGAACGGCCTCTTAGCGGCACTACGGAATGCTATAAGAGGGGAAACCCTCTGGAAGATTTGGAGAGAGCAGTGTGCATGCAATTTCGGACACCCTCCTAGAGAGTGGTCGATTAAGAATCTCCAACTACAAGTGGGCTCCACATTTTAGGCATCATAAAGTGTTTCTCATCGAAAACAATAAGCTTAAATCCAAGTGGGCCGTGCATGAGGGGGACAATAGGGTTGTTAACCGCCTTTGTAACACTCTCTAAACCTGTAAGTTTTGCCCCTACTTTATGGGATTTGGGGGTTCCCAAGAGCACTAGTCCCATTCACTTGTAACTTTTTCTTTTTTTCTCTAATTAAAGTCGGGGAGAGTAGGCCAAGGTGGAACTTCCTTTTGAAAAAAAATGATGAATTTAAAATTTTTTGGTCTTGAAGGATTCTATATATTTTATGGATCTAGTTTGCACATAAAGGATTTCACTTTATTAAATACACTGATTACATCCATATGTCATCTGATGTAGCTCGCACTTATGTTTCATAGTAGTTACACTCATGCTTTTCAACAATTTGATGGTGTGAAGCACATTATTATATGAGAATTATCGGAACGCATAGCTCCTACATCGGGTATTGTGATCTTGAGCCACTCACAAGTCTCATATAGCAATAATAAAGTTTCGAATCTCAGTGAAAATCACTAGTCATGGTTTTGTCGCATAAAGGAGTTAATGTAGCTTCCAAGTACAAATTATGCTGAGATCTTTAGGTATAAGGATTGAAAAAAAAGGGGAATGAGAGTGTCTAAGTTTTAGAAAGAGAGCGAGGAAGGAGACATCTATATATTTTAATGCGGGTGGAAAATAGTAAGAGAGATGGAGAGATAAACGGAGAAAACGAGAGAAATAAAAAGAAATAGAGAGGGATGTTTTTAAACGTGGAGAATATGTTCATAGGGATGGTAACATGAGCTTCTCGATCACGCTTAAGATGGAGCACTAAATAGGAGATAAAAATAGTGAAGAAACCATAAAATTTAATCTTACAAATCCTACTTCGGAATTACAAATCCTAAAGATAATTTAATCTTTGGCATTGATCGTTTATGACAATTATCTTTAAATTGATCACAGCCATTATTCTTTGTTGGTGAGGATTCTGCTAAGACGCATTGAAATATAGTTGAGTGAGTGTGAATGAAATCTTCTCAGTAAGAGCGTTTGCTACTATCTAAAGCCATCGGGATGCATATTGTACAGGAAGTTTTTAAGTTCTTTTTTTCTTTTTTTTTTTTGAAGAAGATCTTTGGCCGAAGGCTAGTGTCTCTTGCTTGAATTAATTAAAAAAACATCTTCATACTCTCATTTATGATTTGAGTGTTTAGAAAGCGTTCAGAGGTGATTTTCTCAATTCCATTCTTATTACATACATCTATGAACATACTTTCCCTCGAGCACATACATACATATTGTTACATATATACAAACATCTCTTCATACATACATACATATATATATATATATAGATATATATATATAAACAAACAAACATATACACACATGAGGAGAGATTATGACGAGAATATTAGATGTGACTTGAGCGCCATACATCTATGAACGTACTTTCCCTCGAGCACATACATACATATTGTTACATATATACAAACATCTCTTCATATATATATATATATATATATATATATATATATATATAGATAAACAAACAAACATATACACACATGAGGAGAGATTATGACGAGAATATTAGATGTGACTTGAGCGCCATACTGCTGTGAGAAACTACCAATATTCAACGATGCCCTATTTTCAAAGGCTCCCATAATAATGTTAAGGCAAGCGAGAGCATCGTACATTGTAATTTGTTGACTTTGATGTTAGTTAGACTTGAGAATCAACTTTGCAACAGTAGTGCAGATTCCCAACTTTGCATCAATCCTTCCAAAACTCATTTTATTTATCTATTGTACTTTTTTCTTGATAGATATTCTTTCCAATAATGTCTCGAATGCTAACATGAAAATTTTAAGTATAACACATTGTGAGATTCTTTATATTTTTCTTTCAAATTTTGTGGTTGAGAAGATGATGGATTTTCCATTGATCTCTCGGTATATCTATATATTTATCTATCTATCTATTTCTTTCTTACGTTGTTTATCTATTTCTTTCTTACGTTGTTAATCTTTCGAACTAGCTTTTTCATAGTATTTTGTGGCAAGATCTTTGTCTTCTTCTCTCTCTTTATCTTTACTTGTCTATCTCCTTCTATCTCTCTCTATTCTCTTCTCATATGACTTTATCACGTATGCATGAGAAAAGTATCCCTTTTGCCAGTCCAATCATTAATTAAAATGAACAATAAAAAGATAAATAGAAAGTAAGCATAGTTGCATCACTTGAGTTTTGAGAGAGAGAGAGACACAGAGATGGCCGTTGCTAAGTCAGTACTAAACAATAAGTGAGATACAAAGAGTGAGAAACAACTAACAATTCGAATCCACTTTTATCAAATCGGTCTCCAATCAATGATTGTGTTGCTCGTACGCTCCCCAACTTTAATTAAATGAAAAAACAACTATACAACTAAATGGGCCTAGTACCCATGGGACCCTCCGAATGTCACAAAGCATGTGTAAGAAGACATTACAAAGAAATTTGATAACAGTTTTGTCCCCTTCGTGTGGGGTGCACTTGCTTTTAATCTTGTTGTTATCAAGGAAAGACAATATATGATGTCTAAAAGGAGGGGGCTTCTTGTAGTTGGAAATTCTTTTGCCAAAAAGGAAAAAAGATTTTTTGATGGAGCATTCTGTAAGAGGGTTACCAAAGTTGGAAGTACACCTCTCTTTCTAGATTTTTAAGAGGGTCTCACCTCTTATAGCATTCCATAGTGATGAGAAACAATCAATCACAATGACTTGGGTCAAGAAAAGAAGAGTTTTTCGAGGTCCCCCTTGCCATGAAGGTAATGCTTACACCAAGGATGCACCCCGTAAGTTTTGTTAGCTTTTTACATTTGTACAAATCCCTCAGTGCAAGATTTGCGACATAAGAACCAATTCCTTTAACCTCCATGAAGGACTACCAAAGGTATTGGAACGTGAGGTCACACCTAAGATTCACCAATCTAGACACCATCTCCTATTAAGTGAGATAAAAAAGTCCACATTTTTCTTGAACCTCAGAATTCTATAAAGAATATTGTCATTGTGCCATCTAAGACCTCATGACAAGGGGAGTCATGCCCAATAAAGAAGCAAGTACTTGAGCCCTTCCATGCATAGAATATTCTCCTCAACAAGCACCACTCTTCATAGTCTAGTCTCCTAGATGCAGCAATGTCCTCAAATCTAATCCATTGGTATGTCTCTTGATTCTAGAGGTGTTTCCACAAATGGAAACATTTGTTCCAAAGCTTTCTAGCTTTTTGGAGGCTCCAAGGCTGAATATCTTCCCTTGATACCAAACGAGATCGAATCATTACATCTAATATATATTGCCCTTTTCCAATCTTTAATGATCTTGATAAACTATTTCACCTTGTGCCAACTCTTCCATAGGGAGCGAACTAAGCTTCAGCGTTTAGGATTCAATTTATATGGGGAGAAAAAAAGAGTGAGTAGATCCAAACCCTTCCACCCCAAAGAGCCAACAAACCTAAGAGAAATCTTGTTTCTAAACGTGTGCTTGGCCAAAGAGGCATCTCTATTGCTACAAGCTTTACTTAAACATTTAGCTACTAGTTTATTGTCCATTTCTTCATTGTCTAGAATCCCCAAAGCAACTTGATCATTTTGGCAAATGCAAGTAGCCCACTTATTTCTTGTGAATGCCTTCTCTTTGGGCCCTTGTCTATAGAAAATTTCTGCAAATTCTTTTCAATTTGAGAATCTCTTGGTCCTTCGGTCTCTAGCAAGAGAGAAAGTAAATAATCAAAGAAAGAAGGAACATGTTAACCACCATCACCCTCCTTGCTAGGTTGATCTACATACCTTTCCAATCTACCAACTTGTTATCGAGCTTACAAAGAGCCCAATTCCATTGCTGACCCATCTCAATGTTGATTCCTGTAGGAATATCTAATAAGCAGAAGATTTGTCCCATGGGGATCTACTAGCACCATGGTCAATCACAATTTGAGGTGGATGCCTTATAACAACCCTAAAAGTAGTTCTGAAGTGGTTCATTCCGGAACAAGTTGCCTCAAAGAAGGAAGTTAGGCAACACCAGAAGGTATTAATGCTGGTTTGAATGTTATACACAAGAGCATTCATGTCATTGGCAAAGATTCTCATGTTCATCTGGTCCCTTTTTTTAATAAAGGAAGTTCGGCCTTAGCCTACTCTCCCGGACTTGAATTAATTAAAAGAAAAGAACAAGAGAAGGGACTAGTGCCCACGGGATCCCCCGAATCCCACAAAGTATGGGTAGCCTTTTCAGACTTTAAATGGCATTAGAAAGAAGGTTAATCACCCCCTCATCACTCTCGTGCGGAGCCCACATGGGTTTAAGCTTGTTGTTGATCAAAAGGAGGACTTGATGATGCCTAAAGGGGAGGGCAATTTCTTACAGTTAACTATCCTTTTGTCGAGGAGGAACAATGATTTCTCAATCGACCACTCTTTGGGGGAGTCATCGAAGTTAAAAGCACATCTTTCTTGCCATATCTTCCATAGGACCTCCCCTCTGATGGCATTCCAGAGAGTTAGGGAGCAGTCGATCGCTTCTCCCGACAAAGCTTGCTTCCAATTGATATGTTTCTAAAGTCTAAGAGGCCTTGAATAACACCTAAATGTGCATGATATTTAACAAGGTTGTTGAGACCATCGGTAGCTATTGCAAAAAGAAGAGTGGCCAAGGGGCATCCTTGCCTAATAGAACATTTTAATCAAATAGCTTGAGAAAGCTTGCCATTATTGTTTATCTGTGTCGTCCCATTTTACAACAATGTAGAGATCATCTTAATAAATTTCTCGCCATAGCCCATGTCTTTCAGATATTGGAGAATGAAGTCCCAATCAAGTCTCTCATAAGATTTGTCGAAGTTGATTATAAGTAAGAGAACATCTCGAGTGGACTCTTAAGCAAAGACCAAACCTTCCCAAACATCATTGATAGCCTTGAGTATGGACCTCCCCTTCGTGAACCCTCTTCTGGTCCTCACTGATCTAGTTTTGTAAGTGACAGGTAATCCGATTAGCAATAACCTTAGCAAGAATCTTGTTATCTATTTGTAACATTGTGATTGGACGCCAATTTTCAATCCTATTTTCACTACCGTGTTTGTGAATAAGCTTGATAACACCTTCACTGAGATATTCTTGCAACTCTCAGGAAGAAATGGCCTCTTGCCACTCCAAACATAATGGAATAGTCACCACATGCTTGAAAGTGTTGAAAAACTCATTAGTAAGGCCATCTAACCCTGGGCTTTTGCCATTAGGAAGCCGATCAATAACTTGAAGAATCACATCATCCAAAATGGGAGCTTCAAGAAGACACTTCATATTATGTGGAATTTGTTTTATTCTCACTCTAGAGATGGAAAGCATGTGAGGAGAAAGAGCCATGAAAACCCCCAAAACATGGGTAAAGTGATTGACATTCAACGTACTTTTCTTGTCATCTCCCTTGCACTCAACCCCATTCATGTCCATCATCTGAGGGTTCACTTCCTTTGAATGCTTCTTCTTGAGGAGGCCACATATCTCTTTAGTAGGTTAGTCTACCTTTCTCACCCACCAATCTTTATAGTATACCTATAGATTCTTTCTTTGAATTAGTTCTTCATATCTCAACACGCTTTTAAGTTTTTAGGGCCCTATGTTGTATTGTGAGTGGGTTAAGTTGACTTCTTTCTCAAGATGCCAAAGCCTTCAATAAAGATTTTCCCTTCTAATTTGAGGAATGTCCTAAAGGTTCTTTTTAGTCATGAACAAGATGTATCTTGTCTTTATGAACCTGATCCTCTAGTGCTTGGCTGGCAATGACTGGGTGGCAAAAGCTCAGTTTTAGGAAGCACTAATCTCCTACTAAGGTGAGGCAAAAAGAAGGTTGTTGGATTGGTATGAAACCAAGGGACTTTCGTGATATTGTTGATTGTCTTGAAGATAGACAATGTTGGCTAGATCCACCTATTGGGAGAGGTATGGGGCCCCACTGATTTACCAAGTTATGTGCAATATAGCTCTTGTCAAGTATAGATTTCCTCAAGTCACCTATAGCTTGAATGTTCAACCAGGACAAACGAGTCTCGTCTTTGATCTCCACTAAATCCAGGTGGAAATTCACTTGTTCCTAGACGTCCTTTTTGTTGGTGCATTTTACCCAAGCCTACATGCTTGATATGCTTGATATTATCCTCATTTGTAAGTCACATGTGTAGTCATGTGAACACCTCTTGTAAAAGAGTACATATTATCTCTTGTAATTGAAAAAAGACAAAAGGAAAAGGATGGCTTACCTCATCCATGATGTTAAAGCAAAGTCGTGGCTCTAACTACCTAAAACCACAAATTTTTGAGCTGAGGGAATATCTCCTAACTTTGGGGATCACTTTTAGGTGGAGCCATTCAAATTC
The DNA here is from genome assembly GCA_020310875.1 of Ceratopteris richardii. NCBI lineage: Eukaryota > Viridiplantae > Streptophyta > Polypodiopsida > Polypodiales > Pteridaceae > Ceratopteris > Ceratopteris richardii. Next base: position 55,562,129 of record CM035423.1, read on the forward strand.
GAATTCAAAACTCCCTCAAAGAATAGCTATAAAAAGAGCAAGAAGGAAGAGGCGATTAGCAAGCCTTGTACGTGACCACTTCATGTCATTTTGTAGAGATTGAAGAGCTTACTCCATAGCTCTATCATTCTACTACCATTTTGCAAAGATTCATTTCCAATGTGGTTGTAATCATATGTGAATCTATACATTTATCATTATCTACTTCTCTGTTTTGTTCTCTGTTATACTCACTCAGAGCAGTAACTTCAGAAGGTCATATCTCGAGTTCTACACAACCTTTTTCAGTGTTTTAATGTGCATTGGATAGCTCTTACTGTCTAGTTTCTAATATCAATTTTCATGGTCATTGAATCTATAGTTGTGGAGATATGTGTATTTTACTGCTCACTGGTCTATCTCTATAGAGCTCCAAGAATGGTGGGCATGTTCCAGAAATTGATGAATCTTGTTCTCAGTGCTCAGTCCATCATTTGAAGTGTTTTGGGAAGCTTGCTAAGTCTATTTGCTATGCCCAAAATGAATTTATCTAATTCCTACCAGGTTGAGAGCACTGTTCAATTTTTCCAGTAGGTGTATGTCCAAAAATAGCAAGTTTTGGGAGCTAGTCATTTCGCAACTAGTCTGCCTTGACTTAAACTTTCGGGATACATGTTTGAAAGTACTTGACTGATATTTTGGTGGATTTAGGAAGCTCAAAGGGTCTACTAATCAAATCTGAAGTCTTAGTTGGCTGGTGTGAAGCTGGTTGTAGCAGCACCTAATCATCTTTGGATTGCATCCACCATCTCTCTTCACGGTGGTGTATCAGAGCATAGTCAAGCAACATGGGAGATGGATTTCCATAAACAATTGACAAATTGGATCGAAACAACTACCCTGCATGGTCTCTAAGGATGGAGGCTTACCTTCAAGGGAGGAATCTATATGGATTCATATCCGGAGATGAAGCAATGCCAACCATGAGGAACAAAGGGCAACCATCACATAAAGAAGTGGAAGGACTTTCAAATTGGTGTTCGAAGGATGCACTTGCAAGGTCCTATATTCTAAACTCAATCTCTGATTTTCTTTTACCTCATGTCAAGGGATGCAAGACATCAAGAGAGACCTGGAATGCACTTGCTTCTTTCTTCTCTTCCAACACTCGAGCAAGGAAGAACGAATTGTGGATGGAGTTCACAACAATGAAGAAAAGCCCGAAGCAAAATGTGACTGATTATGTCACAAAGATGAAGGAGATTTCCGACCAACTTGGAAGCATTGGAGAGGTAATTGAAGAGGAGCAAATCATTAGAAAAATCATAAATGGAATCAAAGCAGACGACAAGTGGGAGTCATTCACAATAGCCATGGATTTATACATGGATATGCATGTACCCGACCTCAACATATTCATGGGCAAACTGTTCACTCATGAAGCAAAGATTAGCAAAGGTGGTGAGTCCTCAAGAGGTAATCAAACTTCTGCCTTATATTCTGATAAAGCTAAGGTCAAGGAAAAGTCAAAGAATAGGAAGAATGAAGATGAAGGTAGCTCTTTCCAAGCAAACTTTGCAGGTAGAGGAAGAGCTAGAGGAAGAGGCAGAAGTGGAAAGCAAGGCAGGGGGAGATTCCAATCATCTCAACCTTGCAACATACGTGGCTTATCTAACCATACTACTGAAGAATGTTTCAGGGATCCAAGGAACTCAAGAGGAAGAGGATTCAATAGAGGTGGTGTTAGCTCACAAAATGGTTGGTTTTTATGCACTAATGTGGTTCTATTTGGCAGGAAAATACGTTTGATGTCAGGTACTTAAAGGATGGAATTGACGATTGATGAGAAGTATTTGGAATGTGCAGAGCCCCTCCTACAGTGCATCCGAATGGGATTACGGATGCCAAGTTGCAGGGGCTGCTGGGTCTCTTATTGTTGCAGGTCTTGTGGTCATCTCGTCCGTCTGACTGATGATATATGGCGTCACTTCTTTCAAGGAGGGCGATAAAAGTGTGATTCTCAAGCACTTCCATCGAATCCAACAAAGCTCAGCTTTGAGAGACCACCAGTTTGGATGGCGCCATATCCAAAATATGAGGGGTCATGGTGGGCTCCAAATCTCTGCTTGGACTTTAGCACGCCTTTTGTCAGGAGGATAGCTAGTATCCAAAAGCTGGCCAGTCTTCTGACGTGATCGAGGTGTGGTTGTAACTGCTCTGAGAAGAGAAACGGAAAAGGGGGGAAGAGTGAAGGAGGACGAGAGCTGCTCGTTTTAGGGAGTTTTTTTTGTCGGATACTGGGGAGGGTGGAATTTTTTTTGAAAAGAAGGGGGGGACACACTGGAGGAGGGAGGAGAAGGAATGCGCATGATCTGACGAGCAAGGAGAAACGGGATAGAGCTAACAGGACCTCTGAATGGAGAGAGAGGGATGGAGGTAGTGGAGTTCGGCATACCAGTATAGCAACCCGCTGAGCTGGTTTGGCAATCGCACATAAGGGATTTTCAAGTCACACTCCCAGCTGCTAATCCTGGACACTACAAGAAGGTAGAATATACGGAAGGACCGCCTCTAGCAGTCGACGGCAGGGTCAAAATTCACTATGTTGAAGGTGCTCTCTCTCTCTCTGTGTAGAGCGCGGAGGCTACGTGTTTAGTCCATAGGTTATGTTTATGTTGTAGATCAGATGTAATCTGTTTAGTTCATAAGTCATTTTGTTGATGATGTCGTTTGCGTATCAAAGAATTCGGGCATTACAATTACATAAAGTTCAGGTGGGACGTGATGGATCATGACAACTATTACTGCAAGCTTACAATATTCGATGGAGGTTTCATATCCAAGAAATTTGCTTCATTAGTCTATCACTACAGCGTTACTCTTCCTCTGATAACTTGTCATCTACAATGGTATGGAAAATCGAATACGACGACCTCGAGCAGCATGATTGCATTGATATTTTGAAAGAAGAACTCACAAAGTTCTCGAACATCATTTCCGCCCACATAGATGAGACTATCAAATAGATTTAATGTGTCTTTCAGCCCTCTCCATGTCTACATTGCTCTATCTTTGAAATAAATGTCTATGGTTTCTCTGAACTAGTAGTTTGCGATTTCCGCGACTGTGTGTCTTCCCTGTAGTGCCTCAATGTTTCTATTTATCTGCAAATGTCATGAACAACTCAGAGAGCCCAACTTCGTACTCTTCTTATAATAGAAGCATCTATTAAATAGAACTCTGTAGTCTGTGTTCTGTACTCTGTATCTCATTTCATTCTTTTCCTTAGATTTCTGAAATCTATACATGGCCATCTGGAAGATGAAGAATTCATAAATTTTTTTTTTTTTAACTTTGAAGTGAGTAGTGAAGCAAAGGATAGGAGGCATGTGTGTGTACGCGTGTACATGTGTGCATGTGATAATGAGGAAAAGAGGGAGAAAACCAGTGTATGTGGCACGGTAAATCAAAGTATAAGTGAGTGAGAGTGTGTGGGAGTATGCGTGTATGAGAGAGCGAGCGAGAGAAAGGGGTTAGAAATAGGGGAGCAAGAGACAAAAGGGCAAGCAAGAAGTGAGTGTGCTTCATACCCTATTGAGAATTTAGAAGAAGATAGATAGGTCGATTGCAAGTCATTTGGGCAAACCAATAGCCTAAGTGTGCATCTTTTCCCTTGGACCAAAAGTCCTAGCATTTTGGTGTGTCTGCCGGGAAGTATATGAGTTAGTGCATAGACATAGGAAGGATCCATTGCAAGATAATTGTGTGGTCTAAGTAATCCAATTGGACCGATTCCGAGGGGTCTGAACAAAATAAAGTCTTGTATAATCACTTTTTCCTTGGGCTCAAGACGTAATCATTTTGGTGCGTTTGCCGGGAATTTGCTTGGTACGTCTCTATAAGAGAGTGCCATAGGTTCGCGTAGCGCCACAGGTTGGCCGAGCTTGCGGACCCCAAGATCTAGTACATGAGCGAGGGGAGCTCATCGTCAGGAGCAACACAAACTCAAAGAGAGGAACGCGCTCAGAGAAGAGCCCTTGAAAGAGAAAGGAGAAGGTGGGAACCGCCGGGTGAGTGGACCTCGATTGGCTCGAAGAAATCAGTCAAAAACGTGTACTCCCGTAGGAGAGTCGCGAATCAAGTGCGAAAGTTTGAAGGAGGGATCCTGAAGCCACGTGTACTAAATTTTTGGGATCGAAGTGATATTGACATCACACCTCTGTTCGAAATGGCTCAGCGGATTTCAGTTCACTTGGGGGACTTCACCAAATTCTCAGGTACTTGGGACGAAGATCCGGATAGTTTTATCCAGCTATTTGAGGTTACCTGTGAGGCCAATGATGTAGTTGACCAGGATCAAAGGTTGAGAATTTTTCCGGCTATTCTACGTGATGAGGCAGCCAATTGGTATGGAAATTTGACACCACAAGAGCGTGGAACTTATCAAGTGCTCAAGGAAGCCTTCTTGGCAAAGTTTCGACGACAAGGCTTCCAAGACAGATTGGCCCAACAAATGGATTACTTGCGACAAGGAGTCAATGAGAGCATCGATAACTACATTCAGAGAATGGAAACGTTAGTAAGAAAGATGGGCGTGAATGCCCCGAACGATGAGACATTGAAACGAAGATTCATTTCGGGATTGCGAGATCCTACGGCACAGCAGCATATCAGCCTGACAAGACCTGCAACTTTAATGGATGCTAAAGAACAAGCGAGGCTTTGGGAGGAAGTACAATTATGCCAACAAAGGAAGATGGAGCTCTTATACGAGCCTATGGGAGGCCTAGGAAACATACCGATGAAAGATCCTGGCCAAGGAAGTCCCGCATTGACGACTCCAGCTTTTGTAGCCGCCACTAGCACGCCAGTTGAGGTAAAACCTGCGCTAACTGAAGAACGAATATTGGAGTTGGTCACGCAAGCTCTAAAAGCTGCCACAATAACCCAGGAAACATACACAGTAAAACCAGAGGTAAGTACGAACCCGAATCAAGTGTTTCGATCAAATACATGGTGTGGAAAGTGCCATGGTTACGGCCATTTGGCTTCAGAATGCCCTACAGTTTCGAGAGTATTCACAGATAGATCACCACCTAGAATGCGTTGCACTTTTTGTGGAAGAACAAATCACACGGAGGACCGATGCTACAACAAGAGAGCCTATGAAGAGAGGACCATGAAATCAGGAGATACAAGAGAGAGACCTTACACGGGATTGCCCGCTCAAAGTGTCCCACCTACATCTCGTTGGGAAAACAGACCTACTTATGGATATGGTGCTCAGGGTCAAGGAGGAGACTATCCAAGAGGAGCCGTACGTGATCAAAGAAGAGATGGTCCAATCCAGTGCTGGAGATGCCATGGCTTTGGCCATACTCAATCTAGATGTCCAAACGAAAAGAAACCAATTGATTATACTCCACTATGTAGGTACTGTAGTGGAGAGGGCCACTTTGATGAAGATTGTCCAAAATGGAGAGCTTCCACAGGCAAGGAAAAAGGACCAGTAGGGTCCTCGAATTATGTTGATACTCAGATGCATTCCACATCGAGAGTTCAAGAGCAAGTTCCTACGATCGGAGTAGTGTTCAAAACACCGAAACCTCAAGAAGGCTCTAGCTCGTCAATGCACTTTGTGGATGCTTACGAGGCCAAGAAACCACACAAAGATCCAACTGTGGCAGTAGTCACAAGGACTCAAGAGTATTCGAAGAAGAATCCAGGAGGCGAAGGCGAAGAAGGGAGTCAAGAGAAGATCGTTGAGCGTGAAGAGGTAGAAAACCAAGTTGGAGGATTCGCTGAGCAGCAAGAGTTTGAGGATGGGGAAGAGATTGAGATTCTTCCACCAGTGACTAAGGAGTTTGTGCCAGACATAGCACCATTCCTTGAAAGATTGAAAGTTCCTAAGAGTAGAAAGGAAAGACAAGGTTCGGAAGAAGTAGATATTGTGAAGTTGCTCGCTGACACGGAAGTCACGCTGGACATTGGCACATTGCTGAAATGTTCACCTGTTTATAGGAAACAATTCTATAATGAATATATTAAGAAGCTGAGGAAAGCTCGAGATAAAAAGAAACAAGATAAAGATGTCCAAGGAATCATTCAAAGTATTACAACGCAAATTGATTCAAATGCTCCAGCTGTGACGGTCGAGATTAAAAGATATGCAGTCCCTGGTGCTCAGCTAGATAGTGGAGCCGCAGTCAACCTTATGACCGAATTCATGATGAAAGCTTTGGGCCTCAACCACATGGAAGATACGCCGATGTCCTTGAGAATGGCGGATCAAACACAAGTGAAGCCTGCGGGCCTTTTGAAGAATGTAAGTACAGTTGTGGGCGGTCTAGAGTTTAAAGTTGATTATCTGATAGTAAGACCAAAGACCTCAGAGGCTACCTTCTCGATCCTACTTGGACGACCATGGCTGGTGCAAGCCGAATGTGTACATGACTGGCGCACAGGTTTTATTTCAATAGGGCCAAAGTCTGATCGGATTCAGTTGCAAGTATCCCCACCCTCGAGCAACAAGAAGAAGACAATAATAGTCAATGAGATGGAAAAGAAAGAGAAGGAGAAAGCAAGGCACGAGATTGCACGAGCTAGGTTTTCCTTGAACACGGACACCTACAAGAATCTGCTTCAAGACGGGTTCAACTTGCAGCTCTTTAAGAATCAAGACACGAAGATGGGAGAGTATCAAAATCCATTGCTCTATAAAGACGATTCCGATTAGGAGTTGCTATGATGGTTGACGCATACAAGAGAATTTGAGTGCTACATGTTAAGTATAGACGCAAGTGAAAACAAAGCTACTCAATCACTGGAGAAGGGAACTTTAAGAGAAGAGCTGAAATTAGAGTTAGCTCCGACGATGGAAGTGCAACACTTGCGAGAAAGAGTTAGAATGCTAGAAGCAGAGATTCTAAAGAGAAGTCGAGAATCGGAAAAAGAAGCGAAGAGTAAAACTAAAGTGTCGGAAGCCATCACAAAAGCTGAATTAAAGAAATTAGGTTCAATCGGAACAGAACAAAACAATGATTTACTGGCCAACCATGCACGCGTGATCGGAGAGCACATTCCAATCACAGTGTCATCGAGAAGTAAGGACTATTCGCGAGAAGCTCAGTTGGAAAAATGGGAAGTTTTTCTAGAAAAGTTCTTGAGCGTGGGGTTAGAGCTACCAGACAAAGTAGGAGATTGCATTAAAATGACACTCAAAAATTTCAGCAAGGCCTTTGCATGGTCATACAGTGATCTGAGAGGAATTGATCCCCGAATCTGCCAACATTATATAGATTTGGAAGAAGGCACCCGACCAATATGTCAACGACTTAGGCGGACAAATCCAGTCTACTCGGAATTGATCAAGCTAGAATTGACCAAATTATTGGAAGCAGGATTCATATATCCCATCGCATCCAGTGAATGGGTATCACCAATTGTAGTTGTTCCGAAGAAAAATAAGAAAATCCGTATTTGCATAGATTATCGAAACCTGAACGAGCGCACGAAGAAGGATCATTTCCCCTTGCCATTTACTGATCAAATCTTGGACAGAGTGGCTGGCCATAAATTATACTCATTTTTGGATGGTTTTAGTGGCTACAACCAAATCCAAATCCATGAAGAGGATCAATCAAAAACTACTTTCACGACAGAATGGGGTACGTATGCATATCGTGTGATGCCATTTGGATTATGCAATGCACCGGCCACATTCCAGAGAGCAATGATAGCTGCATATCAAGATTACTTGCAGGATTGGATGGAGATATTTCTCGATGACTCCGCGATCAGAGGCGACGATGAAAACATGATGGAAAGGATCGAAGCGATTTTAAGAAGAAGCATTGAAAAAGGCATCGCATTAAATCCTGAAAAGTGTACATTTGGAGTACGAAGAGGATTGCTTTTGGGACATGTTATTTCCGAAAAAGGGATTGCGGTTGACGAGGATAAAGTGGAAAAGATCGGACAACTTCCACCTCCTCAAAATTTGCGACAACTCAGAGGATTTTTGGGCCATGCGAATTATTATCGACGTTTTATATTAAATTTTGCATCCATAGCGGCACCATTGACGAATCTTTTGAGGAAGGACCAACAATACCAATGGACTGAAGAGTGTCAAGTTGCATTCGACTCAATCAAGGAGAGATTGATAAATGCACCGATCTTGGTAGCACCCGACTGGACGAGAGAACTTCATGTGCATACCGACGCTTCTCATACTGCGGTTGGAGCAGTACTATGCCAAGCCGATGAAAAGAAGTTGGACCACCCTATTTATTACGCAAGTCGCAACTTGAATAGCACTGAGAGGAACTACACGACTACAGAAAAGGAATGCCTCTCGATGATCTTTGCGGTGAACAAGTATCGGCATTACTTGATGGGAAAGCATTTCACGTTTTATGTGGATCATGAAGCCCTTAAGTACATCATTAATAAACCCGAGCTGTCAGGGCGACTGATGAGGTGGATGCTACTTCTCCAAGAATTTCAGTTCACAGTGGTAACCAGACCAGGCAAAGCACATATATTGGCTGACCATTTATCTCGAATTGTTAATGAGGAGCCAATCTCTGGTGTGCCCGACGATGCTCCTGATGGACATCTATTCTAGGTTGATGCGAAAGTACCTTGGTATGCCGACTTGGTGAACTTCTTATGCACTACTAAATATCCGCCAGGAGCAAGCAAGAGAGAGAAGCCAAAACTGTTAGCATTGGCAAAGCACCATAGCATCATCGGAGGGCAATTCTATCGATATTTTGTTCATGAGAGCATTTATCGGAGGTGTCTCGAGGAAGAAGAAGCAAATCTAGTGTTGAGGGCTTTGCATGACGAACCCTGCGATGGACATTTTGCTGGTGAATTGACGGCGAGAAAGATTTTATTGGCTGGGTATTGGTGGCCAACGCTGTTCAAAGACTCGCACACATACTGTAAGAAATGTGACAGATGCCAACGAATGGGCAAACCCACATTAGCACATGCTGCTCCTCTGACGCCGGTGCTCGCTCTTAAGCCATTTGAGAAATGGGGAATTGATTTTGTGGGGCCTATTGATCCTCCCTCACGACGAAGATCCAATAGGTATATCTTGGTCTGTACTGACTATGTTACCAAGTGGGTAGAAACCAAAGCTCTGAAGACTGACCGAGCCGTTGATGTTGCTAAATTTTTGTACGAACAAATCATCACCTGATTTGGATGCCCGTTGGAAATAGTAAGTGATAGAGGAACCCATTTTATCAACGAATTGATCGAAGAATTAATGGAATTATATAAGATCAAACATAGAAAAAGCACTCCATATTATCCGAGGGCAAATGGACAAGTGGAGGTCACCAACAAAATTCTTGAACAGATTTTAACAAAGACAGTAGCTGTGCATAGCCGAGACTGGGATGAGAGACTTTTGGAAGCCTTGTGGGCATATCGAACATCCTACCGAGTGACGACAAAGAGCACTCCGTTCTCCCTAGTATATGGCGAGGAAGCCATCTTTCCCATCGAAAAAGAAGTTCCGACATTAAGAGTGGCCATCGAAGCCAGGTTGGGCGAGGAAGAGTCATTAAAGGAGAGGTACATACAACTGGTCAAGCTGGAAGAAAAGAGACTTATTGCACAACAAAGTTTGGAAGCTATTCAGAAGAGACGTAAAGAGAGGCATGAGAAGAATCTCAAGACCTATGTGATTCAAGAAGGGGATTTGGTGCTAGTTTACGATAGTAAATATTATAAATTCTCGGGGAAGTTACAGACAAGATGGGCAGGACCGTTTAAGGTGGTGGAACTCAATTCCAATGGTTCCATGCAAATTCAAGATTTAGGAGAAGAATATGCTCCCGTGAAGGTTAACGCGCTTCGAGTTAAACCATATTTCAAGTGATATTAGGACGGGAGAAGCTAGACGATATCCAAGCAGAAGGACGAAGTAGATTCCTTGTACATACATGTATAGTTATATATATATATGCGCATATGTAAGCTATGATTTGTGTGTCATAAATATTCTTCCTTGCTAGCTCAAGAAACTTTGGACTTCTAATTATTTTTCTTGTGTTGCGCAGAGACTGTTAGGAGCTAAGTAACAAAATGGCAGATCAAATAACGCAACTCTACTTGTACGAGTTAAGGATATATTTCTCGGACCAAACATTCGCCCGCATGGACATAGATGTCGACGACTTTGAGACGGAATACGATGTTGAGGAAGCGCATTGGCTGGTATGCTTTATAAACCAGGATTTGGGTGTTGCATTTTACATTGAGTGTTTTGAGGAATACCTAGCTCGACATGTAGGATGGGCAGGAGATCGATATTACTATTTTGATCCTTCGAGGGAAATGCCTAACGAGGAAAACGATATCACATGGGCTTGGGCAGATGTGCTAATGCTAGGAAGTGATGACGGAGCTCCTGAAGTTGAGCCTGACTCGCCTTAGGGAAGTTGTCGGGATGCGAGTACGAGGTGAGACTACATGAGACATCCCAGAGACTCACATTCTAGGACACCTAGGGATAGGTATACGAGGGACTAAGGCATAGCTGGCTGTAGTTACCAAGTGAAAAGTCAAATCGATGAATACATATGTAGTGTCTGTAATTGAGAGAATGGAGTGAAGAGGTGGTTGATCTGTCAAAGGCTAGAGTGTATATGTTAGCATGTATGTGTGGGAACAGTGGGAAAAGTCCCTTTCTTCCTCTCCCTAATTCTCAGGAATTGGGTGAACTAATTAACTATGAAAAGAAAGAAAAAGTAAAGAACAAAAAATATTGTGTTGTTGTGATCGTACCAATGCGCTATGGTGGGCTAGTAGGTGGGTGGATTTATCCTCGCCGGGTGGTTAGGACCACGAGCCGCAGCTAGTTTCGCCATAGGCTTGGAAGGTATATGTTTGTGTCTTAGCGACGCGCCATAACGGGTTGGTAGGTAGGTGGAGCCATCGTGGCTGGGTAGTCACGACCACGAGCCGTATCCAGCTTCGTTATGGGCTAGATGATATATGTTATGTGTGATCATTGTGTGTTTGTGTGTTGTGCGCTGCATTGCATTGGTAGATGGGTGGAATCAACCTGATCGGGTGGTCAGGTCCACGAATCGCATCCAGTGACAATGTAGGCCAATGTGTGATTAAAATAAAATTTTCATATGAAGTTATTCCCCACTCCTGAGGGGGAGAGAGAGAGAGGAGAGGGCGATGATCACCTGGAAGGGAACGTTATTTTCTTGTGTGATTAGTATGTGTTGGCTTGCGACAGATCAGCTCACTTTGAATCAACATTCTTGAAGGCACAGATATTTTATATGTATTGATGGATGAGGCTTTAGCGAGGTAATGCAATGGGTTTGCTTTATAACTTGTGTGCTCTATCTGAGGGTTTTTCTAGTGTGTGGGACACTCTAGGGTTCTGATGTAGGTCTTCCCTTGCACTCGAGTCTCGATGATTTTTGTAGGACGACGATGGGGATTCTTTGGGAACGTCTAGTCATGGAATGATTGTACATAGCGAATAGTAGAGGCAATAATGGGGTATGCATTTTGGGTATTTTTGCATGACCTGTTGAATTCATTTCAGTTATTGTTGTTTATCTCAATATTTCCGTTTCTGTTATTTCGCAATCATAGTTGCATGTGTAAACCATGGAAAGGTATGTATGTGTCATTTTGGTTGAGACTGTGTTCATAATGGAATGTATGAGCAAACTGATGCATGGCTGAAATGTATTTGCATATATGTGCATGTTCTTGGATCATTTTGGAAGTGACTGATTTGTATGTATTCATGAGTGATTTTTTGAGCACTAACAACTTCAATGAGTGCAGGTCCACTTGGAACGATGGCTCGATGGGAAGGTATGCAAAATAGTTGTACACTAACATTTTCATGGCTGTTTTGATTTTATTCCAGCAATAGTGGCTCGTCGAGGACGACTTCGCAAATAAGAAGAGGGGAGTATGTTAGCTCACAAAATGGTTGGTTTTTATGCACTAATATGGTTCTATTTGGCAGGAAAATACGTTTGATTTCAGGTACTTAAAGGATGGAATTGACGATTGATGAGAAGTATTTGGAGTGTGCAGAGCCCCTCCTACAGTGCATCCGAATGGGATTACGGATGCCAAGTTGCAGGGGCTGCTGGGTCTCTTATTGTTGCAGGTCTTGTGGTCATCTCGTCCGTCTGACTGATGATATATGGCGTCACTTCTTTCAAGGAGGGCGATAAAAGTGTGATTCTCAAGCACTTCCATCGAATCCGACAAAGCTCAGCTTTGAGAGACCACCAGTTTGGATGGCGCCATATCCAAAATATGAGGGGTCATGGTGGGCTCCAAATCTCTGCTTGGACTTTAGCACGCCTTTTGTCAGGAGGATAGCTAGTATCCAAAAGCTGGCCAGTCTTCTGACGTGATCGAGGTGTGTTTGTAACTGCTCTGAGAAGAGAAACGGAAAAGGGGGGGTTGAGTAGTGGCCGCCTGCCTCTGAAGTGTCAGAAGGCAAAAGGATTGCCTCCTTAAATGTGCACGAATGGGGGGCATCCTCTTTCGAACGCATTCAGAATGCACTCGAAGGGGGGAACCTCAACTGTTCATAAGCTCAGGGGATGGGGGAGGACAGTGGACTCCGACGACAGTTGCCATGAACACCCCCTTTAGCAGATCGAGGTGGCACTGTATCTCCGAATTCTCGTTCGAAGTAAGGACGACGGACTGAAGCGAAGGGCGGCAGTTAGCTTGTTCAGAGTTTATGGCAATTAATTTTACATGAAGACCGTTAGCAAGGCTTCCTTGTGGGGTGTCACTGGGTCACACAGACACAACGATCCACTGATCCTAGTCGTCCTCCTCCTTCAGGTTCTCTATTACTCGTCTTCCTTATTCAGTTCCTCTCACAGATTTTGAGTCCTGTTCTTATCAGCTTCGCATGCCTCCTCTTTTGAACGAGATTGCATCATTGCACTGGTCCCTATTTTGTTGTCATTGTATCGTGTAGAGCAAAATGACGTTGTTCAAACTGCATAATATGGTAGGTGCGTGCTCTATTGTTTGTAGACTGTAATGTTCACGGGGCAGAACTTCGGTGCAAGTCTCTTCAAATGCGCTTTTTCTTGCATTCTCATCCTATGTTTTATAGCCTAACATCACCACGCCTTCAGAGATCCGATTGATCCAGGGCTGTGAACAGAGGATAGATCATCACTGCAGGACTATCAACAAGAAGATTTAATGTTGAGCAGAGAAATGTGGAAGACAGAGACCGACTTTTGTTTTTCAACGAATGCAAATAGAAGAATTTTGTGAAGAATAAAGTGCCACGGTGATGTATGTACTGATAGAACTGTTGGCTACTCTTATCACTTGTCATGAGGGATCATAAGAGGATCGAAGTTCCTAATTTTCATATCCATGCATCTTGCAATGTAAAGTGTTGAACTGCGTTTTGATTTATAGATTGTGTGAGCGAAACGATACGAGCTCGCTGTATTTGATAGAACAACATCTCTTCTTCTATTATTTTTTATTCTAGCAATTACAACAATCATAGTTGAGATTTAAAGAAGAAGAACTTAACTTGTGGGCTTTAGGGGATCTTCATGATTTGCAACTATAGGAAGTCTTAGTTCGCCAAAGAAGGTAGGAGGATTCGGAGCTGTACAGAAGAAGGTAACCTAAGACGAGGAGTTGAGTGTCTAGATGAAGGAGCTGTTTTACATCACCACATGAATTTGTGATCATGCTATACTTAGAGGGAGCGTTGCAAAGATTCAATTCATGGATGTTGATTGCATGCTTATATACAGAGATTATGTCATCAAGACTATTATAATAAGGCAGTTCCGAAGGCAATCGGTTTAGAAGAATGTTCATTTAGCTGCTGCCAATACCTGTTGCAAATTGGACAGATAAGCGTTAAGTGAGGCACTTATTTGAAATGTTCTAAAGTGCTCTCCACCAAATGGAAAAGGTTAAAATCTTCATTCTCTACCTATGGTTATAAATAATCGACATGGTTATGCTCATGATATGTGACACTAGTGTTCATGTTGCAAGAACTGATTGGAGCCTCTATGGTTCAGATAACATCATCATTTGAGTTGATGACCTCTTTCATTCTATTGTAGGAACAAAACTCGCTGAGAGAATACCGCTAACTTTTCCTTCAGGATATCTGAAATTATTTGATACATGAATATCGTTTTTTTGTGTTGAATCCTGGAAGGTGTGTGTGTCTCTCAGCTAGAGAGAGAGGTAACAAAAAGTTCACGAGAGGCTATCAGTTGTTTTTTTTTTCTTTCTAAAAAAAGGGGGATTCATTTTGTGGAACATGATAAAGGGGAAAAACAATTCGCAGCTCAATTATTCAAAGAGTATAGGCTTGCAGAAGTGGTAGACTCCCACGAATGAATGAAAAAGTTAGATATGAAGCTTGCATTCCGATGCAGGGATATTGGAACAGTTTTAGATATTAAATGTGTAGTTTGAGGGGAACATGATGTTACGAGGAGTCACGCGGTCATTCAAGAAGAGTGAGGAACGTCTTCTTTAAGGTCGTTTTGGCTCTTATCTAAAGCAGTGAAGAAAGCTAATGACAGAGCAAGAAAAGTTGCTTGACATCTAAGTTGTGTGCATATCAATCATTAATGATCAATAAAGAGTTTTCGTGATTATAGTCAAAAGGGAGACTTGAACTTATATACAAAAGCGCAAAGAGAGAGTTTTAGAGAGTTTCCATGGGTAATTTTGAGAGTCTAAGTCATCTGACATGCTACTTTTAGGTGGGGACTTAGGGTGATAAAAGCTGACCTAGCATCAACAAGTCGAGGTAAAATGTCAGTGTGTGTAGGCACTTTCCCTCGGGGCAAAAGACCAAACAGGTGGCTATGGATCAAATAGAGGCAGATACAATGGAGGCTACAACAACAACAACTACTACAACAACAATTACAACAACAACGACTATCAAAGCGGCCATAGAGGAGGAAGAGACTACAATAACTATGTAGAAGAACAAAGTCAAGAAGATTCATTATTGGTTATGAATCTATCAGTGAACAATGGTAAGGATGATGATCACATATTTTACATTGATTCGGGATGCTCAAACCATGTAGCAGGAAATGTGGCTTTACTTTCTGATTTGGAAGATCCTCATAACAAGTATGAAGTGCAGACAGGAGATGACACAAAGCACTCAGTGGAGAAGATAGGTAATGTGAAGACATCAGATGGGAATAGGAACCTCTTAAGCAAAGTCTTGTATGTCCCTACAATTACCAAAAATTTAATAAGTGTTGGACAGATTGTTGAAAAAGGATTGCAAGTTAGATTCAATCATTTGGAGCATATGTTGAAGACCCATGGCAAGGCTTTAGAAGGATTGCCAAAGGAGAAAAGACAGGAAGGCTTTTCACTTTTGAAGTGGAAGATACAAAGAACATAGCTTTGTTTAGCTATGGATCTCAAACTCTAACAGAGTTGGAGATATGGCACAAAAGGCTTACTCACATTGGTGAGAGGACACTCAAACAAATTTGCAGGGACCAAAGTGTACTTGGTTTGCCTAATATCACAAGGCAACACATGATTTATAAGTGTGAAGCTTGTCAACTCGGCAAGGTTCATAGACAACCTTTCAATAAGAAAGAATATATGTATGAAAATCCTTTGGATCTAGTGCACACGGATGTGTGGGGTCCAAGTAAGGAGCCATCTATATCAGGCTCAAGATATTATGTGTCTTTCATAGATGATTGTAGCAGGTGGACCATTCTGTTTTTCATGAAGCACAAGGATGAAGTGTTTAATTGATTTAAGAAGTATATTGCTCTTGTTGAAAACCAAACAGGTAGGACTTTGAAAAGACTCAGATCAGATGGTGGAGGAGAATACTTCTAAGTTCTGAATTTGATGCCTTCTTGTATGAAAGAGGCATTAAAAGGGAAGCCACTACAAGGTATACACCCGAACTCAATGGTGTAGCAGAGAGGAGGAACAGAGCTATTGTGAAAGCTGCAAGGTCCCAACTCAACGAAAAGGGATTGCCAAACTACCTATGGGCAGACGTTGTGTCTACAGCCACATATCTCATAAATAGAATTCCATCTAAGTCACTAGATGGAACCACTCCATATGAAGTGTGGAATGGAAGAAGACCTAGTCTAGAGCATTGTAAAATCTTTGGATGCTTAGCCTATGCTCACATTCCTTCTCAAGTAAGAGGGAAATTGGATCCCAAGGTAGAGAAGTGCGTATTCATTGGTTATCATCAAAACCAAAAAGGATATAGATTGTACAATCCAACCAATAAAGGATTTTCTATGAGTAGAGATGTAATTTTTGATGAAAACAAATCATGGTTTGATGATGATAGGAAAGTGAAGCTGCCATATGACTTGGATGAAGATTTTCCATCACTTCAACCAAAGGAGCCAAAGCAGGTTGAAGAAAGTGATTTGGAGATTGACCTAGAAGACTTGGAAAGACTAAAGCTATGGAAGAACAAAGGTAAAGCAAAGATGCAGGATGCTACATATGGACCTGAGAGCTCACATCAACCACTTAGAAGGTCTTCAAGGGGGAAGAAGAAACCAGAGAGGTTTGGTTATGATACTTCTTTGGTCACCAAGCACTCAATCTACATTGCAAAGGATTCAACCAATGAAGATCCTACCACATTCGAAGAAGCACAAAGCAAGGAAGCTTGGAGAGATGCAATGGATGAAGAAATGGAAGCCTTGAAGGAGAATGACACTTGGGAGCTTGTACCTAACAAGCCATCTATGAAGGTAATTGGATCTTGATGGATATACAAAATCAAGAGGAATCCAGATGGAAGTATAAATAGACACAAAGCAAGGTTAGTTGCTAAAGGGTTTGCTCAAAACCATGGTATTGATTATGAGGAGACTTTCTCTCCTGTTGCAAAAATGCCTACAATTAGGGTTCTCATTAGTCTTGCTCCATCTAGAAATTGGAAGCTCTATCAACTTGATGTAAAGAATGCCTTCTTGAATGGATGGATTTCTGAGGAAGTGTATATGGCACAACCTCCTGGATATGAGGATGCACATCATCCTAACTATGTATGCAAACTAAAGAAAGCTTTGTATGGATTGAAGCAAGCTCAAAGAGCTTGGAATTTCAGATTGGTGACTTATTTGCAGGACCAAGGATTCAAAGCTAGCAAGGCGGATACCTCTTTGTTCATAAAGAGGAATGGATTTGAAGTGATCTATTTATGTGTGAAAGATTCAAATGAAGGAGGATTTCAAAATAAGTGACCTCGGACCACTCACTTATTTTCTTGGATTGGAGTTAATCTACACAGATTTAAGTATATACATAACACAAAGGAAGTATGTGCATGACATGCTCGCCAAGTTCAAGATGGAAAATAACAAGTGTGCAGGTGCACCTATGGAGCAAAATCATAAGCTTAGTGCTTATGAAGGAGAGCCAATTGAAGACATCATAAGCTATCAAAGCTTGGTTGGAAGTTTGAATTATGAAACTCTCACAAGGGTGGATATATGCTATAGTGTTAGCATATTGAGTCAGTTTATGCATAAGCCGAGAAGACCACATATGGAAGCGGCCAAGAGAGTCCTCAAGTACCTAAAGGGGACCATGAATGAAGGTTTTTTTTATTCATATACTTCAGATATTGAGCTAAAGGTCTACTCAGATGCAGATTGGGCCGGATCTAGAGATGATAGAAGAAGCACATCCGGGTATATATCATTTGCAGGTTCAAAAATCATTTCTTGGTCATCGAAGAAGCAACCAACCGTGGCATTATCTTCTACTGAAGCGGAATATAGAGGTTTGGCTAATGCAACTCAAGAAATCATGTGGTTAAAGTCTTTGTACACAGATCTTGGAGTTCATTATTCAACACTTCACATTTTTGGTGACAATACAAGCTCACTACATCTTGCAGCTAATCTGGTATACCATGCTAGAACCAAGCATATTGAAGTCCACTACCATTATGTAAGGGAGAAGCTAATAAGCAAGGATATTCAACTATCCTATGTCTCTACAGATATGCAATGTGCAGACATGTTGACTAAAGCTCTTGATGGTACAAAGTTAAGTAGATTCAAGTTGATGATTGGCTTGCAGGAAATCAAGGACAATTGAAGACTTATTTGGAGGCCAAGCATGTTAGGCTTGAGGGGGAGCTGTTGGTGCATTTTACCCAAGCCTACATGCTTGATATGCTTGATATTATCCTCATTTGTAAGTCACATGTGTAGTCATGTGAACACCTCTTGTAAAAGAGTACATTTTATCTCTTGTAATTGAAAAAAGAAAAAAGGAAAAGGATGGCTTACCTCATTTATGATGTAAAAGCAAAGTCGTGGCTCTAACTACCTAAAACCACACATTTTTTAGCTGAGGGAATATCTCCTAACTTTGGGGATCACTTTTAGGTGGAGCCATTCAAATTTGAATTCAAAACTCCCTCCAGGAATAGCTATAAAAAGAGCAAGAAGGAAGAGGCGATTAGCAAGCCTTGTGCGTGACCACTTCATGTCATTTGTAGAGATTGAAGAGCTTACTCCATAGCTCTATCATTCTACTCCCATTGTGCAAAGATTCATTGCTAATGTGGTTGTAATCATATGTGAATCTATACATTTATCATTATCTACTTCTCTGTTTTGTTCTCTGTTATACTCACTCAGAGTAGTAACTTCAGAAGGTCATATCTCGCATTCTACGCAACCTTTTTCAGTATTTTAACGTGCGTTGGATAGCTAAATGTCTAGTTTATGTAGATCAATTTTGATGGTCATTGAATTTACAGTTTTGGAGATATTTGCATTTTACTGCTCACTGGTCTATCTCTGTAGAGCTCGGAGAATGGTGGGCATGTTCTAGAAATTGATGAATCTTGTTCTCAGTGCTCAGTCCATCATTTGAAGTGTTTTAACTTGGATTGGGAAGCTTGCTAAGTCTATTTGCTATGCCCAAAAGGAATTTATCTACTTCCTACCAGGTTGAGAGCCCTATTAAGTTTTTTCAGCAGGTGTATGTCCAAAAATAGCAAGTTTTGGGAGCTAGTCATTTCGCAACTAGTCTGTCTTGACTTAAACTTTTGGGATACATGTTCCAAAGTACTTGGCTGATATTTTGGTGGATTTAGGAAGCTCAAAGGGTCTACTAATCAAATCTGAAGTCTTAGTTGGCTGGTGTGAAGTTGGTTGTAGCAGCACCTACTCATCTTTGGATTGCATCCACCATCTCTCTTCACACTTTTCATGCCCATCAATCACCTACCCTCTGTTCCCACATCTACCAAAAAGAGCCCCAACCATAGTAAGATCCCCACAAAGAATGACATTGAGGGACAAAGAGTCCAAATATTGTCATGTGGAAGTTCTTTCCTAATCAATATTGGGAGCATTCAAAGAGACTATGGTCAATTGTAGAGGGCCTCCTAAGAAAGCACCAATCCAATGATAGTTAAGATCTTCATGGGTATTCATGAGTGTAGTAAACAAACTACTATTACTGTTGATAGCTGAGTTTCCATTTCCCCTAGGGTGCATAGTGGAGAGCCAGATATGGGACAATAAAACACATTTGAGTCTCTTGGGAAGATCCTCTCCATCAACTTTGATCTCTTGAAGATTGATGGAGTCCGGATCTTGATTTTTATCATGGATCCACTTTTCAATAGCGGCTACTCTCGAGGGGTGAGACAACCCTTTAACATTGAAAAAAACGATTATCATTATTAGAGGTTAAGTTCCTTTCGGAGAGGGGCCTTATCCATGTTCTTCTTATTTTTTTCTTATCATCGTTCTCTTATTTATTCAGTTTTCATCGAATTACTCCTTTGAGAATTTATTTTGAAGGATTGATTATCAATATTCTATATAAATACTCTTATGGTTCATAATTTTTTCACATGGAAAATGGTAACACCTTCTATGTGTAGCGTTGTGATCATGTGCATAACGTATGAGTGATAGTCTCTCTTAATTTTTCCCACATTCATTTTAGTGAATGCTTGAGTGTTAATAAATATTGGGTTCATATGTGCACTATTTGAGAATGTGTGACCACAAAAAGAATGATGAAATAATGTATAGTGTGCTACAAAAGTGCATTTATTTTTAATATCTTTATACTTTTGGCACATCTTACATCACTTTTTTTTTCTCCATTTCAATCTTTGCTATACAAAATGTATTGGGGAACCAAAACTATTACCATTAGTTTTCATGGGAAAGGCCAATGGTCATTAGACACTTTTGTATATTTTCTTTAATAAAACATATAGTGGTATAGTCACCCACAAACTGAAGTCCGATAACATTTGTAAACAAGAGTGAAATACGAAGAATGGACTCTTTTGTAGAGCAGATAAATCACTTGGGAACGTTCAAAAACCTGACTCCTAATTGGGGGGATCCACTGTACCATGAGGGCCTTATGTGGCACAATGACAATCGCTTGTCCAAATTTCCTAGAATCAAGGTGAACATGGACTATCGAATCATGCTTAGCAAGAAGTGGTGCATGACTTGGACAAGGTTGCATTGGGATTTGAAGTTCATGTCTATCTTGCATCCCCTCATCGAGATCAAAAAATCGGTCCTCATGTAGCAAATTCTCCACCGCGGTATTAGGAACAACCTAAAGGCCAACAAAATTTGTGGGGCTCCACTGTGGTGCAAGCAATGCCACTGCAGCATCCAGGATCTAGCTCACATTTTATACGGTTTCCCCAAGTCACTTCTGCTCTAGCAGACTCTTGGGAATATTTTGAGACTGCATGCACAAATCACCTAGAAGCAAGCGCTTCTTGGCAAAGCCATCGGCTTCTCAATTGCACTATGGAATGCTATAAGAGGGGAAACCCTTTGGAAGATTTGGAGAGAGTGGTGTGCTAGCAATTTTGGACGCCCTCGTAATTAGTGGTCAATTGAGAAGTCTCTTTTCCTCCTTGGCCAAAGAATCTCCAATTGCAAGTGTGCTCAGCCTTTTAGGTATCATAAAGTGTTTCTCATCAAGAACAACAATCTTAAATCCAACTGGGCCTCGTATGAGGGGGATGAGAGGGCTATTAACCTCCTTTGTAACACTCTCTAAAACCATAGGTCCCAAGGGGATTAGTCCCATTCACTTGTAACTTGTTCTTTTTTTTCTTCAATTAAAGTTTGGGAGAGTAGGCCGAGGTGGAACTTCTTTTGAAAAAAAAAAATGATGAGTTTTAAACTTTTTGGTCTTGAAGGATTCTGTATATTTTATGGATCTTATTTGCACTTAAAGGATTTCACTGTATTAAATACACTGTTTACATCCATATGTCATGTGATGTAGCTCGCACTTGTGTTTCATAGTAGTTACACTCATGCTTTTCAACAATTTGATGGTGTGAAGCACATTATTATATGAGAGTTATCGCAACGCATAGCTCCTACATCAGGTATTGTGATCTCGAGCCACTCACAAGTCTCATATAGCAATAATGAAGTTTTGAGTCTCAGTGAAAATAACTCTCCATGATTTTGTCTCATAAAGGAGTTAATGTAGCTTCCAAGTACAAATTATGCTCTTTTCATGAGATCCTTAGGTATAAGGATTGAAAAAAAGGGGAATAAGAGTGTCTAAGTTTTAGAAAGAAGGCGACGAAGGACACATCTTTAGATTTTCATGCGCGTGGAAAATAATAAGAGAGATGGAGAGATAAACGGAGAAAACGAAAGAAATAAAAAGAAAAAGAGGGGGGATCTTGAATAATGGAATCCATATTTAAGGTTGGAGAATATGTTCATAGGGATGGTAACATGAGCTTCTCGATCACGCTTAAGATGGAGCACTAAATAGGAGATAAAAATAGTGAAGAAACCATATTATGCAAGATATAATTTAATCTTACAAATCCTACTTCGGAATTACAAGCTCTACCTCACAGGTAATCTTTGGCATTGATCATTTATGACAATTATCTTTAAAAATAGAGTGAATTTTATAGATCGATCACAGCCGTTATTCTTTGTTGGAGAGGAATAGAGGAAAAGTGGCCATGGTCAAGGATTCTGCTAAGACGCATTGAAATATAGTTGGGTGAGTGTGAATGATGTCCGGAGATTATAAGGATGGAAGGTGAGTCTCAAAAAGTAACTTTTGAGATGGTTCTTTGCAATAATTAGTGAGAACGAAAATAGAGAGATAAAAGCGGGCAATTGGATTTCAAGATAAGACCTTTGATGAAGGAATCTCGCATGAAGAACATTAAAGATACTTCCATATACAATGTTACAGTGTGAGCCATCAATATTACGAAAGTCAAAGTATTGTTAGCGATAGATTAAGAAAGGAGAGAGAGAGAGAGAGAGAGAGAGAGAGAGATGGAGAAACGTGAAGCTTTCACTATCAGATATTCCTTAATCCTTTTATGGAAATGTTAGAAATGCTCCTTCATTTTCTTCAAAACACCATCTTCAGATGTTGACTGCAAAGAGGGTCTGCTATACATATGGTAGACTACCTCTTCAATGTTTCCTTCAATGTTTGAATTTGTTTCCTGCGCTTCTTGTCCAAAAGTATACGTACACAAACCATACATCGAGCGTACTTGATAACTACAAGCTCTTGGAATTTATGAATGGTGACTTGCATGAAGAAGTGTATGTTTTTCAACCTCGTGGCTTTGTGCAGAAAGGGCATGAAAACAAGGTGTGCAGGTTAAAGAAGGCATTATATGGTTTAAAGCAAGCACCACGTGCTTGGTATGAGCAGATACATGCCTATCTGATTGCACATGGTTTTGAGAATAGTCCAACTAAAAGAACCTGATATGTTAAGCGTGCTAATGATATGCTTCTGATCATTGTTGTCTATGTTGATGACATGTTGCTCACTGGTCCTACTGAGAAGCATATTGCTGATTTTAAGGCTGATTTGTATGCCTCATTTGAGATGTCTGATTTGGGGCATTTGCATCACTATTTGGGCATTCAGTTTATGCAAGTTGATGGTGGAATGGCTTTGTGTCAAACGAGATATATTGACACATTATTGCAGCATTTTGGCCTTGTAGACTATAAGCCTATTGGCACTCCTATGGAGACAGGTTTACAATTGAGACTTCATGATGCTAGAGATGCATTTGATGCTATCCTCTATCAGCAAGCTGTTGGATGCCTGATTTACTTATGCATTACTCGGCCAGATATTCAGTTTGCTGTCTCACAAATGAGCAGGTTTATGCATTGCCCAAGAGTGAAGCATTGGTAGGCGGTAGCTTCTTCTTCTTCCTTGTGTTGTTCGTGTGCTTCCGTAGACGTCTAACTCCAACGAGAGAGAGAGAGAGAGAGAGAGAGAGAGAGCGAGAGAGAGAGAGAGAGAGAGAGAGAGAGAGAGAGAGAGAGAGAGAGAGAGAGAGAGAGAGAGAGAGAGAAAGGGAGTCAATCATCTCTCTAATCTCCTCGTTGATGCTCTCACATTAAAATTGTTTGTTTTATTTTTGGTTATTCCATGCACAAGTGCTATTGAGAGAGAGAGAGGGAGATATAGAATCATTAAACATTTTTTGTTGTGTTTCAATAATATCATTTGTGTCATTATTTTTTTTTGACAAAAATCATTCTCTATTCGAGAAAGAGAGAGAAATACTTGGAGTAAGTTTCCTAAGTAGTTGCAAAATATAGCTCATTCGTTCTACTTCGCTTTATGTTGAACATGAAAAACATTGATTTTCTTCTGTTAACTTGTTTTTCTTGGAAGATCACTCTGAAAAAGATGAATAAAAAAAGATAGGTAGGAGTTGATCCAAAAGTAAAAAAGTTGCTATTTTAGTTCATACACCTGTTCACTGTTTTGAACAATTCTTGGAGCAGAATAGCAATTGGATTAAATCCTTTTGGGGAAATTTAATTAACTTAGCAATCTAACAATCATGAGTGATTTCATAAAAAACGATGTACTACATGTAGAGAAAGATATTTAGCAAATCATATCTCCATCCCGATCAGACCAGTGAGCAAAGATATGCTAATATCTGACAACACCAAGAAGCAATTCTAATGAAACTTTGTAGGCATGTAAAAGAGAGTATGCCGATTCTATCATCTTTTGAATCATAGAAAATGTTTAACTACACATTGAGAACAAGCTATGAGAAAGTCAGTGTTCTCATGGAGTTATGACAAGGAAGTAAGATGAGAATGTAATGATCATATATGTATTAAACATGTACAAATACAATGTCATTGGAAATCAAGCATTGCTCAATGTGTGAGAGGTGAAAGAGCTATGAGGTGAGCTCTCACTTTACAATGAATGTACTACAAAATGATCTATCACCCTCGAGATACATGCAGATCTTTTAGATCCTCTTCTTATGGTTGACCTTGGAGCCAAAGCTTGAATTCAAATTCAAACTTCTACCTAAAAGGTGAATCCTAGAGTATAGGATAGATTCCCTCATCACTCAACAACTGATTGGTTTTTGATTTTAGAGCTTCCTAACTCCACATGGGTGTAACCCACCTTTACAAGGATAAATGTGAAGTAATTTTACATGAGATTGATCATATGAAGCCTTTCATAGGTTATACCAATAAGTTAAGTATAAGATGGTTAACCACGTATGTGGGCTTGGGTTTAATTGCACTAACAATGTCAGATTGGGAAGGCACAAGGACAACCATTCAACCACAAAGGCTACATCCATAACAATGTATTGGACTTAGTACATATAGATGTATGGGGACCAAGTCAAGAACCTTCACTAGCAAGATCAAGGTGTTATGTATCATTTATTGATGACCATAGTAGATGGACTATTCTATAATTTATCAAGAGTAAGAATGAAGTGTTTGATTGCTTCAAAAAGTATCTAGCACATGTGGAGAATCATACAGGTAGATAATTCAAGAAGCTCATATCTGATGGAGGGGGAGAATACTTTATCAAAGAGTTTGATGAGTTCTTGCAGGATAAAGGTATCAAAAGGGAAGTGACTACCAGGTACTCTCCTCAACTAAATGGAATTGCAGAGAGAAGAAACAAGACATTGGTTGGATTAGCTAGAACAATGCTTGAAGAGAAGAAGTTGCCACATTATCTACGAGCAAAAGCTATTTCAACTGTTGTGTACCTTGTCAATAGACTACCATCCAAATCATTTCAAGGTATGAATCCTTATGAAGCATGGAATGGAAGAAAACCTAGTCTTGGACATTGCAAGGTTGTTTAGCTTATGTTCATGTACCATCATAAATAAGAGGTAAGTTAGATGAAAGGGTAACAAAGGTATTTTTTATTGGATATAATTCAAATTAGATGGGTTGCATGTTCTATAATGCTTCAGCCAAGCAATTCACTACAAGTAAAGATGTTGTGTTTGAAGAACACATGTCTTGGTATGATGAAGACAAACAAAAGTTAACTCTACCATATGATCTTGATTCTGATTTTCATCAATTAGGAAGCAAGCATGATACACAGGTCGAGGATCCAAGAAGTGATAAAGATGATGACCAAGACAAAAGAGAAAAGGATTACAAGCTATGGAAGCTAAGAGGCAAAGCAAAGATGCAAGAATGTTGAGAACGCTTCAAGTAAGCACCTAGAAGATCAACAAGAGAGAAGAAATAACCAGAAAGATATGGATATGTTTCCGCATTTCTTACAAAGCATTCAATCTACTTAGCAAAAGAATCAATTTCAGAAGAACCCTCAACCTAGAAGAGGCAAAGGAAAACCCTAATTGGGAAAATGCCATGAAAGAAGAAATAGATGCATTGAAGGAGATGGACACTTGGGGCTTGGTTCCAATGTCACCAAATCAAAAGGTAATTGGTTGCAGATGGGCATATAAAGTTAAAACAAATTCAGATGGATCACTTTGTAGGTACAAAGAAAGATTAGTTGCCAACGGATGCTCACAGACTCATGGTGTAGACTATGAGGAAACATTCTCACCAGTTGCAAAGATGACTACAATTAGAACATTGATAAGTGTAGTTGTTGCAAGGAATTGGAGACTCCTCCAACTTGATGTGAAAAATGCATTCTTAAATGGTTGGATAAGTGAAGAGGTATACATGTCACAAACTCAAGGTTTTGAAGACCCGAATCATTCATCTTATGTTTGCAGAATTAAGAAAGGATTGTATGGATTGAGACAAGCTCCTAGAGATTGGAATTACAGATTGATTACATACCTTCAAGATCAAGGGTTCAGACCTAGCAACTCAGATCCTTCTCTATTCATCAAAAGGGATCACAATGAGGTTATCTATCTATGTATATATAGGTGATATTACTGTGATAGGTGATGATGTGGATGACATTCCGAGGATCAAGAGACACATGCAAGAGAAGTTCAAAATCAATGACTTAGGCGAGCTCACATATTTCCTAGGTATGCAAGTGATATACACATATGAAGGAATATATTTGACTCAAAGAAGATACATTCAAGATCTACTTCTTAAGTTCAAAATGGAGAACACTAAACCTATAGGTAAATCTTTAAAGATAAATCATAAACTTAGTGTTTATGAAGGTGAGAAAATTGAAGACAAAAATATTATCAAAGCTTGGTAGGTAGCTTGATTTATGCTACTCATACAAGGGTAGATATCTCATATAGCCTATAGGAGTGCTTAGTCAATTCATGCACTCTCGAAGAAGACCACACATGGATGTAGCTAAGAGAGTACTTAAGTATCTCAAAGGTACAATCAATGAAGGTATATTCTATCCTTACTCTTGAGGTTTGGATATCAAAATCTATTCATATGCAGATTGGGCAGGAGCTAAGGATGATAGAAGAAGTACCTCTGGTTACTTAGCATTTGCAGGCTCAAAGCTAGTGTCATGGAGTTCCAAGAAGCAACCTATAGTTGCTTTATCCTCAACTGAAGCAGAGTACAGAGGTTTGACCATAGCAACTCAAGAGGCAATATGGTTAAAAGAATTGTATATAGATTTGAGACTTGAGTTCCAAACCTCACATATTTGGAGATAATGTAAGTTCCATGGATGTAGCAACAAACCCTATTTTCCATGCAAGAACCAAACACATAGAGGTTCATTACCACTTCATGAGGGAGAAGCTCATGGCAAAGGAGATTGATATTTATTTTCTTCCAACTAAAAAGCAAGTAGCAAATATAATGACGAAGGCACTTGATGGAATAAAGCTTTGTAAATTCAAAGCTACAATAGGTATTCAACCTATTAGAGAATGAAGACTCAAGCATACTTTAGCTAGACGGGGAGCTATTGGAACATCAAGCTTACACTATGCTTGAGGTGGATTTGATTTACATAAAAAATTATCGCTTGGATTATGTCAAAAGAACATCCTTTGGAGAGTTCTTTTATTTATGCTCACGTATTGTATTTTTTTTTAAAGATTTTTAATGAAGACATCTTCCATTTGTGTTATGGGCAAATAGGATAACGTATACTTGGTCCATAGGTTTCATGCCTACTGAATTGATGTAATGTCAAAAGGCATTCTTCCGCATCTAGACTTAGATATTGACTTGGTTGACGCTCCCATGCAATGATGGAATGACGCATGAAGAGATTTTATAATTGAGAATTAATCAGTTAGAGCAAGGAAAGGAGAAATTAAAAGAAGAAGTTTAGAAGATAAAGGAGTCAAGGTAGAAAAATAAGATTTATTTTGACAAAATGCATTGGCTTAGGCCATGTAAAATTGAGATAGATGACTGGGTATTGGTATACGACACTACATTTGATACTGAGTATGATGCTAGAAAGAAATTGACTAAACGATGGTTTGGGCCATATGTAGTGATGTCTATGTTTGAAAATGGAACGCATGTGCTTCATGAATTTGGATTTTCTCCCTATAAGGTAAGCCTCCTCCATGCTCCGCCTACATGCCTCACCTCCTTGGCATGGTGTGTCTCTGTTGCTTCCTCATCATGCCCTATGATGAAGTTGAGTTCACCAAGACACCCACCCATCTTGGATTCTCTTGCATTGTGAGGGTTGTGCAGCTTTGCTTCCCCTAATATTGGTTAGGGCTACATCTTTTATTTTCCTTCCTCAACTTGGTAGAGGGGTTGACCTTAAACCCCTTATGTACTCCTTTCTCTCTAGCTCTGAATTTTGACAGCTCTTTATCAGGACATATGGGTTCCATGGCTACATATTCTTGTTTTGAGGGTAGATGCGGCACCGAGTTTGTGTGAAGAGAGTCGATTGGGGCATTTTAACTGCTGCGGTGAGAATGTGCATCCACTTGATGAGGCTATTGTCATGATAATCATCAGATCACTTGTCAATTCTATCAAGCTTCATTGCAAGAAAATAATTTTGGTACTCAATGGTTATTACATACTCCCTCTCTCATCGCTTTGTGACTTGTCTCATGTTGTCTTCAGGTTTAATGAAACTCCCTGCACCATATGTTTTGATCAAGGACTAAACTGCACCCTTTTTTCCATTCTTTTTTTTTTCTTCAATGTATGCTATCTTACTGCGTATTCATTGATAGATAAATATTGTGTATCTCAATGCTATCCTGGTGTTGTACTATTTGAAGTAGAGGGATTATTCTTGATATCTCCATTGATTGTTGAAGTGTGCTAAAGCCCTAGATTTGGACATCTTGCTCCGCACAAATACTTCACTCAAGCTCCAATCCTTATTATGTAGGATCGATGATTCATGTTTGAGGGATTATAAGTTAAATTGAAAGTGAAGGTGAACAAATCTAAAATTGGCACGAAGCAATGTTGTGTACGCACAGAGCGTTGAAGACTAATCATTTTATATGTGATTGATTAGAGTTTTCTATGATGTTTTAATTGCTGTAATGCTTGGGATTATCTAATCACCACGTTCTTCTAGAATATGTAGAAGTTTTTCTTTTTATTCTATGTTATCACATTCTAGCTTGAGGGACATGAAGTTCATTAAAGGAATAGAACCGCACGAGGGGCATTGTAGGATTTGATTTTGCTCCATTTTTTCAATGTTGTTCTACTGATTGTTGGCTGCCACTTGCATGTACCCGGATTTACCATACTCTGATGTATTGCATGGAACTCGGCTGTAAATATGTATGGTATTTATTTTTTGGAACTTGATTTTGATTTATGTGTGTACAATATGCATACATACTTAGTAGCTATCATGAGAACTAGGTCTCTTGTAACCAAGGGTGTATAACATGTAATGACTGTGGAGTAGCCCTTGTCCTTTGAATCATGCTAGTTATGTCTGATTGTATAGCCAACATTTTTGTCGTTTCTCTTGATATGGCTAACCGAGGAATGTTGTATAGGTGTCTTAGGAAGCCTTGTGGTGACGCAGAGTGTGACCGCCCACTTGGGGGATTGTCTCCACACTCCGTACCTTGTAGGCATTAATGTGAGTTCCTTATGTTTTGTAATGCCTTACGTATGATTGATAGATGAATGGATGCTAGACTTCAGACCCTGTGGTAGCTACGGTTTATAGGTTGATGATGCTTGGAGGACTCACTGTAGATGAAGTGATCCAAAATTCAACATCAAGACAAAGGGGCTTACCACAAAATTTGAAGCGAGTTCTACATGAAGGCAACTAAGTAGGCCTATCTCTTTGCTTTCATGATAGCCACTTGGGACCCAAATGATACTACAAGAATGCATCCTATGGATTGTCACACCATTCTTATTCTGATTGGGATATTGAGGTCTTCCTGAAAGATTTGGAAGGATGGCTAATCTTGGCTCATGTGTATAATATAAGTATTTTTTTGTACATTTTTCATCATGGTTGTATACATTTCTTGCTCCCCATAGGCTGGGAGCTCTTGAGGGGCTATTAACTAGATTACTTGGTTGCTTGGACATGGGCTAATTAGGGGCTTCAAGATGCTATAGCCATTAATAACAGCAAATAGCTTACTTGCTTCTTTACATTCTTAATGCTATATATCTCCTTTGTGTATCTTGTAACTACAGGTCACTGTACCCTTGGTGGGGATATGGAGTTTCTTGTGACTGCCCTTCTTAGGGATGGTGTCCAAGGAACCTTTTGGAAACAACTCTTTATGGACATGGGTTATAAACTCATATATACTTGTGAGATGTACATAGTCTGTTTCCTCAGTTGGTTCTTCACTCCCATGCTCAAGTGTTCACACAACACAACACATATAATAGACAGTGAAGAACAAATGCTATGACATAGGGCATTCAAAGAACCACACATGGCATACATGCAAACACTCTCACATTCTCTGAACATATATATGTACTTAGAACTAGCACCATCGATATGATCATTAGTGAATTATAAGGCTACAAAGGATCTAAGGTGTATTGTTTATTTGAAGCTTAAGAGGTATTGACTATTGCTCCTTGAAGGTGACTTTTCGAGAAACAATATGGAGGGCTAATTAGGTCTACTACACTTTGAAGGAGGGACTACCTATGAAGATGGCACATGTACAACCCCTCCTATCCTCAGATGTTGGTGTAATTACTCCAAGCCTAAATGCTTGATCATTTATTCTATGGCTCATAAGTACATTCATATATTAGCACATGAATCATCTCTTGTAAAATCATGGTTTTTATTACTTGTAAAAGTGCATAGAAGGAATCAATTCCAATCACGAGTTCTTAGGGGAATATTTCCACAAACCATTTGGTGAGAAATTATGGAAAATCCAGTCCTAAAACTTTGGATCACTTTTAGGTGAAGTTTCAAATTCAAATTTGAAACTTGGCTCCAACAAAGATGCTATGAAACAAGCGCATCTAATTGTGTATGTGCAGCCTGATTTCAAAAGATTTCCAGAGGGATTTAATGTTGATATTGAGCTCACACCATAGATCTATCAATACCCTCACATTGCGCAATCCTTTATTGCCAATGGCATCCTAATCTATGTGCACTAATATTCACATGTTGATTATATCTCAATCTCTCTTCTCTGTCATGTACCACTCAAAATAGTGAACTTCAGTGACCTATTTCTCAATGTATACTTGATCATTTTTAGCGATTTAAGTTGGTATAGATTTAACATACTATCTAGTTGTTTGTTACAAATTTTCAACTAGATTGTGTCAGCCAATCTCGAGATATCTGCAAAACAGTGCTCACTAGTCTGCATACTAAGAGTACTTGAAAATGTCGGAATGCTTCTCCTCGTTGCTAAGCTTAGTTCTCTGAGCATAGTTCATCATTTTAGTTGAAATAACTTGCAAACGTTAGCTATCCTAGTTAATAGATATTCCCACATAAGCCAACTCCAAATGCCAAATCCACACACATAGATCATTGCCTTGCACAGAAGGAAGAAGGAGAATAACAAATGAAACCTTCTCTATTCTTCATAGAGACCAAGGCCATGGCCAAGGAACCTCCTTTACAAAATGAGATCCTCCTTATATAAGAGAGGAAGAATCTATTGAATAAAAGTGGCCAAAGGCTTCATTAACTAGGGATATTCTAAAAATGATAGGTAGTTGGAAAAATAAAAAAGGGAATCTTCTTAGAGAGAGAGAGAGAGAGCTCTTTGCACATATCGAAAAGTGAGATATCCTTTCTAGAACATGGCGAGAATTCAAAAAGAAGCCTTTAACAAAACAAGAAGGATAAGTTTGAGTTTTTATGGGTTTTCTCACAATAATAGGTAAGAGGGAGTTCCTATGCAAGAACTTATACACCAATAGAAAATGTAAGTACTCCTCCAATAAGTCTTCAAGCCTTCTTTCCGTGTCATAGCTCCACATCACTCTCCCCCTCCTACGCTTTGTCGTCCCCAACAAAGTTGAGAAAAAAGGGCCATACATAAGTAGGCAGGTCGAGGTTGAGTCTTCAAGTCTGCAATTCTTCAAGTCTTTAGGTTTTTGGACACAATCCAACAATAGGCAGTCACAAAATCAATTAGAATGTTTTCTTGTGTAGGTGTGGAGTTTTAAACACTATTCCCCTAGAGGGAAATAATAGAATCTTAACCAAGACATACTTCCATGTTGCACATTTGCAAAACTAGACTAGAGGAGCACAAATGCTTGCAAATCAGCCTAATGGTATTAAGAATGATCAGAAAAATCCTTAAAATAGTCCAAATTTCCCAACAAATTGTTACCCCAAAGTCCTCAATAGATCTGAGCTTGATATATGTTGCACTATGATTGCAAAGATGGCTTAAATACCTCAAGAGAGAACACTTGTGTGAGCTGTCACATGGAAGTTTCTCATGCTATAAGTGATGGAACACCAAGCAAATGAGCATTTAGATCATCTTCAACCAGTTGCTACACTGATGATGACCAAGTAAACATTCTTAGGAATCAATGTTACATGAGAAAAAACACTAGAAGCAAATAAAAAATTGATTGGGTGGTGATTGGAAGGACTTCCAACGTCAATTCCCTCATCTGAGCCTCTATAGTTATAAAACTAAAACCAAAAAGAAAAAGTTCAAGATTGTTGATGTTGGAGGCGATGGTGGACGCTTTCTAGAGATGCGTTGGTGGTGCAAGTTCCTGCTTCACACCAATCAAAATTTGGATTGAGAAGTGAAAAGAAGACACCTTTAGATTCCCAAGAAGCACAAATAATCACCCAAGTACTTTGGAGTATGATCCTCAAATCAGTGGATCAAAATAGGTGAGTAGGAGTTTCAATTATGAACCAAAACTTTCTCTTTTGGTCACTACACCTGCTCAAAGAAATGAACAGTACTCCCTCTGTGCTAACAATTGAGAAAACTTCTGTTGATTTTGAGTACCCTTAAGATACTTCAAAATTCTCTTGGCAACTTCCAAGTGAGGTGTTCTAGCTAGGTTTGTGCATAAATTGGCTTAAGACACATACTCCATAAGCAATATCAATCCTTGTCAATGTTGCATAGTTTAGACTTCCAACTATGATTTGGTATCCTGTAATATTTTCAAGCACATCACCTTCATGAACACTTAATTTTTGGTTTAGCTCCATAGGAGTGCTAGCTATCTTGGCATCCTCCAAGTGAAACTTCTTCAACATGTCCTGCACATACTTTCTTTGAGTAATGTAAAATCCAGAATTGGTATAGACTAACTCAAATCCAAGAAAATAATTTAGTGACCCTAGATCACTAATCCTCAACTCTTGCATCATTTGATTCTTGATCTGCTTGATGCCATTGGCATCATTTCCTGTAAGTATGATATCATCAACATACACACATAGGTATATCACCTCTAAATTACTTCTCTTGACAAACAGAGAAGTATCTACTTTGATCATGTTGAATCCTTGATCATGGAGATAGGTAGTCAACCTATGATTCCATGCCCTAGGTGCCTGCTCCAGTACATAAAGAACTTTGTTCAGTTTGCACACATATGTTACCTTGCTTGGGTCCTCATAGCCAGGAGGTTGAGCCATCTATACCTCCTATGAAATCCAGCCATTAAGAAAAGCATTTTTTACATCCAATTGGTACATTTTCCAATTCATTGATGCAGCCACACTTACCAATACCCTGATGGTTGGCATTTTGGCCACAGGTGAGAAAGTCTCTTCATAATCAACTCCTTGGGTTAGTGAAAAACCCTTAGCCACAAGTCTAGCTTTATACCTGTTTATTGATCCATCTAAATTTCTCTTGATTTTGTAAATCCATCTAGAACCAATTACCTTCATTGGTTCCTTCTTGGCACTAGCTCTCAAGTGTCATTCTCCTTGAGTGCTTCAATTTCTTCATCCATAGCTTCCTTCCATTCTGCCTTGGTCTTTGCCTCTTCATATGATGAAGGCTCTTCAAGTGGTAAATCTTTAGCAAGATAAATGGAATGCTTGGTAACTAAAGAAGTGTCATACCCATATCTAATTGGTTTCTTGCTCTCCCTATGTGATCTTCTAATTGCTTGGTTGGATGATTCATGTATGTCCTCCAACTTCTTCATCTTGACCTTGCCCTTTGATTTCCATGCCTTGAAGTCTTCTAGGTTGATGATATTCTCATCATCTGATTTGATGTCTTCAATCTGGTTTGGCTCTTCCTTGGTGAGGCTTGGAAATTCCACTTCCAAGTCATATGGCAACTTAACTTTCCTGCATTCACTTTCAAACCAAGAGTCATTCTCATCAAACACAACATCTCTACTGACCATAAAACCTTTGTTGGATGGATTATAGAACCCGTATCCTTTCTCATTTAAATCATCCCCTATGAAGATGCACTTCTCGACCTTACTGTATAATTTACCTCTGATTTGAGATGGGATATGCACATAAGCAACACATCCAAAGATCCTGCAATGATCATGTGATGGCCTCCTACAATACCATGCTTCATATGGGGTCATCCCATCAAGTGATTTGGATGGCAACCTATTAATAAGATAAGTGGCAGTAGATACACTCTCTGCCCATAAATAATTAGGTAACTTTTTCGCATTTAGCATTGACCTAGCTGTTTCAACAATCAACCTATTTCTCTCTGCCACCCCATTTTGGTCAAGGGTATACCTTGTTGTAATTTCTCTTTTGATTCCTCTATCTTGCAAGAATGCATCAAATTCATTTGAGAAGTACTGACCTCCTCCATTTGAACTTAGTCTTTTTAGGCTTCTTCCTATTTGGTTTTCCACAAGCGCAAGATACTTCTTAAAGTAATTGAACACTTCATCTTTGTGCTTCATAAAATATAAGATAGTCCACCTATTAAAATCATCAATGAAAGATACATAATACCTTGAGCCTGAAATAGAAGCATCCTTGTCCCCACACATCTGTGTGGACAAGCTCCAAGTAATCCTCATGCATGTGGCGTTTCTTTGAGAAGGGTAAGCTGTGAGATTTTCCAAACTAACATGCACCATTTATAGATCATGTCTTTCTTGGATACATTAGGTATCCCAATCACACATTGATCTCTACATATTCGCTTTAAGGTTCTCTCACCAATATGCCCTAATCTTTTATGCCAAATCTCAAGCTCTGACAATGTTTGATCTTTGTAATTATAAAGTGCAATATTCCTTGTATCTTCAAGTTCAAATGTAAATAATCTACCTATCTTTTCTCCTTTGGAAATTCTCTTGAATCCATGATGGGTGTCCTCCACAAATGCTCCATATTTGTTGAACCTAACCTGAAAACCTTTTTCCACAATCTGTCTAACACTCATCAAGTTCTTGGTAATTGTAGGTACATATAGAACCTAGTCAATAGATTTCTATTCCCATATGAGGTTCTAACATTTCCTACCTTGACTACTGAATGCTTGGTGTCATCACTTGTTTGCACTTGGTGCTTTCCCTTGGGTTCCTCAAGGTCTGAGAGAAGAGCTACATTGCCTGCCACATGGTTTGAACATCCTGAGTCATTGTAGAAGAGATGGTCATCATTCATACCTTGCTTCGAAGTCATGTTCCCTGTGTAATTATTGTAGTCTTTGCTTGATTTGTAGCCTCCTTGGAAGTTTTTTTAATTGTTGTTGTAACCTTGATGATGGTTGAACCTTCCTCATTATGTGTAGCCACCTCTTTGGAGTCCTCTACCTATCTGATTCTGGAAGTTCATGTAACACTCATCTGTGGTGTGATTTGATAAACCACAAATATTACATGGGGAAGAGTTGAAGGATCTCCCCCTCCCTTGCTTATCATTAGGGAAAAAATGA
The DNA here is from genome assembly GCA_020310875.1 of Ceratopteris richardii. Taxonomy (NCBI): domain Eukaryota; kingdom Viridiplantae; phylum Streptophyta; class Polypodiopsida; order Polypodiales; family Pteridaceae; genus Ceratopteris; species Ceratopteris richardii. The sequence continues at coordinate 55,597,755 of CM035423.1, forward strand.
ACCCTGAATGGGCCTTTTAGATTATAGAGTGATTAGTGATGGAACAATCAGAAGAGGGTGGTGGCCACAATCTATGCCCTATAAAATACTAGGCTGAAGGGGGGAGAGGGGACATAGTTCTCCCTTATTTAATGAGCTGCCTCTAGACAGAGAAGGAATCTCGTAACTCAGTTGGGTCCAAAAATTCAAAATTTCTAAAAAGTTAAAAAACTCATCATAACACCTGAAAATGGACCCCCCATTACTTTTTAGGGTCAAAAGTACTCGTTTTGACCCCAAATTCAAAATCCATGCATGGTTTGAGCTGAAAAAATGGGTTTTTTCAAAAATACTAAAAAAAGAGTTATTTCCCTTCTAAATCTCACAGTTTCATACCCAGGTCCCAAAAAGTCATCTTTTCCCACTACTTTCACTCTGCATGGGTGGCTATCACATGAGTACTCCAAAGGTGCATGGGTGTACATGCAACCCTCTAGAGTTGGGCCTCATCGCGTTAGAGATCGTGGAAACTTAGATCTTCATTGGAAGGGAAAGTTACTTGGCTTCAAGAAGCACAGAGACAATGAGATGGTTGCTATTGTACAACATGTTTTTACAATGGCAACTATGAAACTTGAAAACTCTAGTAGTATGAGATATCTTGTGAATTATAAGTATTACTCTACAATATATGTCGGATATATTTTTGAACTATTTAGATATGTTTTTGTTTGTTTCAGATATATTTCCTTCTACTTTGGTGGAAGAGCAACCACTTCATAGTCTGACAGGTACTTTACAGGCATTGCATGCAGATGTTGGTGCACTAGTCTTTCCAAATATATCTTCTGCTCAACTTTACCATGATAGAGTTTTCTTTTACACACATAGATATGTTGTACCCTCTACAATGAATGGTTTTGGAAGGTTAGAGAGAATTGAAGTACATTCTCTTCTTAGCTTGGAGTGGACAAAACCTGATATATGGTCCGTATCATCTTTGAAGCAAAAGATGGTAATGGATATACATAACTCTTTGAAATTCACAAAAGTGTCTAGGTCTGTAGGTTTGCACTGCTCTTTTCCCATTCATTGTTTTGTATATTTATTCCAAGGATTCTCATTCCAAGAGACTTCCACCATGTTCATGTGTAAAGATATCGAGCAAGTTGAAAGTATTCTTGGTGAAAATTGGGGTTTGATGGAAGGAATTGCAAAAGGTGATAAATATCTTTGTAAAATAGGTGGAACAGGTATAGGATTTCGATATTGAAACAACGTACTTCATTATACATTAGATTCTACTATGATCGTTGGATGTGCAAACTTGGCAAATGGATACCATTTCAAAGTTCAGAGGGATCTTTGCATTCATTTGAAATAAAGCTTAGATTGCCCAACAATGAAACAGAAACTATTTTAGTGAATAATCATTGGACCTTGGCTAATCTGAGAGAACACTCGATGATTATGGGGCTTGAAGGACTAACCCAATCCAAATTCAAAATTCAAGGACATAAGGTGAGAAATGTTTCATGCTTTTCTTAAAGTAATCTTTTCATTATTGTTTATTTTACTTTAATGACTTCAATTTCTTGCAAATTGATAACAGGTGGGCAGAAGAATGGAATACAAAATGAAAGTCCCTGTAGATTGGAGCAAAGATGGAATAGAACTCTCATTGTCATAGTTCTTTTGCAACCTAATAATGTCACTTCTTGGGCCTTAGTCATTGTATCTCATGGTTTTTGCACTTTCAAGAACCTTGTAAAAAGTAGGACAATTGATTCATGTTAGATATTGTATATACCTTCTTCTCTGCAATGGTAATTTCAAAACTTTTGGAATGTCAAAAAGTCTATTCACTACTTTCAAATGTGGTTGCTCATTTTTTTTTCTGTGCATTATTTTGTCATCAGAAACACATTTTTTGAAATTGCACTTCTTTATTCTATACTTTTAAAAGTGGGCCCAGTCAATTTAAAAACTTGAAACTACTATAAAAATGGTTCTATGTGCTCATTTCTCACATTTGCACTCTCAAAGAGCTAGAAAGCACAGACTACAAGCCTCTAGAATTCTCGCACGCAAGCAATGGCTGGTAGCACTTCCACTCCCATGAAATCTCCTTGAGATCTATTCATGGAGTTTTTGGATACTACAGACTAAATGGTCGTACGAATTTGTATGACCTAGCCTGTAGAGTCCCTAATCTTGAAGGGACAATAGCCATGAACTCCGATGTGATTGATGGGATCACAGATTTTATGGAATTCTATATATTAAGATATGCCATAGATATTCCAACATATGAGTGTAAATGGGTCCCCTGTGACCTGCTTTTCTCCATTCATAAAGGAGATGAGGCGTTTGCAAAGCGCTTAAAGTGTTTCATGGCTATTGTTGAGGCTTTAGGGCACCTCTTAGATGACACAGCGCCATTATAAACAATTAAATAAGAAAAGGAAAATGGGAAGAAAATATCTTTCCTACATAGAAACAACCATCTTTTTTGTGAATGAGGAGCCTGAACCTTCACCCATGGACCTACGCCATCTTGTTACTGGGGGTTTTGTAGATGACAAGAAGGAGCCCCAGACAAAAGCTCTCAACTTATTAGAAGAGAGTCAAAAAATTTCAAGAGAATTTCCTCAAGGAGTAGTGGACAAATTAAAGGAAGCCAGTACATAGAACAGTCCACCCTCCAACTTAGACCCTGTGGAACCCACTCTACGAAAGGTAGAGATGGAAATGTTTTCAGTTGTACTTGTCAATGGAGATGAATTTTTGTTCCTGCACGATATTGAGAAGGCATTCGGTATACACCTCGACGAATGCCTTAGTATTTTGTGCTCAACCTCGGATGTTCCCATGGACAACACTTTTGACATTATCGAAAAGGCAACAATTCCACTTGGTGATTCAGCTGCGGACACCATTGCATTTGTGTGTGAAGAGATTTTGAGCCATGCCAACCAAGATGCCACTGAAGAAGATCTCGTCGCAGCAAGGGAAAGAATTTTGGAGAAGAAGATTCCAACATCCCCTGTTGTGGAGCAAAGTGGCATTGCCCATTCATCGATTCCACTAGATGCAATGGGAAGAGGAGAGGATGAAGATAGGCTTCAAGATGTAAGTCTCTATTGACATTTATGGTTGTCTCATATTCATACAAGATGTATCTATTTAATTTTATGATTGTCTATGTGCAGGAAACAATTGAAGTGGATAAATTTGCAGCAAGGAGTGATGGTGACCGTGTTTCCCGGGGCCATGGCTCTTCCTTGGCACAATACATCAGAAAATTACCAAAGGAAGATTTTGTCATAATCCACAAGGACTTTTCCCCTCAAGGACACTTCATGACTTGGTGTCTGAAGGCCTTGAGCAAAGTTTTGTTCCTATCTACAATAATGCAAGGGACCAATTGTATATTTCTAGTTAGGAAGTCCCTTGCCCTTACTACCCTAGGAGTTAACTTTAGAGGAAAAATATTAGGTCAAATAGGAATAGCTTTAGGTCTTGGACTGACAGACCCTCAGTTAATATCCCAATCAGTTTTGACTTACCAATTGCCACTATCTTTTCAGAGAAGAAAGAATGTAGTGGAGAGGCTCAAGGCCAAGAGCCAATTGTAAAAACTTTATAATACCAATTATTGTTTTTCCAATTTCCATGTGCATTCAATCTATTATATCTTTATGGTTTTGACAATCTCATAACTTTTGCACAGTTTAATCAGTCTTTTTCCATTATTTCTTGTAATTTGTGTTGCCCAAAATGCATGCAATGGCCTAGGAATGCAAAAAAAATGCCTCCCACAAAAACGCGAGGATGGGCCCTGCAAAACTTTTGCAGGGCCCATCCCCGCGTTTCTGTGGTAGGCCTTTTTTTTGCATTCCTAGGCCATCCTATGCACTAGGTTACCTATATTGCAAGTCTATCTCCCTCAATTAGCACCTTCACTTGGGGAATTGTGGAAGACTCTTCTTATGTGCAATAATTAGAGAAAGTTAATACTCCTCTGGGTGCATATAAGCATGCAATAGTAAATAAGTGCATGTATGTTCATAAACATTGTTTAGCTATTGGTTAGGGGGTTAGCATGCAGTGCACTCTAGCCAGGGCCAATCATATGCCGCAATGTGCATGACATGTGTTTCCAAGCCATGAAATGCATTAAATAGCATTACCACTTACAACAAGTATAGAGAAAAGAATGATACAACTATGAAAAACACTTCAAAGAGGTACTGGAAAAAGACACCTAGAACCATAGGAGAAATAAACTTCAAAACATGTACACTAAGAGATAAACACTTGGGAGAGAAAATATGAGGAGACAAAGATTATATTCATCATTTGGGATTTACAAAATATTCATCATATGGGATATACAAAAGGTTCTCCAAACAAGGGAGTACAAATTTCTGCTAAGGGTTATTCCCTCTAATTCTCCTCGCTAGCTGCAAATCTTTAGGTTGTATTGTCACTCTCTTTGCATGGATGGCAGATAGGTTAGAGTCCTCCAACATTGATATAAGATACGCCTCTGCAGCTTCTTGGAGAGCTTCAATGGCTATCCCTTGGATACGAAGTCCAGTGCAATAGCGTTGGATCTCTTCCTTCACAACTCTTGCAAATGACCTTCGTGGAATAAGAAGCTCCACAGACTTTTGATAGTGTTGAAATCTCTGCAAAGGCTCTAGTTTGCTTTCTGCGCCTTTGTGGTGCTCTTGCATTTGGGGGGATGTTGGGTTGTCGTCGTTGTGGTCTACGACGTGGTTGATAGTTCTTCTTTCTTCTTGGAGGACGCCTAGATGGTCCTACCTCATCATTTACTTCCTCTACCTGACCTTTCTCTCTTTCTTCATCGGTTGGTCTTTGTCCTTGTTCGGGGGGGAGTGTCTTGTCTCCTTGTGTTACGCGATGGTTTATGGGGATATCATCATTGTTCCATGGTGGCTCATTTATACTTTCTTCATCTGAGGAACTTGATAAATTTGATGTCTCAATCACAACTTTCCTATGTCCTCGTTGTTTGGGCCTTGCCTTGATTGGTGTCCTGACTGGGGGCTCATCATCAGATGCGGGAGGGGAATAATTTATTTCTCGGGATACATCTCTCTCTGGTGAAGCTTCATCCCCCCACGATGGAATGCTACCAGACTGTGTCTTGCACGCGAGCTTCGTCTAGAAGAGTGGCTTGTGGTTCGACGCTTCTTGTGGGGTGTCATCCATGTTGGACATTGAGTACCTTGCACATGGCTAGGGTAGACGACATGATCCTTCCTAGTAGTCTACTTTGTGCGTTCCATTCTCTTAGGTTGTAAAGTGGTAAAATGAGGAAGGACATCTCTATTTATAGGCTTTCACTTAAAATTGTCCTGTTCACATTTAAATGGATAAAAATTAGTTTTAAGACATTAAAAGTATATTCACTAAAACTGTAAAATTTTATTTGAAGTGAAAGGGGTTATAAAAACCTATAAAAGAATAATGCATTTTCAGAGTTTGGAAACTATTTCCAAGCAGAACCCTCGCGGACTCTTTGTGCACGCCATTGGGCATGATGTACGAGTCCTGACGATGACATCCACTTCTCTCTTGCAATATCATGTGTAGCTTTCGTGTAATCTTTGCTATTCGTGACCCACATGCTCGTTCCATTACATACTTTCTAGCGAATGTCGCATGAAAAAACCAATTGAACATTTCTTCTATTTAATAGTTTGATTGGAGTAGACCACCCCCATGACGAGTGTTTTTAAAGTAAACACCTCTAGCCCTGTAATGTGAGTTCTCCATTTCTTGTGTACTAAAAATGTCTAGTGACCCATATCGATTCATAAAATATGCTCCATGTGCAAAAAGAATATGCTATGATCTGGTCAATAAGATATACACATAGTGTTTAAGACAAAAAAAATGTAAGCGAAACTTACTATGTAATGTGTAATGTTGCTTTCTCCCCAAGATAAGATGAATGACTGTGTAAACTCCTTCAAAGTCACTTGGAATAATTCTGGTTGTGAAGCATTAGTGGAAACCAAACACATCAAATGTAACAATTGATCGAACGATTACCAAACCTTCTTTCCCTTGTTAATGAGATCAACCTGACTATCATTGTCTGTTGTAATTGAACAGAGGTCCTTCCAAAACTCCCATTTCCCATCATCTTGACTATTCACATCTCTTTTAAAGAAACATCTTGCCTTCTTCCCAGTCATTGAAACTTGTTGTAAAATCTCTTGAGACTCACCATACTTCTTAACAACTAAAGATACGTGGCCAACATGACAACCTATAGAATTCAAAAGATCTTCTATTTTTTGGATTGCTATTGTAGATCTCTCTAGTGGTTTCATTGCAAATGCATATTCAACATGGAGCTTCAAAAGCCTATCAAAGATCCTCATGAATGCATGCAAAGTACAAAAGTGAACATTGACTAATGGAAATGGGATAATGGGGTTCCAATCATTTCTTATTTTATCACGAGTTGGTTCCTGTAACATTGGACACCTCAAAAGTGATATCTCTCATTCCCTATGATTTGATGAGTCTGTTTCATCAATTTCTTCAAAGTCATCAACTCTCATCAATGCCCTTGCAGGTTTAGACTATCTCTTAGATCCTTTGTAACCTTGTGTACAATATGGGCAAGGATAGAGAGAAGATGCTCCTTTTTTACAACCTAACATGCATTTTATACTCTTAAGGTCTCCACCCAAATGCCATTCTACCTCAAATTCACCTATATCATCTACAAAAAGCTTTTGCCCATGTATTTGAGAAGAGATTACTTCCGTAATCCATGGAGTCCTACTAAAAATCCATGAAATAACATTGTTTGTTTCTTTGGGAACGTCTATAGCACCTAACCACCAGATATCTCTCTCTGATTGCACACTGTAAGTCAAATGGTCCCTCCCTCTTAAAGATTCATCACTCATTGCATGGTCGATAATTTCATTCATTAGTGTCACACTCATCCTTTCTAGTCGCCGACCCTTCATGATTTGACACTCATCAAGCTTCAGTATGAACTTTAACTTAACATTACAGTCTGCACAAAAGAGAAAACATTATCTTAATATGACACTTGAATGCAATAAAACTTCAACACCAAATAAAATGTAGTAGGGATACCTTTGATTGTTGAACTATAAAAGTGAACCATTGCTTGTTGAAGCTTCTGAAGATCCACAAATATATTGTTGAATTTAGTGTCAGTAAATCCTTGTGTAGATAGGATTTTTGATTGCTTCTTGGGAATATTTGGATGATAAATAGAGGAAGGCATAGTTTCTTCTATGAATAAATATTGTCCAATAGTATGAGTCACATCCTCATTTGAGGTTTTTTTATTGATAGACACTTTATATGGGCATGGAAATATACTTTGAGAAATACCTTGTGATTGTAAGGCTTGCCTGAGAAGGGTGTACATTGCAGTATACCCATTTCTACTGATGCCCGCTTCATCACATATTGCCTGCACATCTTGGACTGTGATAAGGTTTTTTAATTTCTTTGAAAACTCAGCTTCAACAACAACGCTAATACACTTTCCTATGCATGAGTGTAAAGCAGAAGTGATTTCTTTGGTGTTTATACATCTATTCATCAGCTTGAATTGGTCTTGTGTTGTTGACGAAGCAGTTATGTCTTGAATAAACGACCTACACAATGAAAGATTCTACTACAAATCTTCATCAAAACATATAAAAGTAAACTAAACACTCACCTTGTTGCATATATATGTCGTTTGCGTGCTCCACCACCTTTTGAAAGAGCTTCAAAGGATGACAATGCTCTTTTCCTATGTCTCATACCAAGTGGAGTCTCTTTCAGCTGTTGGAGATTGGCAATTAACTTTGAAATTGTGCTTTGTTTTGCTTCAATATCCTGTTCCAAATCTGTAAGTTTTTTTTGTAAAGATATGATTGTGCTTTCTAAAGTGACCACCCTCATATGATGGACGCGATATTGTTGGAACCAATACTTAGCAGTAGCAAGTGAATGTGTAGATAATCGCTTGCAGTAACCTAATAGTCCAGCTTCACCCACACCAATGAAGAGAAGTAAAGTTGAGAGGTTATGGAATGTTGGATGGTAAAAAGATATTGGATCAAGAGGATATAGTGAACCATGAGCCCAAAGATCAATACTTTTTTCTCTAGCTGCACGACGTTCATTTTGAGAGAATTGGCATCATTGTTGCATCGTGTATTTGGAGAAAACTCTCTAGGCACACGGACATGGATACTTGTTGATGCAGGAGCATGCCGACGTTCTACTGTGGAGTTTGTGATATGTGTCAACACCATCTTTGCTAATGACCAGCAATATCAAAAACAAAGATAAAAAACTGGTTGCAAGGGACTCTAAAGTTAATGTTTTGCTCAAAAAATGTGTTTTCTTGTATGTGTATGGGTTAAAGTGTAATTTTCCACTGTGTATGGCTGAAAATGATGAAATTTGAAAAAAGTCCTTTTTTGGGGGAAGCATAGTCACGGATTTGATGATGTGGCACTTACTTTTGGAGGGAGTTTGAAAATTATACTTTTTCTAAAAGAAAATTCAAAAATGGGCCCAAAAAAGTGACTTCTGACATATATATTAAAAAATAGGCCCTTTTGGGTTAATATACTCTGAAAATGAGACTTTTTAAAAAAACTCATTTTTTTATTCAAATACATGTACGAGTTTGATGATGTGGAAAGTAGATTCTCTTTCTCTCTCTCTAGAAGAAGAAAGAGAGAGGCCTATTGAAGCCTAAAAAAAATGTTGTCAGGATCTTGCTCACGCGCATACAGAGATTACAGACGCAGAAAAACACACAGAAATTAGAGGCAACAAGAGACGAGACCGAACGCAAGATTGGGTGCAATCTCCCCCCATGCACTCTGCTTCGACAGTCCACAGAGTGCATGTATTTATAGGAATTTTGATTACGTTGAAAAGAGTGGTTACAAGAGGGCGGCTTTGAAAAGCAAGCGTGAAACTAAAAGTTGATAACTTTTACAGAAATCCATTGCTTTCAATAACAAAAACTATGGTCTTCAATGATCCTTATGCTAATCATTACTTTTTTTTAACAATAGAACCTTCTACGCAGGTTTATTTACAAGCTAAATAATAATTATTCGGATTATTGATGTCCGCCCTTTCACGCCTTGCACGCTCCTCACGAACCTTCAGCTGCTATATCAGAAACATCAAAAACATATTAATACATTAATAATATAACACTTTAGCAATGCATTGTTCAATAATATACAACATGCCTCCCTGTTGACAAGCAACTGACCTCAGTTGATAAAATAATTCAACACTCTAACAATTATAATGCAGTGTTCAACATATTCCAACAATGCATTGGCTATTCTATATTTCAATCCAACAATGCATTGGCCAACATTTTCCATAATACATTAATAATTTAACACTCCAACAATTACTTGTTCAACATATTCCATAATTCATAACATGCCCCTCATTTGAAAAGACAACTTACCTCAGTTGATAAAATAATAAACATGGATAGCCAGTCACATGTTTCATCACTGAACGAAAAAAAACATAGGCATGTTCCATGTAAAAACACATGCATGGAAATGTTCATGGAAGTGTTAAGTTATTAAAAGTATCTGTGAGATGCGGACATAGTCTTTCTAATGAATTTGGGCAAGCAAAACTTGAATATGCTCCTATGGACTAAATTCAATATGTAAATGCATCACAATTATCAAACATGTAGGGTAAACTTTAACGGTAGAAATGAATCCTTAAACTCGTCTTGAAAAGCCTTCCAGGTGCATGGACAATCTGCACTATGACAAAGATCATTCCACCATTGCTGCGCTCTTCCTACCAAATAATTAGTGGCAAACTCGATTTTCTTATTTTCTAAATATAACTCATCGGAAAAGAAATCGTTGAATAGGGATAGCCATGATAAGACAAAGCGACCATCTTTTCGTCCGTCGAATTGAAGCATAGCATAACGTCCTTGTATGGCTTGTTGAAGTGCTTGAAGTTCTTGGTTCATAATCTCTAACTCTTGCTTGAATGAAACTCCAGGTAAAGGTGAATTACAGAAATCTTCCATGGTGCTCTTGGACCCTTGCTCTCAACCTTGGTGTATTGAACCTTCTTGTTTGCAACCTTGGTGTCTCGATCCCGTGTTCTCAACCTTGCTTGGTATCTTGAACACTCAATCAAGTGCCACCCAAGGATTTTGAAGGAATTCACACTTCCAAGCTAGCTCATTTGGAAATTTCGTTTCGAGAGCTTTCCAACGGTATATTACACGCCTCAATCCGACCTACGGATTGAGAGATACACTTGATTCTTTCTTGGGTCCAATCTTGAAATCGACGCGCGCGCCTTCCACAAGTAATAAAGAGAGAGAACTTGAGTACAACTACAAGAGATGGTGGAGTGGTCAAAGTAATTCCCTTGAAAGTAGGAGGTTGTGGGTTCAAATCCTCCTACCTTAGGGACTCTAAACCTCTCTATTACCACTCAAAAATTAAAATTGCCTCGCGCGTCCTGCCAACGGTCCCCAAGGGAGCCTTGGGTGCCAATGTTGCCAATGTATTGCCTAAGTTATTGCCTAAGTTCTTTGCCTTAGTCGAAGGAGTAAGCCGAAGGAGTAAACGTAGGTGAAAACGTAGGTTCTGGTTCTGGAACAGGAACAGAATCCGAAACCGAAGACGAAGACGAAACAGAGACAGAAACCGAAGACGAAGACAGAGATGGAATCGGAATTCAGAATCGCGAACAGAGAACAGAACCCTCTGTATTGATGCGTGTAGAGCTCTGATACCACTGTTGTCAGGATCTTGCTCACGCGCATACAGAGATTACAGACGCAGAAAAACACACAGAAATTAGAGGCAACAAGAGACGAGACCGAACGCAAGATTGGGTGCAATCTACCCCCATGCACTCTGCTTCAACGGTCCACAGAGTGCATGTATTTATAGGAATTTTGATTACGTCGAAAAGAGTGGTTACAAGAGGGCGTCTTTGAAAAGCAAGCGTGAAACTAAAAGTTGATAACTTTTACAGAAAGCCATTGCTTTCAATAACAGAAACTACGGTCTACAATGATCCTTATGCTAATCATTACTTTTTTTTAACAATAGAACCTTCTACGTAGGTTTATTTACAAGCTAAATAATAATTATTCGGATTATTGATGTCCGCCCTTTCACGCCTTGCACGCTCCTCATGAACCTTCAGCTGCTATATTAGAAACATCAAAAACATATTAATACATTAATAATATAACACTTTAGCAATGCATTGTTCAATAATATACAACAAAAAAACTTTGCAATACTGGTAGATTAATAAGATGGTTTCTCTTACTTATGAAATAAGAATTTGAGGTTGTGGTTAGGAAAGGTAGGATTCACCTTAGCACATATCACCTTTCTACACTAACTTCAGGAGAGTCACCTCAACGAGTGTAAGATGAACTTCCTGACGCTTACTTGTTCAATCTAGAAGTCGTGCCTGATCGGGCCAAAACTATAGTGCCTATTCTCACCTTTGGACCTAAACATCCTATATTGAGAGCCTAAGATAACGAAGTGGTGATGTCTCAAAAATATCACATACTAGCAGGCAGTGTGTATAAGCACACCAATCAAGGCATACTGACTTGCCATGTGGAAGAAGATGAGCATGCAAGATTGTTGAAGATAGCACATGTAGGTGCATTACAACAACACCACTCCAAACATTGAACCCTACAAACACTATGAAGGCTAGGAGTGCATTGGCCAACTATGGAGCCAGATGTCCATACGTTATGCAAGGAATACCCAATGTATCATATTAGACCACCAGTGGAACATGCTACACTATATCAAGTGTCTCCAATATGATATTGGAGTGAACCATTGGTAATGATTTTGGGGACAAAAACATTCCCTCAATAAATGAAATTGGTTGGGCGATGGAGTTTAGAACAAGAAACTATAGAGCACACACTCATAGATGATAATCTATACAAACGAGGAAGAGATGGCTATGTCAGATTGCATATCCATGAGAGTGAATACCTCAAGATCTTAGAGACGGCTCACCAAGGTGTAGCATGACGACACTTTGGACCAGACAAGGTGATCAGGGCAATATCTTTTGCAAGTCTTTGGTGGACAACTCTTCACATGTGATATTTGTCATTGAACTGAGTACCCTATACAGAAAGATGAGATGCCACTAAAACCCATGATTGGTGGACATGCATTCTCTAAGTAGGGAATAAACTTTTTCGGTCCTCTTAATCTCCCAGCTAAGATTTCACATGCTGAATACATCATTGTGGCAACATATTATCTGATTAAATGGATAAGGCAACAAGAAAGAACGATGCGCACACCACAACCAAGTTCCTATTTGAGAATGTATTTACAAGCTATGGTTTGCCAATAGAATTGGTGAGTGATCGTGGCACCCACGTCTTGAATGATCTCATTGAATACCTATTACAAGATATTATGGTGGTTCACAAGAAGTCGGCTCCATATCACCCACAAGCCAATGGCAAGGGCCAAAGCACAAACAAGATACTTTGTACTATTCTGACTAAATTGGTGAATAATAAGCATTCTGATTGGGAAAAATAGCTACATCATGCTGTTTAGGCCTACAAAGTGGCCTACAAAACGGTGCTCCAAGCCACCCTATTAAACTTTATGGAATCACATGAAAATTCTTATACTTGTAAAGCCTATCAAAGGCACTCTATAACCTCAATTTGACATGTAAATGGATTTTCTAGCACATTGATATGCCAGATGCATTTTGTAAAAATGTAATTTTCTTATATAGGAATTTTTATTAGCCATATGGTTTGACATGTTTAAAGATCATATGTGGCTACGTATTTGTACACAATTTCAAGGCTATCAAAGCTTCCTACACATGTTAATGCCACCTTGCAAACTTCCAAATGTAGTCAAACTTGTATAAGGGAAATTCTTGTGGGAGTTTTTTCTATGTATTCCTAAAGCATACCTTTAAAAAAATAGCCCTCCAAATTTTCATCTTCATCAAAGGATATTTGGAGGGTCAAAGAGCGCAAAATCCAATTTTCAAGGTCACCACAGTTTCTTAGAATAAGAAAATTGAAGGCTCGAAGGGCTGGCACATGGCAAACAATGATTAAACCATGTGATACGATTAGGATGAGCTCACATTAAAGGGTGGAGATGCACTAAATCTTAAATCAAGGAGCATCTAAGAGTTTTTTCATTGGATAAGCTTATTTTGATGACTAGAGATCAATAATGCAAAGTTCTTTTAAAAATAACAACTTATCTTATCCAAATGGATATCAACACTGATCTAACGTCCCAGGTCTTCACTAGATCTAATAGTGGAGAATGAAGGCACCTATTCTCCCCCCCCCTTTGGCCTAGATATCATATAAAGAACCAATCGTAGCCATCCATTTGATAAATCCAATGATTGTAATGAAAAGCAGTTGATCCTAGGGTTGAGAGTTGATTTCTCTAGATCCAAGGGCCCAAATTCATTCAAAAAAACTATAAAAATACCCCTCCAAACTCATAGATCATCACTGTTAGGCATCTATAGGGCCCTTGCTAGTGCATGGTTTGCTTGAGATGATCACCCCCCAGTTGAGCATGTGAGGATCCAAGATGGGCTAACAGATTATAGTTCCTAGAATCAACTTTAAGTTAGACTCCCAAACTAGGATACGCTCATGAACCCAATGGTTTCTCTATCTTTGTTCACCCTCATTGGAGCGTGTGAGTGGATTAGAGTTGGTTTTATGAGTCTTAAACATCTTTAAAATCCTCTCACGTGTGACATTTGGTTGAATTGTCATGGTGGGAGAGTCGTGCGGACTACCTTTCATCAGTAGCTGCTTAGCTTGACATATCACAACACTCATGTACATATATTTTATCACAACCTCTTTTAATTTATGTCTCTTGTCTCTTGTCTCTTATCTATTATATGTTTTTACATGTCTCCTTTTATCTCTTTCTATGTGTGAAAAGGCTCCGCAATCTTGCGTTGAACCAACGAGAGTTATCCATTGAGATTGAAAGATTATTTTTCTATTGAAAGTGTATAAGAAGCTCCATTTTTGGATAATTCTTCCTTTAAAAATCAATTCATGTGTTTGTTTTTCTTTTGTTCTCATCATGCATAAATACCATCCACAAGAACCCATGCATATGAATCAAATTTTGAAAGTGTATAAGAAGCTCCATTTTTGGACCATTCTTCCTTTAAAAATTGTTTCATATGCATGGTTTTCTTTTGTTCTCATCATTCATGGTCATCGATTTATCTTGCATTCATATGTTCCCCTTCCCATAATCAAATCATCACATCTCTCCTCTCCATACTCAACTTCACCTTAACCTTTACATTTTGATGACATAAACATTCCAACACTCACTAGCTTCATACACTTTGCATGTGCTGCAATCAGATCTGATCCACCCGGATTATGATCACCTCTAGATTTGAACCCGAGGTGAACTGCTTCGTGGCATTTGCTTCAAATCTTGTTGGGAGGTTGTGATCCAAATCCTTTGTTGCATATTTTTAACCCTCATCATATCATCATCATCATTCTACAGTGTTGCACTAGATTTCTCACGATATTGTGCACATCTTAATCATGAAATAAACACATTTGTGGGATATATAGAGCATCGTGCATCACTTGCATATTCACGTAAGATGGAGGAAGGATTCGAATACCTTATTGTTGAGAAATAAGGCCAAAGAATAGTCTCTTCTATGTTGAGAGAGAAGGGAAAATTCAATCGCATCAGGATTACAAGCTACTTAGATTTGTTTCAAGAGCAAGCTATGATTTTTGGTCTTCTAGAAGATCTTTTGATAACATTATTTGAAGGAATTGTTGATAGCTCTATCATAAACTGTGTGACTCAATATGGTAGCCTTCCTTGGAGTGATTTTAGAAAGGAGATGCTCAAAAGTTCTATCTTGAGGATTATAGCCAACATAATCGAGATGGATTCTTATGATGGGTCAATTCCCCAAAGTGTAGTAGCTCTATTACTCACTTAGAAAATGACTATATTAGACACTATTAACAACTTCCTAATGCAGATAAGATAACTTTGGAACCTAATCTTGTGATCAATTTTCTTCAGCTTCTTCATCCTGAAACCCATAGGGAAGTTGAGCAGGGATTAGAAGAGTTGGATAAGTGCTATGGTCTTATTAACAATTGGCACAGAGTACATAGAGTAGTAGAGACTATAGCCCATAGACATCAAATACAATTCATGCTTTATGAGCAAACTAGTCTTCCTCAAGCTAGCCTTCCACTTGATATAGCCATGCTTAGATGGATCTCATATGTTAAGTTCATAAATCTTGAGTTAGTTCATATTTCAAGTAAGTCGAATTCAGTTTCTGATATGTTATCAAGAGCTAGATTTAATGATGACCTTGAAAGTAAACTAATAAATAAGGTGACCTGAGCTGACTATGTTCCACATATTCATGAGTTTGAGTACGAAGATGAATGGAGATACATAGGAAAGTATCTGAGTACATTGCAACCATTACCTAATTGGACTACAAATAGATTCCATAACACTAGGAAACGAGCTTACAATTTTTTCCTACATAACATTTATCTTTGGAGACATGTTAAGGGTAAGGTTAAAAATCCACAATGAGTCCTAGGAAAACGAGGTCTTCAATTGCAAGTAATGAAGGAAATGCATGAGACATTATCGACATATCATAAAGAAGTTTTTGGAACATATGAAAAAATTAGAAGTACCTAGTATTGGCCTAAGACATATGTTGACATTAGTAGCTATGTTTCTACATGTTCTACTTGTCAACTTCATTCATCAATCAAAACATAGAGATCCTTTGCATCCTACTTATCCACCTTTTATTCACTACAAGTGGGTAGTAGGTCTTGTAACTATGACTAAAGGTATTGACAAAATGTATTACATTGTAGTTGCAAGAGAGGACTTAACTAATCATGTAGAGTGACATGCACTATGATCTAAGAACACATACAATTTTTACAAATTCTTGCTTGAGATTTCATAAGTTGCTTTGGGTACATAGAGAAAGTAGTTGCCGATCATGGAGAGTTAGATGCAAGAGAAGCTAAAGAACTCTTTGAACATCATGGTATTCATTTGTCTCTCACTACTGCATGTAATCTAGAGGCCAATAGTAAAATAGAGAGAGGACATCCACCTATTGTGAAAGCCATATCTAAAGCAGGTAATGGTGACATTAAACAATGGCCTAGATTCTTACCGTTTGCACTTTGGGTAGATAGAATGATGTGCACATGTACCACAGGGTATGTGCCTAATAAACTCATGTACTGCTGAAACCCATTGTTTCGAGTTCAGTCTCATATATTTGCATGGTCAAATTTACATTGATCTGAAAACATGTCTAGTGATGATTTTTTGAGTTTGTGCATTAAATAGTTAGAACAAGGTTAATTAAGAATTGATGATGCTGTTCAAAAATTAAGAGAATCTAGAATGAAGAGCAAGCTTTATTTTGACAAAACTTATCGATTGCTGCTTAAGCCCTTTGAAGTAGGAGAATGGGTGCTCATTTATTATAGTAAATTTTGGCTCTCAATATGATGCACCCAAAAAGCTCACTCAATGGTGGTTTGGGCCATACATTGTATCAAAAGTCAACAACAATGGTACATATGCTCTTTTTGAATTAAATAGCATTGCATTAAACACTTTTACTGTAGGTAAAAGGATAAGGCTATTCAAAAAATGTGATAATGACGAGTACATTTTAGATGATCACATTGAAGAAGATGACAGCAATGAGGTCGATTCATAAACAAGAGTATCCATAAATAAATAAATAAATAAATAAAGTAAAAAATAAAAAATGATAAATTAAAAGAAAAAAAAATATCATTTCCTTTTCAATTTCATGTTACTTTGAAGTTCATTCCATTTTTTTACTTGAAGAATCCCAATGGATTCATAAAACATCACTAATTCCACCTTACATATTATTCATAGTCACATTAAATTCCAGTTTTCCAATTCCATGCATGTGTTTTTACATGGAACATGTTTATGATTGTTCAGTGATGGGACATGTGAGTCGCCGTCCATGTCTATTTTATTTTTATCAACTGAGGTTAGGTGCTCGTGAACTGGGAGGCATGTTATACTTTATGGAAAATGGAATATTATATGGATTTTAATGTCTTGAGGTTTTTAATGTGATGTGTGTTTTGATTTAGTAGGTGAAGATTCATCATGATGTGAATGCACGTGGACTGATTTAGATATTTTTGAAGATATATAGAAGAGTATTTAGAAGATAATATTTTAGTTAGTTTTGTAAAAATATCAGATGATTTTAGAAAGTAGCATTTTTGTAAAAGTAGTAGATTGCTTGAAAAGTGAGGATTTTGTAAATAAAGTAGATTTTTGTAAACACACGCTTTTCAACATGCCACCCTCATGTATCTTGTATTCACGACATAATGAAAAATACCCATAAATACAAATGGTTTAATAGACCCATCCATTAGAGTATGTGGGGGGAGTTTGTGCCCAATCTCTTGTCAAGTCTCTTCTCTCTTTCTATTCTCTGACTACTTTTGTGAGATTTCATTTCTCTACTATCCTCTATGTATGTGCATCTACGGGATCCGAGCAACACACCCCCTTCCAGATGGTCTTCAATCAAAATGTTGTGTTGCCATTAGACTTCTTGATACTCACAATGAAAGTAGCATAAGAACACCAGTGGAAAATGCATGAGCTTTCATCTAGAATTTTAGACTTAGAACGACTAGAAGGAGACATGACTAAGATTAGATGCAGGAATATATGCAACCAAGAAGAGGTAAAAGACATACTTTGATGCTCATGTGAAGGATAAGGGTCTAAAGGTAGGATATTTAATCTTAGCGTACACCTTGAAGAAACATGCACATAAGTTGGAGAATTGTGGCTATGGACCCATGATTATTAATAGAAAATCAACAAGTGGATCTATCCAATTTAGCCATTCTAGAAGGTGAAATCCTACCTAGTTACATTAGTGGATGAAAGACCAACTATATCGAGAACCCCTCACAAAGGAAATGCTAAACTGACTCAACAATGCCAAGAAATGTAAGGAAGAGGTAAAACAAGTTTGACAAGAAGCATAGGGAGAAGCCTTAGAATGCATTTGATGAATGAAATTAAAGAGACATGGTAGAGATTAAACTAGGTCAGATACTCAGGAGGCACCAAGATATCACATGGCTATGTGCCAAGCTACAAGTGAGATCCCTCACTGAATAGTTGATAGGTGTCCTTTCATGATTCTAGAGCTAGTACAAGGAAAGGATACAAGGAGTATAAGAGCCTTAATTGATTCAGGTTCTGCCACCAGTGTAGTTAGAATTTCTAATTGTTAAGATTTGCAACTGAATGTCAGTCCTATAGAGACATATCTCATAGGATTGGGAGGTGTGGAAACCCCTTGCATGGGTGAGGTGGAACTTCCCATCTACCTTCAAGATGTGCCAATGATAGTCAAAGTGCTAGTATGTCAAGACCCTTGATCTAACAACAATTGGGGTGGGGTTCCGTGGATGGCTCTGAAAGCAGTTTTAGCGTGGTTGATTTTTGAACCTGACGCCATACAAAAGGTGTCAAGGCAACTCCAGAACACCTCAATGTTGTTCATATCATTATGCACAAAGGCATTCATATCATCAGCAAAGAGTCTAGCAATCATTTGGCCGTGATTTAAAGGTAGGGAAAGACCCATGAGATTGCCAGAGTCCATGTGATGCTTAAATAGGTGACTGAGGCTATTCGAGGCAATAACGAGGAGTAGAGGAGCCAGAGGGCAGCCTTGCCTGATAGATCTTTTTAAACGTATGGGCTTAGAGAGATTACCATTGATATTTATTCTCGTTGAAGCATTTTCGAGAAGAGTGGAAACCATTTTCGTGAGCTTTTGGCTGCATCCAAGGTCTTTCAGTGATTGGAGAATAAAGTCCCATTCCAATTTGTCATATGCTTTGTCGAAGTCGATCTTAATGAATACCAGATCTTGTGCAGACTCCTTAGCAAATGTAAGGCCTTCCCAAATATCGACAATTGCTTCAAGTATAGATCTACCTTTGACAAAACCTTTTTGGTCCTCACAAAGACATGACTTTAAATGACAAGAGATTCTGTTGGTGATAACTTTGGCAATTATCTTGTATCCAGTTTGGAGCATGATAATCGGCCGCTAGTTTTCAATTTTGTTCTTATCTCCCCTTTTGTGAATTGACTTGGTGACGCCATTTTTAAGACACTCAGGAAGGGCAAATCGAGCAGGGACTTCTCTTAAGCTCTACCTCTACCTTTGAATGATCCTTGTCCTTGAAGGTTGAGCCTTTGTTGTACATTTGTTCAAGTGCTTGAGTGATTAAATAAATGCGTGATGAAAGCTTTTCATTTGTACATTTGACCTAAAAACTCTAGGGACTTGTAACCCCTCTTGTATGAAAATCCATTAACCTTTGCTTTCTTTTAGCCCTCAAAAATCATGTATTAACCCTCGGAACCCTAAACAAAAACCCTAATTCAAACTTTACTTATAACCCTATTTAAACAAGACCTTTAGGAACCTTTACCACTCTAAAACCCTACTTGTTCTTTTTACCCTAAAACCTTCAAAATCACCATGTGTATGTTCAAAACAAAACATAAAACCCCATGTACATGCAACCCCAATTTACTACAAACTTTAGGAATATTAACTCCTTGGAACCCTAATTAATTGTTGGTCTTATCCCATCAAAAATCTTAGAGTTAACCCTTGAGATCTAGTTTGATGGTGTGAGGCACATTATTACATGAGGATTCTCGTAACGCATAGCTCCTACATCTTGAGCCACTCACAAGTTCCATATAGTAATAATAAAGTTGCGAATCTTAGTGAAAATCACTCTCCATGATTTTGCCTCATAAAGGATTTAGTAGCTTTCAAGTACAAATTCTGCTCTTTTCATTTAGAAAAAAGTAGTGAATGAGAGAGTTCTAAGTTCTAGAAAGAGAGTGGGGAAGGAGATATCTAAAAATTTTCATGCTTGTGTAAAAAAATAAGAGAGAGGGAGAGATAAAGATAGATAAGTGGAGAAAACGATAGAAATAAAAAGAAATCGAGAGGGGATCTTGAATGGTCATCACGAATCAATTGTGAAATCCATAGTGATTCATGTTTTTAAGGTTGAAGAAATAGAGCACTAAATAGTGAAGAAAAAAATAGTGAAGAAACCATATTATGCAAGTTTTATAGTATCTGAGAGATAATTTACTGTTTCAAATGCAAGTTCTCTCTCTCTCTCTCTCTCTCTCTCTCTCTCTATATATATATATATATATATATATATATATATATATATATATATATATATATATATATATATATATATATATATATACACGTGAACCTTTCAT
Source organism: Ceratopteris richardii (assembly GCA_020310875.1). Lineage (NCBI taxonomy): Eukaryota > Viridiplantae > Streptophyta > Polypodiopsida > Polypodiales > Pteridaceae > Ceratopteris > Ceratopteris richardii. The sequence continues at coordinate 55,618,253 of CM035423.1, forward strand.
AATCAAATATTCCTTATTCCTTTTATGGAAATCTTAGAATTTTAAATAAACCATAGAATATTTGCTCCTTCATTTTCTTCAAAACACCATTTTCAAATGTTGAGTCCAAAATGGTAGACTACCTCTTCAATGTTTCCTTGAATGATTGAATTTGTTTCCTAGTCTTCTTGTCCAAAAATATACGTATACAAACCATACATCGATCATAGTTGATAACTACAAGCTCTTGGAATTCTGCAAGTAGATACACGAATTCTCAATGCTGGATAATGTGTCTCATCGACTTTTTCTTCATTTTCAATGGAATCTACATTTGATTTCAGAAATTTCGTGATGGTTTTCATATTGATAGCCCCCGTGAGTCAAGAGGTATCATTACTAGAAATGAATTTTAGAGAAATGTACGCATATATGGGATATGTTGTGTATAGATCATGCTTGTTAAAGTAAAGGCACAATAATTTATGAGAGATCATGTGGTCTTTATGATCTTGTTTGAGCAAAGTATGGCACGGCAGAGGCAGAGAAATTCATACGACACATGGAAATATACAAGGGTGGTAAATACTATGGCTTTACGCTGTTTACGTAAATTGGAGGAACATAGGATATTAAAAATGATATAGTTATTATTCATCATTTGAACACCCCGTGACATTTTTTCATCTATATATTTCATCTGATAAGTTTCAATTTTTTAACGAATGTGTTTTTTCTGTAAGAGCATCCGAATACAGGAAGTTTGTTTTTTGGTTTTTTTGGATGAAGAAGAACTTTGGTCGAGGCTTAGTCTCTCTTGCTTGAATTAATTAGAAAAAACAATCGTAGAGTGAAGGCACAACAATTGTAGAGTGAAGGCACAACAATTGTAACAATTGTAACAATTGTAACATTTCAAGTCACGACATGATACTTTATTTGAAAATCAGTTGGGAAATTATGATTTAGGAAAAAAATTAATGACAAAAAAACCTTATTTCATCAATAAGATTGAAATAAACTTAAATGATATGTTGAATATTTTTAGTATATCTCGTTTTATACGATAAAGAGTACATTTCAATTCAAGATCAAATATGGTGCTCTTGCAACCATTGGATCGCTTAGTTACTCATTTCTTGTATCTTTGATTAATTACTATGTGATTGCCTTTTGTTACTATATAAATGACATTAATTTCTATGCATTTTGAGATTAATGTTAGGTTTCTGAGTTTTTATTGAGTTGGCATTTTAAAAGTCTAATTTTGAACAATTTAGAGAATGTTTGAAAGAGAGTGTGTCATTTTGTGCTCCCCCTAAATGGTCTTTTTGATACGTTGTTGGAAACCTTTACATTATGCCCCATTTGTCTCCAAAGCTTATTCACATGTCAAAGTGTAATGTGCTCAAGGGTCATCTAATCTTTTGACGATAAATCAATGAGGATAAACGTGTGTGAGTAGACGATTCTTGACTACGAAAGACTATGCTTACATGATAAAAATAGATGAAGACCCTTCTACATATGATGAGGCAAAAGGAAAGGAGAACTGGGAGACAGCTATGAAGGAAGAATATGATGCACTCATTGAGAATGAGACTTGGGACTTAGTACCCAAACCAAGTAATAAAAAAAATGATTGGATGAAAATGGTTCTACAAAACAAAGAGGTATGCAGATGGAAGTGTGTCTCGGTATAAAGCTAGACTTTTTGTAAAAGGATATGCGCAGAAACATGGTGTGGACTATGATGAAACCTATAGTCCTGTTGTAGAGATGACAACCATAAGAACTCTCATACCTATTGCTGCATGCAAAGGATGGCAATTGTCTCAATTAGATGTGAAGAATGCATTTTTAAATGTTTATATTTCATATTAATTCTACATGGAACAACCAGATGGTTTTAAACATCAATTTTATCTAGATCATGTGTGTAAGCTCAAGAGAGCTTTGTATGGTTTGAAGTGGGCCCCAAGGGCATGGAATTATAGGCTTGTGAAGTTCTTGAAGGAACTTGGTGTCCAAGCATCAAAGGTAGATTGTAGCTAGCTAGTCAAAACAAGTGAAGATGGATTTATTTATTTTTGTATTTATGTTGATGACATAATACTCACAGGTACAAATGACAAAGGCATACAAATGCTTAAGAAGCACATGGAGAAAGAATTCAAGATTAGTGACTTGGGAGATTTATCATATGTTTTGGGAATGGAGATTTTAGATACTCAACATGGAGTATATGTGACTCAAGAAAGGTATTTGAAGAATTTTCTAGTAAAATTTAAAATGGAAGATTGCAAGATAGCATCAACCCCAATAGAGGTGGACCACAAATTGAGCAGATATGGAGGACAAGAATTCAAAGATATGAAACTTTATTAGAGTCTGGTGGGCAGCTTGGTTTATGATACATTAACAAGGCCTGATTTATCATATGTAGCTGGAGTTCTATCTCAAGTCATGCATTGTCCTAGAAAGGAACATTGGACTGCATGTCAAAGGGTGCTAAGATATATCAATGGCACACTTAAAGAAGGTTTGTATTATGGCTTCACATCAGATACAAGAATCAAGATATATAGCTATGCGAATTGGGTAGGTAACTCTGATGATAGAAGATCAACACATGGGTATTTGTGTTATGTGGGGGATAATTTAATTTCATGGTGTTCCAAGAAGCAACATACAATTGCTTTGTCATCTATAGAAGTATATTATAAAGGCATCTTAGAAGCTGCAAAAGAAGTCATATAGCTAAAAACTCTCATGAAGAGTTTTGATATCAATCAAAGTAATCCTATCATTTGTGGAGATAACATGAGTTCTTTGTATTTGGCAGCTAACCTTGTGTTTCATGCCAGGACTAAACATATTGAGATTTAATATCATTTTTTGAGAGAGAAGGTTATGGATAAAGAGATAGAGATCATGTATACTCCTACAAAAGATCAACTTGCAGATATGTTAACAAAGAGCTTGGATGGACCTAAGTCGCAAAGATTCAAAGATATGGCAGGAATAAAGAAGATGGAGGTAATCACAATTGATGATTGAGGGGGAGTTGTTGGAGCAAGACAATCATCACTTAATGATTAAATGAAGCTTAGGAGTGAAGAAATAAAGAAAATATTGAAGCTTGAAGTATGAAGTGAAGTGGAGGTTCAGGAAGAGATGCTCTTTATACACATGTACATTAGTCTTGTAAATACTTCACATATACTTTGAAATCGTGCCTAATCCACACTCGTATGTATATATATATTTGTATATAGACATTGTACAAAGGAGAGATGAAGACCAGATGAGAAATAGACGATTAGATCATAAGTTGAGTGTGTAATATCCATTAGATGAACTTCTTATCAGAATAGAAGAAGTTTTCAAGAAGTTGCACCTCGATATTTTTCTTCTTTCTCCTTCTATGCTTAATCAATTCAGAAATCCTTTTGTGTGTGTCTACATCTATAGTTGATGCTTCTATGGTCAAGTTTTGAGAGTCTAATTGTAATCACGCTGAGAGAATTTTGTGTAGGAACATTCATATGTGTAACAGGTGATGAGTGACTCCTGAAAACACGTGCAATCACGATGGTCAAAGATTTGATCAGCTTTTAGTCTACAGTGCAACGTTTTGCATAATTAAGCATTCAATATTTCAATTAGACAGTAAGAAACCTATGTGTAAATGCATTTGATCAAACAGGGTCTAGATTGTGAGAACCATGTTTTTAAAGTTCCATATGTGAAAGTCGCTTGCAAAGAAAGCTTCTTTCAGACATAGGTTTACTTATTGAACTAAATCTGAAGTTTTAAAAGGTCTTTTTAAGACATTTCACTTGGAATAGTTGCATAGACATTAGCACACTGTTGTGTCAAAGTTTCATAAAAACCATTAATCATTTCATAAGTCAATGAATACGTTTTGTGAAGCAGATGTTTCTGAGTAAAGCCATAGTTCAAAGAAGTATTGATTATTCATGATTTGCTAAATATTTCCAAATTAAAGGAGGTTTTGAGTTATGATATAGAGGTGTTCTAAATTCAAGTATAGCTTGTCTTTTGTAGATTAATCATCTCCATCAATCACTGCTCACTAGATGAACCACAATCTTGATCCAAGTAATTGTATAATTGCAACCCTTTCTTCCCAACAACTCAAACAAGCTCTCAAAAATATGGAAATTGGTACCTACTTAGATCTTATACTCCTCAAGCTTGAGGATGCCTTGGCTTGCACAAAATGGAGTAAGAATCATCAAAAATGGTATTTACAAGGTTGTGTAGTGATTAGAATCACTGTTGCAAAAGAGTTATCCTTTGAAAAATTAGGTAGCCCTAGTTGTTAAATCTTCATTGACTACTCTGCGTGCTTTGTCCTACTTGAATCTCCCTCTATTTTGATTCTCTTTGATGGATTCCTTGTGTTTTTTGGTCTATTTCCTCCAAGCCTAGTGCTTGATCACTTATTATTGTAAAGCATTGGTTATGTATATTCTCAATGAGAGAAGCCATAAAAACAAACTCTTGTAATAGTTATTACTTGAAACATAAATACATCAAACGTAAATGTCAAAGGAGGAAGTTGTGACATTGTTAGGCACAAATCACAAGCCAAAGTTATGAAAGATTGATTCGCAAGAGATTCCTCAAACTTGAGGGAACCTTTATGTACAATCCCTCCAAGTTTTGAATTCAAAAACTCCTATATATACACATATGCATCGTTGTGGATTAGAGCAAATCATTGGGGCTACATTATGATGCAATTTTGACCAAGATCCTAGTTATTTATGAAGTAAACATTGAGCTCATCCTTCCCAAGCTTCATGCCCATTTATATCATGTACCATATGTGCAATACACATTGCTTTCCAAGCTACATCTTGGATTTCTTCTCATCTATTGCTACAGGTCTATATTCACATTTTTAGTCAATTTCAATTATTGATTCTCTATGTATACTTAGTCTTTGGATGACATGTAAATTGGTATAAGTAATTTGATATGTCTATTTACATTGTATCAATTTTCGTCATCATTGGTTCATTATTCTATGATTTACATTCATTTGAAGTCACCTATGTATTTTGGCAAATAATTCCTAAAATATCGAGATGACACACCTATATTCCTAAACTTATTTCTCTCAATATGGTTCATCAAAATTCATCAAACTTGTTGCTTTAGATTCATTATATATATCTAATTATAGGTGTGAAAAATATCTCTGGTCAATTTGTAGCAGGCTATGAGCTCATTTCTAGAGTGCATCTCATCCAAAAATAGAAAGTTTTGCTTCATCTATTTTGTGTCAAGTAGTCTCTTTTGATTTATCAATTTTACATTGATGCTCGAAAACACTAGGGTGGTTTATATGCATCCTTAGCAAGCTCAAGATATCTACTTATCATCCTTGAAGCTATCTTGGCAGGTGTAGAGCAGCTTTTGCAGCACCAGGCACATCCTTGGAGTGTATCTACCATCTCTTCTCACAGTCTTGTAATGCCACCTTGACTACCTTGGTTGCTACCAAACCCCCCCCCCCCCTCTCTCACATATGTCGCCCATGATAGACCCTTGTTGTGAATATTTTTTGATGTAGTATTTGACAACATCCCAGGCCAGATGATGTTTTCTCAATTGCAATCCTTGTGGCAGATCTTTCATAAGTTGCTCCTAATCTACTAGACCTAGAACGTCTGGATGTGATAGTCATAGCCGATGGGCATGGAGTGCTTGTTCTACTGCAAATAGATGCAACATGTGGGTGGTTCTAGGAATGCAAATCTCAGAGTGGTACTCCTACAATCCTATAGAGAACATCTCCTCAAAGGTTTGCTTATAGCAAGCAGGTAAATAATTGATATGTGCATGTGAGGCATAGATAGTGTTGATGGAGGGTGTTTGGGTCATATCATATACCAGGTCACAATTTCCTTTAGAATACCCTGGGGTTGAAATATAGGGAGCTTGGAGTTTCCAACAAGTTTTGAACATGACCTTCATTAGCTCAAAAAGCATCTTACACATCTTGACGACAATGTCTGAAACATTCTTGAACCATGCTGACCAGTGGTGTATAGTAGATATCATATAAGCAATATGTGGGTGGTGCTCTAGGGGAGAAAAATAACGATAGTCTATCCAATTTGAACATCCTTTGGTTTTGTGAACTTTGATTGAAAATGTTTACCATGATCAATGACAAACAATAGCATAGTAACAAGGATTATATTTAATGAATGGCTGCATATATTGTCCAAGTGTGCATCATTTGGGGATAATCTATCACTAGCCGTGCACACCAAGTTGGTTGGAGGATAGTTCCTTTCCATGCCTTTTCTGGTAGGTCATTCTACTCGAACTGCATAGTAAATGTGGGTTTCCTAGTAACCCTCTTGATTTCTACATTATAATATGCCAATAATACAAACTATGGCATGTATTGCAGTTTTGAAGTGATGATGAGTCGTTGAAGTCATAGGTTCTCAAAATAAGCTAACTTTAGAATTGTTTCTTCAAGATTTGACAAAGATTGTATTTGTATAGCTTCCATATCATCATGAGTATGACCTATTTGTTCTACGTGCTTGAGCCAGTGTGGTGCCCTTATTACAAAGGTGTCTTGGCCCTCTTCAATAGTGCGTCCTCCGAGTACTAGCATGGCTACATATTCTTCTTCAAATGATTCTTCAACAAGAATTTCCACTACTACTTTGGCTTTGAGTCTTCAAGGGAAGAGCGTAGTCTTTGATATCATAATAGCCATGCTTGGAGTTCTTCAATCTATTTCTATAGGGTTTCTATTTCCTCTATAGTCTATGTGATAGTGGTAACCTCCAGCCTAGATGTGCTTACTATAGTTAATTGCTTGTTCCAATCGGCACATTCTATTTCCAACTTCTCGTATGAATCTAAAACACTAGCATGTTCCTCAAGTAAATGTGAGGGAAAAACTTGAAACCATGTTTGGTTGATTGTTGTTCTGGTGCTCCTTCCATTGAGGCCTTGAGATTGTCTTGGTTCTATTGTTATGTTGCTTGTGTAGCATGTCCTCCAAGTCTTTGATAGCTTGGACATCCACATCTGGTACCTTGGACTCCAGTTCCTCATGATCTTGTTGGAGGGTGAGGTATTGGTCTTGGAGTGTTTCGTTGTCAGCCTCCAATGTTGTAATGCATGTTTGTAATTGTTGAGATTCTACCTGTAAGGTAGTGTTTTGTTCTTCCAAGCATTGATAAGCTTGCTTAAGCTATGAGACACATTGAAGCATTGTATTGAATGTATTATTTACATTTATGGATACAAAGGAGGTAGAGGTTAGTACACGGGGGATGGGAATGGGAATGGTGGATGCAATGCATGATGGTGCCGATGATGTTGGTGGAGGTGGGATTGGGGATGGTGGAAGTGTGGGGGGGAGGGGGGAGATGCTATGGGTGGAGAAATGTCCATAGGGTTAGATAGTGCAGTGTATGTGGGAGCTACCATGAAGGTGAGGATGGTAGGTGAGGCGATCGTGGCATTTGTCTACAGTTAAGTGGACATAGGTGTTTGTGGACCTAATATTTGTGTGGTGGGAACACAAATGAAGTTTTCCATGAATGATACATAATGGGATGGGGCGATATTGGCGATGGAAGTATAGGAAAAGATGGATGAGGCAAATGAAAAGTATGGATCACAGGGAAGGCGAATGGGGGAGTGAGGGTAAGGAGGGATACCTAAGCTGCCCTTAGTGGGCCTCAGGTGTCCTTCTATACTAGGCAAATGGAAAGTATGGATCACAGGGAAGGCAAATGGGGGAATGGGGGTAAGAAGGGATACCTAAGCTTCCCTTAGTGGGCCTTAGGTGCCCTATTCCACACCATAGCTCTCTACATTGGAATGTCATATGCCGGACATCGATACATAATCTTGGTAAGGGAACAACATCCATAAAGTACTGCCTTGCACAGCCATCATTTGTGTTCCAAGTGAATTGGATCAATGATACAATGAGGTACGTTAATAGCTAAGTTCTGAGTATTGACAAGATATAAACTAAACCATACTTTCTTATGGGGCATGGTGAAACTATCTTGTGCTCGAAAAGTGAAATGTTGCATGCACATTCGCCGGTGGACTACAATGTTGGGTGTCATCGCCATCACATCTTTGAGCTTACTGAGGTTCCTATTCTTCCTACTTTCTAGCACTAGAATCTCCTTCTCAGTGGGGATGTCCAATCCATTCATGTCTAGATCATCACACACTAAGTTAAAGGTTAACCTAAATCTCTTCAATTCATTTTCTCTAGTTAGATATGGAAGCACACATGTGCTTAAAGCTTTGGGATTCTTGTTGGGAGTTAGGATGTTGATGAGATAGTAACATCGCATGAAGTTAGGTTTGTGAGGCATAGCACTAAAGTATGCATCCATTGCCGCTTTCTACCACACTAGGCGTAGCTCTTTTGCATATTGTAAGTTGTCAAATCATAGGTGAAAAAATGGTACTTCCCCATTTTCCATTGATCTCTATTTTTGCCTCCCATAGGTAAGAGCCTTCTCCTAGTGATCCTGCTACCTTGCTAAACCAATGTGAAGTCTTTCCAACTGACATAGTGTGGCCACTAGGGGATCTTGTATGGGGACGATTTGTATGTCGTGCAATTCCTCCAATCATTCAATCGTCTTGGGCATGATGGGTAAGCTTTCCATATCGACAACCTATTGACATGTGCCTGCCTGAGAACTGGTTCCTGCTACTTTAGCCATAATATTGCTGGTAGTGTCTGATGATCACTTATCTACTAGAAGAATAAGATTATATTAGTATTGCGTAGGAAACATAATAATGAATTGTTCCCTTTCCAATACCAACATGGTGTCCTTTGAGGTTAGAGGTTAGTCAGATAGGCATGTTGTGTGTATGAGTGAGAGTTAGGAAGGTGAGTCATTTTCCTGTATGCATACTCTGGTTGTCCACTATACTCAAATGCATCTCTTCATGTGCACATTAGCTTACATGGTGAGCTCAAGTGGTTTATTATAGGTTTTGACTCTCCAAACTTCCTTTGTGGGGTTGCCTAATTTGATATTGATGGTATTTAAGGATGTCTCAATTGATGCTACATGGATCTAGGACTTTTTACGTATCCATTTCCAAGTAGTCCTAGGAGTGACCTGATATGAGATACATGAAATGTGTGAGATACATGTCTGTGAGTAGTGATTCACACCTAGGGGTTCACGTGTGGCTATTTGAGCACAAAAGCAAGTCTTAGGCACCCAAATTTGTCACATTTTAGGGTCATCCTTCATTGACTAGTGTGGTATCCAAATAGGAATAATCCTCCCTAGTTGACTTTTGAATACTCCTTTGTTGTGATCTTCACTTGCATTACTAGGTTGGTGTCTCCTTGGTGTCTTTGCATCAGAGTAGGGGGTTGCTCATCCTTGCGTACCCAAATATACTTCACTATTTGAGTCATCTTGCTTTGGGCTTGATGGAGACCTTTTAATCTCCAAATGTTCGATTTGTCTTGACTTAAGAACTTCTCTATATCTATAACAAATTAAACGTTACACAAACTTCAAATTATTTTTCCATATATTAAGAATTACTTCTCTGTATGAAGTTTTCTTCATCTTCAAGAGTCTTCTTCAGAAATAGACTTCAATCTCTTCATACTACTTCGAATTTAATCATTAAATTGACACTCACGTATCCATGCCACCTGTGTGCAACTATATTGATCATTAGTTCTTCAAAGAACTACTAGATTTCTAGTTTGATCTTTTAGATCAAACCTGTGTCAAAACTGTCTTCCAGCAATGGCAACTTTGACATGGTCAACTTCTTAAGTTGATTTCTCATAGCACAAATCCCGTTTTGCTAAATGCTTTTAGCCATAGCTTCCTTATCTTCTAACTTAGATTTAGATTGTTGACTTATCAAAAACTTTACACTGTACACTGAGATCTAAGCAAAACATTGACACAGAAAAGTGCGCTACTCTGAGACGTCTTTCTGCAAACTTTACGTACAAAATGTTCCTAATGATCATACTCACAGCAGGAAAGGATATAGATCATGAAACTTTGAATCTGGCTTTATTAACTTCCAGGTAGATGTGTACAAAAGGATTTCTGATCCACATGATCAGACTGAGAGAAATCAGAGAAAGATCCGACCCTAACTCGTAAAGATTGCTCTCTACACATCTACCTTAATGACTTGTCTTCTAATGACTCTCTCATGTATTTCTTTTCATCATTGACTTAAATACATATGGTTCTGGACTCCCGCATCTAATACATTACTCCTTATCATCCTAAGGATTATCTATACTCAAATTACAAGAATTCCCAACTATAATGTACATATGTATACAAGCTTGACTTATGAGATCTCTCCACTTTCTCAAAAGACTTCTTGAACTTCAAACTGATCATAGACTTGCTTCAATTTCTTTGTAATCATCAATTTGTGATTGGTTTTTTCCAACAGCTCCCCCTCAATCACTAATTGTGATTATTCCATTCTTCTTCACACTTGCCATCTCTTTGAATCTCTGTAGCTTAGGTCCATCCAAGCTTTTTGTCAACATATCTCCAACTTGCTCTTTTGTTGAAGTATACAACACTTCAATCTCTTTGTCTAGTACCTTCTCCCTCAGAAAATGATACTGAATTTCTATATGTTTAGTGCTGGCATGAAAAACATGGTTAGCTGCCAAATATAATGAACTCATATTATCTCCAAAATTAATTGGATTTCTTTGATCAGTTCCAAAACTCTTCAACAAGGTCTTTAACCATATCACTTCTTTTGCAACCTCTACCATTCCTTTCTACTCAGCTTCTATAGATGACAAAGCAACTGTATGTTGCTTGTTTGAGCACCAAGAAACTAACTTATCTCCAATATAACATAGATACCCATGGGTAGACCTTCTATCATCTGAATCACGTACCCAATCTGCATCACTAAACACTTTGATTCTTGTGTCAGAAGTAAATCCATAATACAGACCTTCAGTTAGAGTTCCTTTGATATATCTGAGTACCCTTTGAGCTGCAATCCAATGAGTCTTCTTTGGACAATGCATAAATTGTGATAACACACCTACTGCATATGATAGGCCTGGCCTTGTCAAGGTAGCATAGATTAAACTTCCTACCAAACTCTGATATTTCTTCATGTCATTAAACTCTTCACCTCCATACTTGCTCAATTTATGTTTTAACTCCAATGGTGTAGTGGAAGGCTTGCAATCCTCCATGTTGAACTTGACCAGAAAATTCTTCAAGTACCTCTCTTGTGTAACATATACTCCATGTTGAGTATACACAATCTGCATTCCTAAGAAATAAGATAAGTTTCCCAAATCACTTATCTTAAACTCCTTCTCTATTTGTTTCTTAACCTCTTTGATTCCTAGAGCATATGTACCTGTGACAATAATATCATCAACATAAATACACATGTATATGTATCCATTTTCACTTGCCTTCAGTAGCAAGCTACTATCTGCCTTTGATGCTTAAAATCCACATTCATTCAAGAACTTAACAAGCTTGTAATTCCAAGCTCTTGGGGCCTGCTTCAACCCATACAAAGCTCTCTTGAGCGAATCCATGAAGCCTTCTGGTTGCTCCATGTACACTTCATCTGCAATGTATCCATTCAGGAATGCATTCTTTACATCTAATTGTGATAACTTCCACCCTTTACAAGCAACAATAGCAATCAATGATCTAATTGTAGACATCTTAGCAACATGACTAAAGGTTTCATCATAAACTACCCCATAGGTTTGGGCATAACCTTTGACCACAAGTCTAACCTTGTATCTAGACACTTTACCATCTGCAAATCTTTTTGTTTTATACACCCACTTACATCCAATGACCTTCTGATTCTTTGGCCTTGGCACTAACTCCCATGTTTCATTTTACAAGTAGAGCATCATACTCTTCTTGCATTGCCTTCTCTCAATTCTGTTTACCTTTAGCTTCCTCATATGTGATTGGGTCCTCTTCTGTCTTCACAATGTAAGCATAATCTTTTGTTGTTAAGAAAGATGTATCATAGCTATACCTGATAGGCTCTTTCCTTTCCCTTGAGGATCTTCTGACTTCTACACTTCTTGAAGTCTCAGCCACATTAGATTCTGGATCAAATCTTGGCCCATCTTCAACATTATCCTGCAATTTAGTTTTATAATCAACATCATCAATATCTTCTTCATACACACTTACTTTTGTCTTCCCTTGCTTTGTATTTCTTTAACATCTGCATACTCATTTGTTGGCCCTGTATACCATGTGCTTTGCTCATCAAATGTAACATCTTTGGTGATAAGAAATTGCTTTGTGGATGGACTCCACAATCTGTAACCCATCTGTCTATCATCATACCCAATAAACACATACTTCTCTGCTTTGGGTTCTAGCTTATGTCTCAATTGTGAAGGAACATAAGCATATGATAAACATCCAAATACCTTACAATGATCAAGAGTAGGTTTCTTACCCCACCATGCTTCATAAGGATTTCTTGCCTCCAATGTATTAGAAGGTAACCTATTCACAAGGTATGTTGTAGTATTAATAGCTTCTGCCCATAAGTAATTTGGACAATTCTTTTCCTTCATCATTGCTCTTGCAAACTCTACAAGAGTTCTATTTCTTCTTTCTGCAACTCCATTTTGTTGAGGAGAGTACCTGCAAGTTACTTCTCTTTTTATACCTGCATTCCACAAATAAACATCAAACTCTTTAGAGAAATACTCTCCCCCTCCATCTGATCTCAACCTCTTGAGCTTTTGTCTTGTAATCCTTTCTGCATAAGCATGATAATGCTTGAATGTCTTGAACACTTCTAATTTGTCCTTGATTACATATAAAGTAATCCATCTGGTTGCATCATCAACAAACAACACATAATATCTGGATCCATTTATACTATAGTCCCTTGAAGGACCCCACACATCTGAATGAATCAATTCAAGCATATTTGAATACTTATATCCTGATTTATTGTATGAACTTTTGTGTGCTTTACGTAATTGACAAGCTTCACACTTGTACACCATGTGTTGCCCTTCAACTTTTGGCAAACCAAGCACCACATCATTCCTTGACATTTTGTTTATGGCTCTCTCATTGAAATGACCTAGCCTTGTTATGCCATAGGTCTAACTCAGACATCTTTTGACTTCCATAAGTAAATAAAGCATGTCCCACATTACCTTGAACTTTGAGAGTAAACAACCTTCCTTCCTTTTTACCTGCAATGATGTTTCTATATCCCTGATTTGGATCTTGCACATAAACACCATCATTTGTGAATCTGACTTCATATCCCTTCTCCACAATTTGTCCTATACTTATCAAGTTTTTAGGAATAGTAGGAACATAAAGTACCTTGCTCAAGAGTGTACTTCCATTCTTTGTCTTCATTGATCCAATGCTCTCCACCTTATGCTTGGTGTTGTCACCTGTTTGAATTGTATGTCCATTCACTTTTGCTTCCATATCAGTCATCAATGATATATTGCCACTCAGATGATTACTACATCCTGAGTCAATATAAAACACCCTTTGATCTTCTCCTACTGATTCATGAGTTGCATTCAAGATAAGAGTCATGTCATCCTTCTGATCTGATGCATAGTTATAATAATTGTTGTTGTAGGACTGAGGTTCAAAGCTTCTTCCACCTCCTCTAGCATATGATGTCCTACCACCTCTTCCTCTGAAATTGCCTCTCTGATTTCTCCCTCCTCTACCTCTTTGATTAAAACTCTGATTATTGCTTCCACCATTTTGATTGTTATACCAACAATCATTTGCCAAATGATTGGTTCTGCCACAAATCCAACAAGCTTTAGTATTGTCCTTGTTCTTACCTCCTCTACTTTTACTTCTGAAGTTCATCCTTCCTTTTGTAAAGTTAGCTTGACTTGAAGTTCCTTCATCATCAGTTGACTGCTTCCCTTTGCCATTCATTTTCTTGTCCTTGGAATACATAGCTTGACTTGCACTCCTATCATTGTCTCCCTTAATGTCCTGCTCAAAAGTTAGCATGTGTCCTAGCAATTGATTAAGATCAGGAGTAAAGTGGTCAAGTCACAATTTTATGGACAAGATGAAAGGCTTTCACTTCTCATCTCCTCTCAGACCTGTAAGTATTTGCCTTACCAAATTATCCTCTTCAATGTCTTCATCTACTGCTCCCAAGCTATCTACAATATCCTTCATCCTTGCCACATAATCAGAAATTGATTGTGAGCTCTTCTTCTTGAAAGTTGTGAACTCTGCCCATAAAGAAGACTTCCTAGACTTGGTTGTATTTTGGAAATGCTCTTCGAAAGAATTCCACACATCTGTTGCACTTTCTAATCCTCTGATGTGAGGTAGAAGATAATCATTTACAGCCATGTAAATGATACTCCTAGCTTGAGCATCCTTTCTCATCCAATTCTTCAAATCTGCAAGCTCTTCCCTTGTTGGAATACTAGGATCTCCAAACTCAGGCTTTTCTTCTTCTCCTGTGATGAATGCCATCAAGTCTTTGCTCATGAGGTGTGCCTCCATCCTCATAGACCAAGCTGGATAGTTCTCCCTATCTAGCTTATCAATCTGCAAGCTTTCTCCCATCTTTGATCTTCTGTGTCTGCAATTACTATGATTTATGATAATACAGTGTACCTTTGATATGAAGCTTTAATCCTTCTTGATCCTTTGATCTCGTGCTTTATACTTCTGTAGTTTATCTCCAAGAATTTGTCTTTGTCCACCTTCAATTAGAAAGAACTTCAATATCTGCAGTAGTTGGGGCTTCCAATACCTTTACTTCATTTGTATTGCACCTTAACCTCTGATACCACTGATGGAGACCTTTTAGTCTCCAAATGTTCGATTTGTCTTGACTTAAGAACTTCTCTATATCAATAAAAAATCAAACTTTACACAAACTTCAAATTATTTTTCCATATATTAAGAAATACTTCTCTGTATGAAGTTTTCTTCATCTTCAAGAGTCTGCTTCAGAAATAGACTTCAATCTCTTCATACTACTTCAAATTTAATCATTCAAATGATACTCACGTATCCATGCTACCTTTTTGCAACTATATTGATAATTAGTTCTTCAAAAGAACTACTAGATTTCTAGTTTGATCTTTTAGATCAAACCTGTGTCAAAATTGTCTTCCAAAAATGGCGACTTTGACATGGTCAACTTCTTAAGTTGATTTCTCACAGCACAAATCCCATTTTGCTAAATGATTTTAGCCATAGCTTCCTTATCTTCTACTTAGATTTAGAGTGCTCATTTATCAAAAACTTTACACTGTACACTGAGATCTAAGCAAAACATTGACACAGAAAAGTGTGCTACTCTGAAAAGTCTTTCTGCAGACTTTACATACAAAATGTTCCTAATGATCATACTCACAGCAAGAAAGGAATTAGATCATGAAACTTGGAAAATATTTTTATTAACGTCCAGATTAGATGTGTACAAAAGGATTTCTGATCCACATGATCAGACTGAGAGAAACGAGAGAAAGATCAGATGCTAACTCGTAAAGATTGCTCTCTACACATCTACCTTAATGACTTGTCTTCTAATGACTCTCTCATGTATTTCTTTTCATGATTAACTTAAATACATATGGTTTTGGACTTCTCCCACGTCTATTACATTACTCCTTATCATCCTAAGGATTATCTATACTCAAATTACAAGAATTCCTGTTATGTACATATGTATACAAGCTTCACTTCTAAGATCTCTCCACTTTCTCAAATGACTTCTTGAACTTCAAACTGATCATAGACTTGCTTCAAGCTCTTTGTAATCATCAATTTGTGATTCGTTTGTTCCAACAGGGCTATCCATTGACAATGAGCATTAACCATCTGCTTTCGCTACTTCTTGTACGCTTTGTTTCCTTTGTCTTGAACATTTTTGGAAAAGAAGGGAGTTCCATCAAGTTCGTGACTTCTTTGTTGCAAACATCCTACTACATCAAAAAGTTTTGGAAAGGAACAACATCTTTATCTTCATGTACACTCTTGGAACGACTAAGAGTTGGTGTGTTTTGTGACCCCTTGGGTGCTCCATTTGCTAGTTCAATTGTGATACACTACTGGTTCACCCAAATTTGAAGAAGTCCACTTCTTAGGTTCAAGTTTGTTGCATGGTCATAGATCCAATCTCGACCCAAAATAAGGGGCTCAGTGAGGTCCTTATCTGTTGGTGCAGATCAATCACCAATTGAATGTTTGAAGACTAAAGAATGAAGGATGAGATCAATTCTTGAAGTTTTGAAGGAAGATACATTCAGAGTATGTGAGGAATGTACACATATGTACATAGTTCACTTAGATCTTTGATTAGTCATAGACTTGTACAAATTTATCTATAAATACCCTGAAAATGTCGAGGCGTGATATGAGAGCATATGTGACAATAGATAGAAGTCAAGAATGAGGAAGATAGATGTCAAGAGACATGTGAAAAGTTAGTTGAGTTTCCTCTCATCACTCAACTGTAACTTTCTAAGAAATTGAAGAAAATATTGCGCCCGATGTTTCTGCATCTACTCCGTCTGTGGTAGATCATTTGTGAAATACTTTTGAGGATATCTAAGTTGGTAGTTAATGAGTCTGTGACCTGAATTTCAGAGTCTAATTGCGAACAGGCTAGGAGAATTGTTAGTAGGAACATTCATATGTGTTGAGTGTTCACAGTTCTCTGAAACAGGCGCAAATTTCAATCTTAATTTTTGGTCAGTTCTCACTCCATAGTTTAAAGTTTTGTGCAAGTAAGCACTTAATCTTTAAGTTGGAAGGTGATCTACTCGTGGCTAGAAGCATTTGCTTAAACGGGTTTTGTACTAAGAGAATTGAAGTTAAGAAGTTAGGGGTGTCTAAATCGACTTCTCAGAAGTGCAGATTCAGACATAGGTAACTTGTGAAGTTGATTTCTCAAGTTATACTAAACCTTTTTGAGAACTTTAACTTGGAGGAGGTGCGCAATCTCTAGGCGACACTTCATACAAAATTTCATAGAAAACTTTACATGTTTGATAGGTCAATGAGAAGAAATTGTGCAGCAGACTTTCTGTGTTTTATCTTCTTCACAGATTTTCTCAACTTTTGATAATTTGGAGATTGGACCTCTAATTTAGTGAAGGTTTTGACTTACTCTTGATATAGAGGTGTTCTAAATTTAAGAGTAGGTTGTTCTTTTGGAGATTAACACTCTCCATCAGTGGTATCAGAGCAGGAGACATCAATTCAAGGAAAGGAAGGTCTCGACTGCTGTAGATTCAAGAAATTCAACAATTGAAGAACTAAAAGGTGAAAGTTTGAAGGCAAAGCAAGAGGAGAAGACCATACGACATCAAGAAGGACAAAAGGAGTCTAATTCGAAGTAAAGGTACATATATTGTTTGTAAAGCTTGAAGATTTCAATACACAGGTGGACACAAGATGGGAGATTCTCTACAGATAAAAAATTGGATAGGGAAAACTATCCTGCATGGTCAATGAGGATGGAAGCTCATCTTATGAGCAAAGATTTAATAGCCTACATCACAGGAGAAGAAGAGAAGCCACAGTTCAGAGATCCTAGTGTTCCAACTAGGGAAGAGTTAGCAGATTTGAAAAATTGGATGAAGAAACATGCTCAAGCTAGGAGCATTATATATATGGCAGTCAATGACTACTTGTTACCTCATATTCGAGGTCTTGAAAGTGCAACTGATATTTGGAATGCTTTGGAGGAGCATTTCCAGAATACTACAAAGTCAAGGAAGGCATCCTTATGGGCAGAGTTTACAACCTTTAAGAAGAAGGCCTCTCAATCTATCTCAGACTATGTAACAAGGATGAAAGACATTGCAGATGCATTAGGAGCTGTTGATGAAGACATTGAGGAGGATAAATTGGTAAGGCAAATCCTTACAGGTTTGAGAGGTGATGACAAATGGAAGCCATTCATTTTGTCTACAGAATTATCACTTGACCATTTCACTCCTGATTTAAATCAATTGCTAGGTCATATGCTAACATTTGAGCAGGATGTTAAAGGAGATGGTGACAAGAGTGCAGGTCATGCAATGTACTCAAAGGACAAGAAGAAAAATAGCAAAGGAAAGCAACAAGCAGGTGAAGATGAAGGAACAACTACTCAAGCCAACTTCCTAAGAGGAAGAGGAGGTGGCAAAGGTAGAGGAAGAGGCAAAAACAACAAGGATGGAGGTAAAGCTTGCTGGATTTGTGGTAAGACAAATCACTTAGCTAATGATTGTTGGCATAATAATCAGAGTAATGGTGGATACAATCAGAACTATAATTCAAGAGGTAGAGGTGGCAGAAATCAAAGAGGTAATTTCAGAGGTAGAGGTGGTAGGAGTTACTTTGGAAGAAATGCAGGTAGAGGATTCCAAAGTCAACAATATAACAACACCTACTACAATTATGCTTCAGATCAAAAGGAGGATTCAACATTGATAATGAATGCAACTTGTGAAAGGCAGAGTGAAGATCAAAGAGTTTTCTACATTGACTCAGGGTGTAGCAATCACCTGAGTGGTAATATATCCTTGATGACTGAATTGGAGAATAATGTTTTTAATCATGTTGTTCAAACAGGTGACAACACAAAGCATAATGTGAAGTCAATTGGATCAGTGAAGGCCAAGGATGGTAGCACCTTATTAAGTAAGGTCTTGTATGTTCCTACAATCCCTAAGAATTTGATAAGTGTAGGACAAATTGTTGAAAAGGGATATGAAGTAAGGTTCACTAATGATGGAGTATATGTGGAAGACCCTAGCCAAGGGTATAAACAGATTGTTTCAGGAAAAAAAGAAGGAAGATTATTTACATTAAAGATTCAAGGCAATATTGGTCATGCTATGTTCACATATGGAGGACATAAGATCTCTGAGTTAGATCTTTGGCACAAGAGGCTTGGACATTTCAATGAAAGAGGTATTAAAGATATGGTAACAATGGTTCAGTGCTTGGATTGCCTAATGTTGCAGGTCAACATATGACATACAAATGTGAGGCATGTCAATTAGGTAAGGCTCATAAGAATTCTTATTCCAAGCATGGTTTTATGTACTCAGAGAAGCTTGAATTGGTACACACAGATGTGTGGGGACCATCAAAGGATTTGAGTATAAATGGGTCAAGGTATTATGTGATTTATGTTGATGATGCTACTAGATGGATCACTATCTATGTGATCAAAGATAAGTCAGAAGTGTTTAATACATTTAAACACTATCATGCATATGCAGAGAGAATTACAGGTCATAAGTTGAAGAGATTAAGGTCAGATGGAGGGGGAGAGTATTTCTCTAATGATTTCAGTGATTACTTATGGAATGCAGGTATAAAAAGAGAAGTTACTTGCAGGTACTCTCCTCAACAAAATGGTGTTGCAGAAAGGAGAAATAGAACACTTGTTGAGTTTGCAAGATCCATGATGAAGGAGAAAAATTGCCCTAATTATTTGTGGGCTGAGGCTGTAAATACAGCCACTTATTTGGTCAATAGGTTACCATGTAAAGCCTTGCAGGGTATGACACCATATGAGGCTTGGTGGGGTAAGAGACCTACCTTGGATCATTGCAGAGTTTTTGGATGTGTGGCATATTCATATGTGCCATCACAATTAAGGCACAAGTTGGAGCCTAAAGCTGAAAAATATGTTTTCATTGGTTATGATGATAAGCAGATGGGCTATAGATTGTGGAGTCCATCTACAAAACAATTCATGGTTTCTAAAGATGTTACATTTGATGAGCAAAGCACTTGGTATGCAGGTACAATCAATATCAATACAGGTGATGAAGAAGAAGTGAACCAAAGGAAAGGTAAATCAAAGGTTCAATTATTTGATGAACAAGAGAATAATGAAGTGCAGGTTGAAGTGGAAGAAAAACCAAGATTTGATCCTGAATATGAAGAACCAGAAACCTCAAGAAGTGGAGAGCTTAGGAGGTCTACAAGGAATAAATGGCAACCTACAAGGTATAGCTATGACACTTCATTTTTAGCCACAAAAGATTATGCTTATATGGTGAATACAGATGAAGACCCTTCTACATATGAAGAGGCAAAAGGTAAGGAAAAATGGGAGAAAGCTATGCAGGAAGAATATGATGCACTATTGGAGAATCAAACATGGGATTTGGTTCCAAAACCAAATAGTCAGAAGATCATTGGATGCAAATGGGTTTATAAAACCAAAAGGTTTGCAGATGGAAGTGTGTCTAGATATAAAGCTAGACTTGTTGTCAAAGGGTTTGCTCAGACTTATGGTGTTGACTATGATGAGACTTATAGTCCTGTTGCAAAGATGACAACCATCAGAACACTTATTGCTATCGCTGCATGTAAAGGTTGGAAGTTATGTCAACTTGATGTGAAAAATGCTTTTTTGAATGGTTATATTTCAGATGATGTGTTCATGGAGCAACCTCAAGGGTTCAGAGATAAAAGGTATCCAGATCATGTGTGCAAGCTCAAGAGAGCTTTGTATGGCTTGAAGCAGGCCCCAAGGGCATGGAACTATAGACTTGTGAAGTTTCTTAAGGAACTTGGATTTCAGGTGTCTAAAGCAGATAGTAGCTTGCTTGTCAAAGCAAGTGATAATGGTTACATATATATGTGCATATATGTTGATGATATAATTCTTACAGGTACAGATGAAGAAGGAATACAAAGACTCAAGAAGCAAATGGAAAAGGAGTTCAAAATTAGTGACTTGGGAGACTTGTCATATTTCTTGGGCATGGAGATTACATATACTCAACATGGAGTATTTGTGACCCAAGAAAGGTATTTGAAGAACTTGTTAATCAAGTTTAAAATGGATGATTGCAGGGTAGCACCTACACCATTGGAGGTGAATCACAAATTGAGTAAGTTTGGAGGTGAAGAATTCGAGGACATGAGACAATATCAGAGTTTGGTTGGTAGCCTTATCTATGCTACATTAACTAGACCTGATTTATCATATGCAGTAGGAGTTTTGTCTCAATTCATGCATTGCCCAAGGAAAGAACATTGGATTGCAGGACAAAGAGTATTGAGGTACATTAAGGGTACACTCAATGAAGGTTTGTATTATGGGTTTACCTCAGATACAAATATCAAAATTTATAGTGATGCAGATTGGGCAGGTAATCCAGATGATAGAAGATCAACCTTTGGATACATGTGTTATGTGGGAGATAAACTTATCTCATGGTGTTCCAAGAAGCAACATACCGTTGCTTTATCTTCTACAGAAGCAGAGTATAAAGGCATGGTTGAAGCTGCAAAGGAAGTAATTTGGCTCAAGACTTTGATGAAGAGTTTTGACATTGTGCATGGGGTACCAATTATATATGGAGATAACATGAGTTCATTGTACTTAGCTGCTAATCCTGTTTTTCATGCCAGGACCAAACACATTGAGATTCAGTATCACTTTCTAAGAGAGAAAGTGATGGATAAGGAGATTGAAGTCATACATACTTCAACAAAAGATCAGATAGCTGATATGCTTACAAAGAGCTTGGATGGACCAAAGCTACAGAAGTTTAAAGACATGGCAGGTATAAAGAAGAAAGGAGAAACCTCAATTGATGATTGAGGGGGAGCTGTTGGTGCAGATCAATCACCAATTGAATGTTTGAAGACTAAAGAATGAAGGATGAGATCAATTCTTGAAGTTTTGAAGGAAGATACATTCAGAGTATGTGAGGAATGTACACATATGTACATAGTTCACTTAGATCTTTGATTAGTCATAGACTTGTACAAATTTATCTATAAATACCCTGAAAATGTCGAGGCGTGATATGAGAGCATATGTGACAATAGATAGAAGTCAAGAATGAGGAAGATAGATGTCAAGAGACATGTGAAAAGTTAGTTGAGTTTCCTCTCATCACTCAACTGTAACTTTCTGAGAAATTGAAGAAAATATTGCGCCCGATGTTTCTGCATCTACTCCATCTGTGGTAGATCATTTGTGAAATCCTTTTGAGGATATCTAAGTTGGTAGTTAATGAGTCTGTGACCTGAATTTCAGAGTCTAATTGCGAACAGGCTAGGAGAATTGTTAGTAGGAACATTCATATGTGTTGAGTGTTCACAGTTCTCTGAAACAGGCGCAAATTTTGATCTTAATTTTTGGTCAGTTCTCACTCCATAGTTTAAAGTTTTGTGCAAGTAAGCACTTAATCTTTAAGTTGGAAGGTGATCTACTCGTGGCTAGAAGCATTTGCTTAAACGGGTTTTGTACTAAGAGAATTGAAGTTAAGAAGTTAGGGGTGTCTAAATCGACTTCTCAGAAGTGCAGATTCAGACATAGGTAACTTGTGAAGTCGATTTCTCAAGTTATACTAAACCTTTTTGAGAACTTTAACTTGGAGGAGGTGCGCAATCTCTAGGCGACACTTCATACAAAATTTCATAGAAAACTTTACATGTTTGATAGGTCAATGAGAAGAAATTGTGCAGCAGACTTTCTGTGTTTTATCTTCTTCACAGATTTTCTCAACTTTTGATAATTTGGAGATTGGACCTCTAATTTAGTGAAGGTTTTGACTTACTCTTGATATAGAGGTGTTCTAAATTTAAGAGTAGGTTGTTCTTTTGGAGATTAACACTCTCCATCATTATCTTCATATACTAGCACTTTCACTATCATTCGCACATCTTGAAGGTAGATGGAAAGTTCCACCTCACCCATGCAAGGGGTTTCCATACCTCCCAATCCTATGAGATACGTCTCTATAGGACTGATATTTAGTTGCAAATCTTAACAATTAGAAATTCTAACTACACTGGTTCAGCACCTAAATCAATTAAGGCTCTTATAGTCCTTGTATCCTTTCCTTGTACTAGCTCTAGAATCATGAAAGGTCCCCTATCAACTATTCACTGAGGGATCTCACTTGTACCTTGGCACATAGCCATGTGATATCTTGGTGCCTCCTGAGTATGTGACCTAGTTTGATCTCTACCATGTCTCTTGAATTTCATTCATCAAATGCATTTTAAGGTTCTGCCTGTGCTTCTTCTCGAACTTGTTTTTCATCTTCCTTACGTTACTTGACATTGTTGAGTCAGTTAAGCATTTCCGCTGTGAGGGGTTCTTGATATAGTTGGACTTTGCATCCACTAACGTAACTAGGTAGGATTTCACCTTCTAGAATGGCAAATTGGATAGCTCCACTTCTTGATTTTATATTAATAATCATGGGTCCATAGCTACACTTCTCCAACTTCTGTGCATGTTTCTTCAAGGTGTACACTAAGACTAAATATCCTACCTTTAGACCCTTATCCTTCACATGAGCAGCAAAGTATGTCTTTTACCTTTTCTTGGTTTCATATATTCCTGTGTCTACTCTTAGTCGTGTCTCTTCTCGTCGTTCTAAGTCTAAAATTCTAGATGAAAGCTCATGACTGGTCCACTGGTGTTCTTGTGCTACTCTCAATGTCAGTATCAAGAAGTCTAATGGCAATGCAACATTTTGATCGAAGACCATCTGAAAGGGGGTGTGTTGCCTAGATCCCGTAGGTGCACATACACAGAGGATAGTACATAAATGAAGTCTCACAAAATTACTTAGAGAATAGAAAGAGAAAAGAGACTTGACAACAGATTGGGTACAAATGCCCCCCACATACTCTGATGGATGGGTCTATCTAACCATATGTATTGATAGGTATTTTTCATTATGTCTTGAATACAAGATACATGAGGGTGGCACGTTGAAAAGCGTGTGTTTACAAAATCTACTTTATTTACAAAATCGTCACTTTTCAAGCAATCTACTATTTTTACAAAAACACCGCTTTCTAATCTGATCTCATATTTATCTTGGGTTTCTCCTCATCTATTGCTACATGTCTATATTCACATTTTTAGTCAACTTCAATTATTAATTTCTCGATGTATACTTACTCTTTGGATGAGATGTAAACTGGTATAGGTAACTTGATACATCTATTTACATCATATCAAGTTTGATCATCATTGGTTCATTATTCTATGATTTACATTCATTTGAAGTCACGTATGTATTTTGGCAGATAATTCCTGAAATATCGGGATGACACCCCTATATTGCTAAACTTATTTCTCTCAATATGTTTCATCAAAATTCATCAAACTTGTTGCTTTAGATTCATTATATATATTTAATTAGAGGTGTGCAAAATAACTCTGGTCAATTTGCAACAGGCTATGAGCTCATTTCTAGAGTGCCTCTCATCCAAAAATAGCAAGTTTTGCTTCATCTATTTTGTGTCAAGTAGTCTGTTTTGATTTATTAATTTTACATTGATGCTCGAAAGCACTAGGGTGGTTTAAATGCATCCTTAGCAAGCTCAAGGTTTCCGCTTATCATCCTTGAAGCTATCTTGGCAGGTGTAGAGCAGGTTTTTGTAGCACCACGCACATCCTTGGAGTGTATCTACCATCTCTTCTCACAATCTTGTAATGCCGCCTTGACTACCTTGGCTGGTACCAAACCCCCCCTCTCTCGCATATGTCTTCCATGATAGACCCTTGTTGTGAAGACTTTTTGATGTAGTATTTGACAACATCCATGGTCAGATGATGTTTTCTCAAGTGCAATCCTTGTGGCAGATCTGTCATAAGTTGCTCCCAATCTACTGCACCTAGGATGTTTGGATGTGATAGTCATAGCTAATTGGCATGGAGTGCTTGTTCTACTGCAAATACATGCAACATGTGGGTGGTAATAGGAATGCAAATCTCAGAGTGGTACTCCTACAACCCTATAGAGAACATCTCCTCAAAGTTTTGCTTATAGAAAGCACGTAAATAATTGATACATGCATGCGAGGTGTAGATAGTGGTGATGGAGGGTGTTTGGCTCATATCATTTACTTGGTCACAATTTCCTCTACAATACCCTGGGGTTGAAATATAGGGAGCTTGGACTTTCCAAAAAGTTTTGAGCATGAACATCTTGACGGTAATGTCCGAAACATTCTTGAACCATGTTGACTAGTGGTGTACAGTAGATATCATATAAGCAATAGTGGGTGGTGCTCTGGGGGGAGAAAAATAAGGATAGTCTATCCCACTTGAACATCCTTTGGTTTTGGGAACTTTGATTGAAAATGTTTACCATGATCGATGACAAACAACAGCATAGTAACAAGGATTATATTTAATGAATAGCCGCATATATTGAAAAAGTGTGCATCACTTCGGGATAATCTCTTACTAGCCATGCACACCAAGTTGGTTGGAAAATAGTTCCTTTCCATGCCTTTTCTAGTAGGTCATTCTACTCGAACTGCATAGCAAATGTGGGTTTCCTAATAACCCTCTTGAATTCTCGATTATAATCTATCAATAATACAAAGTATGGCATTTATAGCACTTTTGAAGTGATGATGAGTCGATGATGTGATAAGTTCTCAAAATAAGCTAACTTTAGAACTGTTTCTTCAAGATTTGACAAAGATTGTATTTGTATAGCTACCATATCATCATGAGTATGACCTATTTGTTCTATGTGCTTGAGACAGTGTGGTGCCTTTATTGCAAAGGTGTCTTGGCCCTCTATTGGCAGTATACGAGAAGAAGCAAATACGGGCATACATGCAGATCTAGCACTAAGGCAACCCTTTATTTTTTTTCCAAACCCCTACACCATTTAAAAGTGATTCTTATCTCTAAAAACCCTTGTAAATATCATTTCACCCTTTTATAGCTCCATTTTGTACAAGCCGAGGAGTCCTCGAGCTTGGGGAGCCTTAGAAGTAGTTGCTTGCCAATTTTCGTATTTTTTAGATCTTGTTTGAGCCCTCAAATAAGCCCTGGAACCTAATTTTTAACTAGGCCGGACACTAGGTCTGGACATGGCCAAAGCTAGTCAAAAACTATAAATAGAGCTAGAGAGCTCATTTTTGGGCTAGCTTCGTGTAGTTTTGAGCTTGTATGAGAAGTTGGATGCAATAGAAATGATTCCATTGTCTTACTCTCTTTGTTCTTGCCGTGTGTGCGCGTGTGTGTGTATATGTGTGCATGTTAGTGTGCTTCTCACTCACACATTTGTGCCTTCACTTGCTCGAGGTCTTCACACCATCCTCATGTCTTCCCGGATTGACATTAAAGGAGGTGCTACTCATCACTGAGCTACACCAAATTTTGGCACCGTTGCCGGGCTGTCCCCTCAGAGCATATTCAACAGGTTTTAGAAGGTTATGCAACCCTCTTGGAAGCCCATGATCAGTTGACAGACCAGATAAAGGAACTAGAAGGATCCAAAGTACCGACAACACACCCACCCACACCTAAAGAGACGGTCGATGCCGCTACTTTGCCAGACCCTGAACCTTCAACGAACAGTGAGGTACTTGAGCTACGGCAACAGATTGCAGAGTTGAAAATCAAGTTGTTACAATATGAACGACCTCCTTCCCCACCTGAGCAACCCATAGAAGAAGAAGCAGTTATTATTCCAGTGGAGAAAGCATTTGAAGAGAACTATGAGCCTCAACCACTTCCAGGAGGACGAATCACGGAGGAAGGGCAAGATACCTATGAGGAACGCCCATCAGCCTGGATGAAACAAGTAGACGAAATGGGGAAAACTCATCAGGAACGTGTCTCCATTCAGATGCTAGCAATGAAGGCCATTGAGGAAACCATACTTCAATCTGAGTATTTCAGGCACCTTGCTCCTAGACGACTCATCACGAGCTCAGAATTACAATATAAACCATATTTTGTATTGTTGGACGACTACAACGCAGAGATCAAAAGAGTCACCAACAAGTGCCCTACTTTCGCCACCCAGTTCGAACCAGAAGATATACCAGAGGCAGCCAGAAAAGGGGCTATATTCCAACCTACTTGGAGGCAAAGATTACTTGAAACATACCCGGAAATGCTTAGAACATGGGATCACGCTCCCATGCATTTGAAGTATAACCCTTGTTATGGGCCAGTACAAAGAAGAAGATCATGGAAAGCCTTCGCCATCAAGGTTCAGAACAATGTAAACTGTAAAGAATGGCTCAATTA
The DNA here is from genome assembly GCA_020310875.1 of Ceratopteris richardii. Taxonomy (NCBI): domain Eukaryota; kingdom Viridiplantae; phylum Streptophyta; class Polypodiopsida; order Polypodiales; family Pteridaceae; genus Ceratopteris; species Ceratopteris richardii. The sequence continues at coordinate 55,645,325 of CM035423.1, forward strand.
CCCCGCCATTGCACCCCCAACCGGCACCCCCACAGTATCATACATGATAGCAACCATCAGACATTGGATGCCATGCCTCCACCCCATGCCAGATGTAGCTGCCGAGATGATGCTCAAGATATTCGATATGATGTAGGTTGTGCTCAAAACTTTCTGCAATGTATGTCATGTTCAACCTCTGATTCCCTGGTTTGTTAATGGTAATTATGACCTGCTATATGATATGAGCACCACCCCGAGCATACGCGTTGCTTATGCATGGCACGCACGCATCAGATATCTCCCTGCCTGCTACAAGCAAACTTTCGATGATATGTTCACCACAGGGTTCTCGGAAGCACACTCAGAGGTGTTCGCGCCAAGGCCCACCCATTTGTAACACCTCTTTGCATGCGAACAAACGATGCACTCAGAACTCTACGCAACGCCACAGCCGAACATGCCGGCGCAATCAATTGGGATACCCTTCAGAGAGACCTGATCCGAGGGCTGCGAATCAAAGAACATGATGTGGCAGCTGACATTCTCGAGGACTATATTGACCAAACCACAAATCAAAGGTCTGTTAGAGGCGACAGACGCTAGGGGGGGAGAGTGTTGGCAGTATATGGGAAGAAGCAAATACGGGCATACATGCAGATCTAGCACTAAGGCAACCCTTTATTTTTTTTCCAAACCCCTACACCATTTAAAAGTGATTCTTATCTCTAAAAACCCTTGTAAATATCATTTCACCTTTTTGTAGCTCCATTTTGTACAAGCCGAGGAGTCCTCGAGCTTGGGGAGCCTTAGATGTAGTTGCCTGCCAATTTTCGTATTTTTTAGATCTCGTTTGAGCCCTCAAATAAGCCCTGGAACCTAATTTTTAACTAGGCCGGACACTAGGTCTGGATAGGGCCAAAGCTAGTCAAAAACTATAAATAGAGCTAGAGAGCTCATTTTTGGGCTAGCTTCTTGTAGTTTTGAGCTTGTATGAGAACTTGGATGCAATAGAATTGATTCCATTGTCTTACTCTCTTTGTTCTTGCCGTGTGTGCGCGTGTGTGTGTATGTGTGTGCATGTTAGTGTGCTTCTCACTCACACATTTGTGCCTTCACTTGCTCAAGGTCTTCACACCATCCTCATGTCTTCCCGGATCGACATTAAAGGAGGTGCTACTCATCAGTGAGCTACACCCTCTTCAATAGTGCATCCTCCGAGTACTAGCATGGCTACATATTCTTCTTCAAACGATTCTTCAAAAAGAATTTCCACTACTACTTTCGCTCTGAGTCTTCAAGGGAAGAGCGTAGTTTTTCATATCGTAATAGCCATGCTTGGAGTTCTTCAGTCTATTTCTATAGGGTTTCTATTTCCTCTATAGTCTATGGGATAGTGGTAACCTCCAGCCTAGATGTGCTTACTATAGTTAATTGCTTGTTCAAATCAAAACATTCGATTTCCAACTTCTCGTATGAATCTAAAAAACTAGAATGTTCCACCAGTAAATCTAAGGCAACAACTTGAAACTATGTTTGGCTGATTGTTGTATGCGCTGCTCCTTCCATTGAGGCCATGGGATTGTCTTGGTTTTGTTGTTATGTTGCTTGTGTAACATGTCCTCCAAGTCTTTGATAGCTTGAACATCCACGTCTAGCACCTTGGACTCCAGTTCCTCATGATCTTGTTGGAGTGTGAGGTATTGTTCTTGGAGTGTTTGGTTGTCAGCCTCCAATGTTGTAATGCATGTTTGTAATCATTGAGATTCCACCTGTAACTTAGTGTTTTGTTCTTCCTGTTGGTGTAAATTGCAAGCCTACACATTTGGCTCAAAGGATGCATTGAAGTTTATACATACATGAAGAAGCATAGGAACATATGCTAGTGGTTAATTACCACTTTATCTCATTGTAAAAGTCAAATTCACTTAGAATCTTTTGTAATCACCTACCAAAGTGAGTCGTGGAAAAAATAGCTCATTTGATTGAAGGAATATCTCCTAATATGTAGGAGCTTGATCATAGGGAGCCAAAATTTGAATTTGAATTCAAATCTTTACTCATTACATATAAAAGTGAACCTGAAAAGTCGCAGGTACACAGATCACTCCCGAGCCTCATCCTACTAATTTCTGAGTGTGTGTGAAGTCTACATTCTAGCTCACACCTCTCTACACCATTAGGCAATATTGTTCATGCCAATGGGATTGTATACAAGTGTTTATTAATAGATACATTTACATCATTCATCTCTGAGTTCTCTATTAGTCTACTCAAAAGTCTGTCAACTTGTCAAGGGCATATCTCGGTCAATTCTTCACCAAATTCAGTGTTTAAAAGCTTATTAGAGTCAGCTCAAAGTCATCTACATTCTATCAAAGTTTGAAGTGATTCTATTCAGCTATTTCAGAGAAATCTGCGTCGAGGTGAACTCTGGTCATTTTCTGCTAGAGTCCTAAAAAGTCGGGGGTATAGCTAAACTTGCTAAATTGATTTTTCTTAGCATAGTTTATCTTTTTACATCGTTTCACTTGAAAATGGTAGCTTACTAAGCTAATAAAATACCTCTAGAAGGAATTTTATCAATTTCTATTGTGCTGGTCACACTGAGCAAAACATTCAACAGGTGTCAAGACATAAATAGAAGGTTTTCTTGAGTTAGTGAACTTCAAAGTTGTCTGTTTTGATTCAATCATTGCACACATCATTTCCAAAGGACATAGGACATTTTATGATGTCATTGGAAAGATAAAGAGGTCTAGTTATCAACTTTGAAGCAAAAGAGGGCTGGTACAAAGCAGGTTTAGCAGTACCTACTCAATCTCTTGGAGCATCCATCCATCTATCCCAACAGTGGTATCAGAGCAAACTAAGGTAAAATGGGAGATGGTTTTCCTTCATTTATTGACACATCGGACAGGAACAACTATCAAGCATGGTCTCTAAGGATGAAGACCTACTTACAAGGAAGGAGTCTCTATGGGTACATCTCAGGAGATGAGGAATTGCCCTCTTTCAAAGCAAGAGGATTACCAACCAAGGAAGAACATGAAAAGCTCAACACATGGTGTGCTAAGGATGCATTGGCAAGGTCTTATTTACTCAACTCTATATCTGATTTTCTTTTGCCACATATTAGAAACTATAAGACATCCCAAAAGACTTGGGAAGCCTTGTCATCATATTTTTCCTCCAACACAAGGGCTAGGAGAAATCAGTTGTGGATTGAATTCACAACACTAAGGAAGCAACCTAAGCAAGTTGTTTCAGAATTTGTGACCAAGATCAAAGACGTTGCAGATCAGTTAGCAAGCATACGAGAAGAGATTGAAGAAGAACAAATTGTAAGGCAAGTGATCAATGGAATCAAGGCTAATGACAAATGGGAAAGCTTCACCACTGCAATGGATCTCTACATGGACATGCACACTTCAGATCTTATAACTCTCATGGGACAACTATTTACACATGAAGCAAAGCTCACCAAGAATGGAGATACATCCAAAGGTAATAAATCTTATGCCCTATACACTGATAAGAAGTCTAAGGATAAAGGCAAGAGCAAGAAGGTGGAAGATGAAGACTCTACCTCCCAAGCCAACTATGCAGGGAGAGGTAGATCTTCAAGAGGAAGGGGGAGAGGAGGTAAGCAAGATAGGGGGAGACCCTATAACTCATCAACATGCAACATTTGTGGTCTATTAAATCATACTAGAGATGAGTGTTTCAGGAATTACAAGAATCAGAGAGGAAGAGGATACCAAAGAGGTGGATACTCACAGTCAAGAGGAAGGTTCAACCATCACCAAGGGTACAACAACAATTACAATGGCAACTACCAAAGAGGATTTCCAGAAAGGACTACAAGAACCACACAGAAGAGCAGGATGACTCTCATCTAATCATGAACATGACTTCAAAGTCAGGTACAAATGATGACCACCTATTCTACATTGACTCAGGGTGCTCAAATCATGTGGCTGGCAATGTGGCACTACTCTTTGATCTTGAGGAACCAAAAGGTAAGCATCAAGTCCAAACAGGTGATGAAACAAAGCATTCAGTAGTTAAAGTTGGAAATGTTAAGACGTGATGGAAATCAGAATTTGTTAAGCAGGGTACTCTATGTACCAACCATTACCAAAAATGTGATGAGTGTTGGTCAGATTGTGGAGAAAGGTTTGCAGGTCAGATTTAACTAATATGGAGCATATGTGGAGGATCCAAGACATGGGTTCAAGAGGATTGCTAAAGGAGAAAAATCAGGTAGACTTTTCACTTTTGAGTTGGAAGATACAAAGAATGTTGCACTCTACAATTATAAAGATCAAACACTTTCAGAGCTTGAGATTTGGCACAAAAGGTTAGGGCACATAGGAGAAAGAACCTTGAAACAAATATGCAGGGACCAATGTGTGCTTGGGATACCTAATGTATCCAAGCAACATATGATTTATAAGTGTGGTGCTTGTCAATTTGGGAAGTCTCACAGGTTACCCTTCTCAAAGAAAGGATACATGCATGAAGACTACCTAGAGCTTGTACACACAGATGTATGGGGACCAAGCAAAGACCCCTCAGTCTCAGGATCAAGGTACTATGTGTCTTTCATTGATGATTATAGCAGATGGACTATATTATACTTCATGAAGCACAAGGATGAGGTATTTAATTGCTTTAAAAAATATCTTGCATTAGTTGAAAATTAGACAGGAAGGAATTTGAAGAGGCTAAGGTCAGATGGAGGAGGTGAGTACTTCTCCAATGAATTTGAAAATTTATTGCAGGACAGATGCATCAAAAGAGAGATAACCACAAGGTATTCTCCTGAACAGAATGGGGTAGCTGAGAGAAGAAATAGATTAATTGTTGAGACAGCTAGATCTATGCTTAATGAGAAAAAGTTACCTAACTATCTATGGGCAGAGAGTGTTTCTACTGCCACTTATCTCATAAACAGGTTACCATCTAAGTCTCTTGATGGCATGACACCCTATGAAGCATGGCATGGTAAGAGACCATCATTAGATCACTACAAAATATTTGGATGTGTAGCATATGTGCACATTCCTTCTCAGATAAGAGGTAAGCTAGACCCAAAGGCTGAAAAATGCATTTTTATTGGGTATGATTTAAATAAGAAAAGTTACAGGTTTTATAATCCTACCAATAAGGGATTTATGGTTAGCAGAGATGTGATCTTTGATGAAAATGATTCTTGGTATGAGAATGAATGCAGGAACGTCAAATTACCCTATGATTGGAAGAGGAATTTCCAAGTCTTACAAAGGAGGAACCTACTCAGAATGAAGCCTCAAGTTCAGATGATGAAGACACTATCAATCTTGAAGAATTCAAAGCATGGAATTCCAAAGGCAAAATAAAGATGAAGAAGCTTGAAGACATACCTGAATCCTCAACTCAACCATTTAGAAGATCACAAAGAGAAAGCAAGAAACCTATCAGATATGGGTATGATACATCTCTTGTTACTCAACATTTTGTTTATCTTGCCAAAGATTTGTCAAATGAAGAACCAGGATCATATGAAGAAGCAATAACCAAATCAGAATGGAAAGAAGCTATGGATGAGGAGATTGATGCTCTCAAAGAGAGTGACACATGGGAGTTAGTACCTAAGAAGGACTCAATCAAGGTAATAGGATCCAGATGGATCTATAATCTTAAAAGAAATTCTGATGGCACAATCAATAGGTAAAAAGCCAGATTGGTAGCCAAGGGTTTTGCACAAACCCAAGGCATTGACTATGAGGAGACATTCTCACCTGTGGCCAAGATGCCAACCATTAGAGTGTTCGTAAGTGTAGCTGCATCAAAAAATTGGAATATGTACCAATTGGATGTGAAGAATGCTTTCTTGAATGGATGGATTTAAGAGGAAGTATATATGTCACAACCTCCTAGCTATGAAGACCCTAAGAAGGTAACATATGTTTACAAGTTAAAAAAAGGCTTTATATGGATTGAAGCAGGCACCTAGGGCATGGAATTATAGGTTAACTATATACCTCCAAGACCAAGGCTTTGTCATGAGCAAGGCAGATACTTCTTTGTTCATTAAGAGAAGTAATTCAGAAGTAATATATCTTTGTGTTTATGTTGATGACATCCTCATTATAGGTAATGATGTCAATGGAATCAGATATATCAAAAGTCAAATGATGAAGGAGTTCAAGATTAATGATCTTGGTCTATTGAAATATTTTTTGGGACTTGAATTAGTCTACACTAATTCAGGGATATACATTACTCAGAAAAAGTACATACAAGATATGTTGAAGAAGTTTCACTTGCAGAATGCTAAAGTAGCAAGCACTCCAATGGAGGTAAACCTAAAGCTAAGTGCCCATGAAGGTGATGAAGTCAAAGACATTACAGGTTATCAAAGTATGGTGGGTAGCTTGAACTATGCTACTCTTACAAGAATTGATATTGCATATGGAGTAAGTGTGCTAAGTCAATTTATGCACAAGCCAAGGATACCTCACTTAGAGGCTGCCAAGAGAATATTGAAGTATCTCAAGGGTACACAGACCATGGTATTTATTTTCCTTACACTTTAGATATTGATATCAAAATTTATTCAGATGCAGATTGGGCAGGATGCAAGGATGATAGGAGGAGCACTTCTGGATATATCTCTTTTGCAGGTGACAAACCAATTTCATGGTCTTCAAAGAAGCAACCTACTGCTGCTTTGTCTTCCACAGTGGCAGAGTATAGAGGACTGGCTAATGCAACACAAGAAGCAATTTGGATTAAGCTTTTGTATACAGAATTGGGATTATATACTAGGTCACCAATTATCTTTGGGGATAATACAAGTTCTCTTCACCTTGCAGCTAATCCTATTTACCATGCTAGGACCAAACACATAGAGGTCCATTCTCATTATGTGAGAGAGAAATTGATAGGCAAGGACATTCAACTTACCTATGTATCCACCAACATGCAATGTGCAGATTTGCTGACTAAAGCTTTGGATGGAACCAAACTTTGCAGGTTCAAATCCATGATTGGATTGCAAGATATACTTGAAGATTGAAGATGAAGACTTAAGCCAAAATGTTTGGCTTGAGGGGGAGCTGTTGGTGTAAATTGCAAGCCTACACATTTGGCTCAAAGGATGCATTGAAGTTTATACATACATGAAGAAGCATAGGAACATATGCTAGTGGTTAATTACCACTTTATCTCATTGTAAAAGTCAAATTGACTTAGAATCTTTTGTAATCACCTACCAAAGTGATTCATGGAAAAAATAGCTCATTTGATTGAAGGAATATCTCCTAATATGTAGGAGCTTGATCATAGGGAGCCAAAATTTGAATTTGTATTCAAATTTTTACTCATTACATATAGAAGTGAACATGAAAAGTTGCGGGTACACAGATCACTCCTCAGCCTCATCCTACTGATTTCTGAGTGTGTGTGAAGTCTAAATTCTAGCTCACACCTCTCTACACCATTAGGCAATGTTGTTCATGCCAATGGGATTGTATACAAGTGTTTATTAATAGATACATTTACATCATTTATCTCTGAGTTCTCTGTTAGTCTACTCAAAAGTCTATCAACTTGTCAAGGGCATATCTCGGTCAATTCTTCACCACATTCAGTCATTCGAAGCTTATTGGATTCAGCTCAACGTCATATACATGCTATCAAAGTTTGAAGTGATTCTATTCAGCCATTTCAGAGAAATCTGCGTCGAGGTGAACTCTGGTCATTTTCTGCCATAGTCCTAAAAAGTCGGGGGATAGCTAAACTTGCTAAATTGATTTTTCTTAGCATAGTTTATCTTTTTACATCATTTCACTTGGAAATGGTAGCTTACTAAGCTAATTAAATACCCATAGAAGGAATTTTATCAATTTCTACTGTGATGGTCACACTGAGCAAAACAATCAGCAGGTGTCAAGACATAAATAGAAGATTTTCTTGAGTTAGTGAACTTCAAAATTATCTGTTTTGATTCAATCATTGCACACATCATTTACAAAGGACATAGGACATTTTATGGTGTCATTGGAAAGCTAAAGAGCTCTAGTTATCAACTTTGAAGCAAAAGAGGGCTGGTACAAAGCAAGTTTAGCAATACCTACTCAGTCTCTTGGAGCATCCATCCATCTATCCCAACACTTCCAAGCATTGATAAGCTTGCTAAAGCTATGAGACACATTGAAGCATTGTATTGAATATATTATATACATTTATAGGTGCAAAGGAGGTAGAGGTTAGTGCTCAGGGGATGGGAATGGGAATGGGAATGGTGGATGCAATGCATGATGGTGCCGGTGATGTTCGTGGAGGTGGGATCAGGGATGGTGGAAGTGCGGGGTAGAGGGAGATGCTATGGGTGGAGAAATGTCCATAGGGTTAGATAGTGAAGTGTATGTGGGAGCTACCATGAAGGTGAGGATTGTAGGTGAGGTGATCGTGGCATTTGTCTACAGTTAAGTGGACATATGTGTTTGTGGACCTAATATTTGTGTGGTGGGAACATGAATGAAGTTTTCCATGAATAATACATAATGGGATGGGACGATATTGGCGATGCAAGTATAGGAAAAGATGGATGAGGCAAATGGAAAGTATGGATCACAGGGAAGGCAAATGGGGGAATGGGGGTAAGCAGGGATACCTAGGCTGCCCTTAGTGGGCCTCAGGTGTCGTTGTATACAAGGAAAATGGAACGTATGGATCACAGGGAAGGCAAATGGGGAAATGGGGAAAAGCAGGGATACCTAAGCTGCCCTTAGTGGGCCTCACGTGCCCTATGCCACACCATAGCTCTCTAGATTGGAATTTCATATGCCAAACATCGATATATAACCTTGGTGAGGGAACCACATCCATAAAGTACTGCCAAGCACGACCATCATTTGTGTTCCAAGTGAATTTGATCAATGATACAATGAGGTAGGTTAAAAGCTAAGTTCTGAGTATTGGAAAGATACAAACTCAACAATACTTTCTTATGTGGCATGGTGAACCTATCTTGTGCTGGAAAAGCGAAATGTTGCATGCACATTCGTAGTTGGACTACGATGTTGGGTATCATGGCCATCACATCTTTGAGCTTAGTGAGGTTCCTATTGTTCCTGCTTTCTAGCACTAGAATCTCCTTCTCAGTGGGGATGTCCATTCCTTTCAATTCTAGATCATCACACACTAAGTTAAAGGTTAACCTAAATCGCTTGGATTCATTTTCTCTAGTTAGATATCGAAGCACAAATGTGCTTAAAGATTTGGGATTCTTTTTGGGAGTTAGGATGTTGATGAGATAGTAACATCACATGAAGTTAGGTTTGGGAAGCCTCCATTCCCACTTTTTACCACACTAGGTGTAGCTCTTTTGCATAATGTAATTTGTCAAACTTACAAGTGAAAAAATGGTACTTCCCCTATTTTCCATTGATCTTTATTTTTGCCTCCCATAGGTAAGAGCCTTCTCCTAGTGGCATTCAGTCGTCTTGCGCATGATGGGTAAGCTTTCCATATCGACAACCTATTCACTTGTGCCTGCACGAGAATTGGTTCCTGCTACTTTAGCCATGATATTGTTGGTAGTGTCTAATGGTCACTTATCTGCTAGAAGAATAAGATTATATTAGTATTGTGTAGGAAACATAATAATGAATTTTTCCCTTTCCAATACCAACATGGTGTTCTTTGAGATTAGAGGTTAGTCACATACATGTGTTGTGTGTGTCAGTGAGAGTTAGGAAGGTGAGTCATTTTCCTACATGCATACTCTGGTTGTCCACTATACTCAAATGCATCTCTTCATGTGCACATAAGCTTACATGGTCAGCTCAAGTGGTTTATTACAAGGTTTGACTCTCCAAACATCCTTTGTGGGGTTGCATAATTTGATATTGATGGTATTTAAGGATGTCTTAGTTTATGCTACGTGGATCTAGGGCTTTTTACGTATCCATTTCCAAGTAGTCTTGGGAGTGACCTCATATGTTTGTGTGGTGATAATAGATTTGCATCATGAAATGTGTGACATACATGTGTGTGAGTAGTGATTCACACTTAGGGGTTTATGTCTAGCTATTTGAGCACAAAAGCAAGTCTTAGGAATCCAAATTTGTCACATTTTTAGGGTCACCCTTCATTGAATGTTGTGGTATCCAAATAGGAATAATCCTCCCTAGTTGACTCTTGAATACTCCTTTGTTGTGATCTTCACTTGCATTACTAGGTTGGTGTTTCCTTGGTGTCTTTGCATTAGAGTAGGGGGTTGCTCATCCTTGCACACCCAAATCTACTTCACTATTTGAGTCATCTTGCTTTGGGCTATCCATTGACAATGAGCATTAACCATTTGCTTTCGCTACTTCTTGTACGTTTTGTTTGCTTTGTCTCAATCATTTTTGGAAAAGAAGGGAGTTCCATCAGGTCCCTGACTCCTTTGTTGCAAACATCCCACTACATCAGAAAGTTATGGAAAGGAACAACATCTTTATCTTCATGTACAATCTTGGAAGGCCTAGGAATTGGTGTGTTTCCCGACCCCTTGAGTGCTCCATTTGCTAGTTCAATTGTGATACATTAGTGGTTCACCCAAACCTGAGGAATTCCACTTCTTAGGTTCAAGTTTGTCGCATGGTCATAGATCCAATCTCGACCTAAAATAAGGGGCTTGAAACTAAGGAGTAGAATTCCTATTGGTAGAGTCTTATGTCCCTTACTCAATAGAGTGTGGAATTCCTCCTTCCATTAACAAATACTCAATAGAGTGTTAGTTATCCCTAGAGGTCAAGTCGGGCTTCGACATCACAATGGACCAAAGATGGAACTGGGTGCTGGCCAAGCTGGATAGCAAACTAAATCATTGGAAAGGTATGCAAGTCAACTTGGCAGGGCGTGCTATGATGCCACATCTTCTAAGAAAACCGCACAATTCCAGCATTAATTTGATAATAATGTTCTTATAGTGCACGAATGATAGAAGAATAAGTCGTTTGTTATTATAATTGGTGAATTTGTGCATGAGTGATAGAAGATTAAGCAGTTCGCTATTGCAATCGGTGAACTTATGGATGGCATCTCATCAAATTGTTGAAACATGCTCAAAACCTTATCATTCACAAAGTATAACTTTGCTCACAATAGTGCTTACTGATGCGCTGACACAGATCACAATTGGTGAAAACTTCACATATATTATTCTGTAGCTATTGTGAATATTTTGCAAACATGAATTTCCTTGACGTGTATGATGATCCGGTAGGTAATTAAAAGTTTATGCCATTGTTATGATTGGTGAGTTTTGTTCAAGCAATTTCTCACATGCATTAATGTTCATCAATGCTAACATCCTAATATTCCATCGGTCTTGTCTATGAAGGGAGAGGGGAGTCAAGATCCCCAGGAGTCTCGTAAATGTTCTTCAATGATTTTGATATTTTCTTCTTCCCTATTGGACACATTTCCATTTGAGTTTAGCAATAAGGGGATTGATTCTTTGTTTTATTTCCCTTTAAGAATGTTGCACATCTCTTTGGCGGGCTTGTCGGCTTTGCAAGCCCACCATGGACGGGCTCATTAATGAGTTCTTTAAGTCCTTCAAGCTGGTGATGGCCACCCCTCTTTATTTGGTCTGGCAAGAGGCACTTGCATTTGGGCTAATTTCGGCTTGTCTCAACAACGACATCATTAAGTTAATCCACAAAAAGAAGAAATGAATAGAATTGAGAACTAGCGTCTGATTACGATGCTTCAAACGGGATATAAGATCATTGTTAAAGTCCTAGCCAATAGAGTTTCTAATCATTTGAGAGTTCTGCTAAGCGAGGACCAGAAAGGGTTTGTCAAAGGCAGGTCAATATTGGAAGCCATAATTGATATCTAGGACGGTCTTGACTATGCAGATGAGTCAAAAAGATGTGGTTTTCCTCAAGATCAACTTTGACAAACCTTATGATAGGCTGGAATGAGACTATATTTTGAAATCACTTAAAGACCTCAGTTGTAGTAAAAAATTCACCAAGATGAATTCAACCCTATTGGGAAACATGTCGACTCAGATAAATGTTAATGGCCAACTTTCAAAGGCGATCAAATTAAAACAATCCATAAGACAAGGGTGCCCACTTGCTCCCCTTCTCTTTGCCATTGCCAGAGAAGGGCTTAGCTAGTGGGTGGAACAATAGGTGGAAGTCGGTAATATCAAAGGCCTCTTGTTGCCACATAGCCATGGCAAGATCACCATGAGACCTTTTGCTGATGATATGAACGTGTTTGTCCACAACGACTATACCAGCCTAGAGATGTTTTGGAGGCTCTTCGATACTTTCTACAAAGCCTCTGGATCCGAAATCAATCACTCAAAGACCACTTTCAGAGCTATTGTCGAGATCCAATCCGACCTTCTCTTTGAACATGGTTGTCAAAACATTCCCCTAAGCCATATTTTCCGACTTCTTGGGACTCCCTTGGGCTTTGGTATCTCATTGGAGCAGCACTGGAACAAGGTCCTCGCCAGAATCAAAAGCAAGCTAAACTATTGGAGAGGTATGCAAATCAATCTCGGGGGTTGTGCAATGGTTACTAACACGTTCCTCATTTTGTTGACCATTTACTTCCTCTCTTGTTGAAGACGGAAAGAGCAAGGGCTATCCAAACAGGAAAGTATTTGTAGAAACTTCCTTTGGATGGGAGACCACAACAGGAGGGGGGGTACCTAAAACAAATGGTCAACATTGAATATGAGGTCAACCTAAACAAGAAGTGGTGCCTGTTATATTCTAGAGATGTACATGCGAGGTACCTAATGATGCCTGTTATATTCTAGAGATTTCATACGAGGTACCTAATGATGATGGCCAGATGAGTAGAGGGACCTTAGAGAGAACTCTAAGTGGTGACTAGACAAGAGCTATAAATAGGTTGGGAGGTGAGTCCCAGGCATGTCATTGTCCACTTCTCACAGTGCCTATCATGGACGCGACTGTGGTGGGATATGAAGTTCATGGCTATCTGGCATCTTCTCATAGAAAACAAAAATTCTCTCCTTCTATGGAAAATTCTTCATCGCGAAATCTAGACCAACCTAAAAGCTAGCAAAATTTGTGGGGCATCTCCCTAGTGCAAGCATTGTCCTCGGTCCATTGAAGATGTTGGTCACATATTCTTTACTTGTCCCAACTCCAATAGGATCTGGCAGATTGTCAGAAAGAAAATTAGACTTCAAAAGCATATTGGTTGGAAACAAGCTCTCTTAGGAGAAGCAATCGACTACTCCGCAACTCTCTCGAATGCCATCAAAGGGGAGGTCCTCTGAAAGATTTGGTAGGAGAGATGTGCTTATAACTTTGGCTTCTCCCCCAAAGAGTGGTTGATAGAGAAATCGTTGTTCCTTCTCGGTAAAAGAATCACCAGTTCTAAGAAATCCCCCCCCCCCCCCCCCTTAGGCATCATAAAGTTCTCCTTCTTATCAACAACAAACTTAAACCCAAGTTGGTCCCACATGAGGGTGAGGAGAGGGTGATTAACCTTCTTTTTAATGCCATCTAAGACCTGTAAGATCTACCCCTACTCTGTGGGATTTGGGGGGTCATGTGGGCACTAGTCCCCTTCACTTGTACCTTTCTTTTCTTTTTATTTAATATAAGTCTAGGAGAGTAGGCTAAGGCCGAACTTCCTTTATATTAAAAAAAATATTCCATCAATCCACTTAATGGCAACTTTCTCTTTCGATAGACCATTACACAATCTTGCTTGCTATGTTCAGATGAGACAACATGAAATTATGCATACCCATCTCCTTTAAAACACCTCCCAATTTTTCTGTCCATCTGTCTATTCTGCCAAAAAAAATCCTTTGACTAACACAACTCTAAACATTCTTAGTATTCCCATACATTTTCTATATTCCAACTATTGCATGAAACCTTTCTTAAGGTGATGGGTGGTATTGATATCTTGATAATTATATTCTATATACAAAGCAAAACATGATAGGATTCGGTTTTGTGTCTATTCATTTCTTCACATGTAATGTTTTGAATAAAAACAATGTTTCTATGGATACAAAACGGACATAAGTTTGTATATCCGAAGTACAATTGTAAACTGAGTGAACTAATGCTTGTTTGAAGATGAGTAAGAATTTCATGAAGCTCTAAAATGAATGAAAGTGCATATGATTTTATGTGTTGAAAGTAATTAATATACATTCTCTCAATTGAACTTGATGAAAATAAAGACTTTATTCTTCTTTCCAAGTGATAGAGTATTACCTGAGTTGCTAACAGTCACCCTATGTTAGCCATTGGACTTGGTAGTTGACTTGATCCACCAACTAAGTGTTCTCTTCCTCTTTACATTTGTGAATCGGACATCAAGATCTGGCACTCTAGCTTATGTATATACGATTTATATTTTTATGCATATGCATACATGTGAATTGAAAATCTTCGTGGTTGCTTCTTCTTCCTTGGGAGCATTGGCAAGTGGGTGATCCTCATCACACCACCCATTCCATCGACTATTGAAGCAAAAATGATAGCAAAGACATCATATTCTTAGCAATTGTTGTATTTAGGATAAAGTTGAACAGAAATGTATAAAAAATTCACATGTGCACATTTATTGAACCTCTTCTTCGAGCCCTCATCAGTAAGGTTTCCTTATATTCTCAAACTTTTTGGTTGAATTGCATATCTTGAGAACACTATGAATCAACAAAACTGGACACCAATTGGCTTGTAGATTTAGTAGTAGAACATAAAGAGATGCTCAAGCAAGAAGTACAATTGTTTTGTTGTACAATTTAGTTTGAAGGAATGTAAGAATGTTGGGTTTTTAATAGTTTTTCATTCCCTTTTACCATCCAGCTCAAGAAACTATTTAACAAATATCATCTCCTTGAGAGATGGATGTAGACCTCCTGCAAACGAAAAAGAAAGCAATTTGAATCATGGAAAGCAATTTGAATCATGATATCTGTCATATGTATAATAATGATATCTATCATATGTATAACAATATTTTAACTTCTTCGACAACAATCCAAGAGAATGATCGATTAAGAAATCCCTTGTCTCGTTAAGCAGAAGAATATGTAATTGTAAATGCAGAAGAATATTTTCGTCTTGCAAAATAACAGAATCAGAAGTAAATGGGTCATCCATAACGGTGACGAAATGTTCATTAACCTTTTATGTAGCTTGCTTTAAAACATAGGCTTCCCAATGAATTTTGATTGTTACAGTTGTTGTTTAAGCAAGGGAGACTAGGCCTCGACGAAAGTTCTTCAAAAGAAAAAAAAAAAAGCTTCCTGTATAATATGCATCCCGAGTAGTAGTATGCGGATGCTCTTACTCAGAAAATTTCATTCATTAAAAAATTAAAACTTAATCACTGTTCCTCCAATTTACGTAAACAGCATATTGCCATAGTATTTATCACCCTTGTATATTTCGTATGAATTTCTCTCCCTCTTCCATGCAAAATCTCTCATAAATTATTGTACCTTTACTTTAACAAGCATGATCTATACACAACATATTCCATATATGCGTACGTTTCTCTAAAATTCGTTTCTAGTAATGATACCTCTTGACTCACGGAGGCTATCAGCATGAAACCATCAGGAAATTTCTGAAATCAGATTTAGATTCCATTGAAAATTAATAAAATGTCGATGAGACACATTATCCAGCATTGAAAATGGGTGCATCTACATGCAAAATTGGTGCATCTAGCTTGTAGTTATCAACTACTCTGGAAGGTTCACGTCTCTCTCCATCTCTCTCTCTCTCTCTCTCTCTCTATATATATATATATATATATATATATATATATATATATATATATATATATATATATATATATATATCCCTCTCTCTCTCTCCCCTTCTTAATCTATCGTTAACAATAATCTGATTTTCCTAATATTGATGGCTCACACTATAACACTGTAGATGTAACTATGTTTAAACTTCGTCAAACGTCGTATCTTCAAGCAAAACTTCCCCCTTTTTTTTCTCTACTGTCGTTTTCACTCATTATTGTAAAGGACCATCTCAAAAGTAGCTTTCTCAAACTCACCTTCCATCCTTATAATCTCCTGCCCTCCAAGACATCATTCGCACTCACTCAACTATGGCCACTTCTCCCCTATTCCTCACGAAAACCGAATAATGGCAGTGATCGATTTATAAGATTCACTCTTTTTTTCAAAGATAATTGTCGCGAATGATCAATGACAAAGAATGCTTTGTTTTGGTAGAGCTTATAACTCCAAAGTAGCATTTGAGAAAGTAAATTATCTCTTAGATAATATGGTTTCTTCACTATTTTTATCTCCTATTTAGTCCTCTATTTTCTGCATGATCTAGAATGTAATATTACCATCCCTATGAACATATTCTCCAAGCTTAAAAACATGAATCACTTTATGGATTCCACAATTGGCGCTTGACTACCACTCAAGATCCCCTGTCTATTTCTTTTTATTTCTCTCGTTTTCTCCGTTTATCTCTTTTTATCTTTCGCTCTCTCTTATTACTTTCCACACGCATGAAAAGCTATAGATATCTCCTTCCTCGCTCTCTTTCTAAAACTTAGACTCTCTCATTCCCTCTCTTTGTCAATCGTTATACCTAAAGGTCTCATGAAAACAGAAGAATTCGTACTTGGAAGCTACATTAACTCCTTTATGAGAAAAAATCATGGAGAGTGATTTTCACTGAGATTCGCAACTTTATTAGTGCTATATGGAACTTGTGAGTGGATCAAGATGTAGGAGCTATGCGTTGCGGGAATCCTCATATAATAATGTGCCTCACACCATCAAATTGTTAAAAAGCATGAGTGTACCTACTATGATACTCAAGTACGAGCTACATCAAATGACATATGAATGTAATCAGTATAGTATACTTAATAAATTGAAATCAGTTACGTGAAAACTAGATGCATAAAACATAAACATACATACATAATCCTTCAAGCCCTAGCTATGTTGCAAAGTTTGTTTCAGCCATTTTGTTATAGATTGTGCACTCTTCATAGACATGTGTTCATTATGTAAAACATCTTCAATATTTACATCATGCATGGCCTGAATTTCATGCTTATTTTTAGCCATATTTTGATGCAAACATTCAGCCATATGTGGCTATAAATTTCGAGCAGTTTTGACATTTTTTTGCTAAAATCTTTTAGCCATGTTTGGCTAGAAATTCTCTACATTTCTAGCCCTATTTGACAGGAATTTTTTAGCCCTTTGAACCTAAATTGGCTGGTCTAGATGGCCATAGTCAAGCACACCATTTTGGAACAAAGGCATGAGTGTATCAAACACATCTTGTGAGCTAACTATTGGTTATGTTTTCAATTCAAGTAGAGGGAAAAGTGAATTTTCAGTAAATACCACATCTCGACTCACAATAATTGTTTTCGTCTGTGAATGGTACAAACAATATCCCTTACTTTCGGCACTATAACCAACAAATATACATTTCTTTGCCTTGTCATCAAGTTTGTGACGTTGTTGTGATGGCACAAGAGCATATGCCAAACAACCAAACACACGCATATGACTAACCATAGGCTTATGACCATTGCAAGCCTCATAAGGAGTGATGACTCTCAATCCTTTTGTAGGGCAGCGATTCAACACATAATTTGCACACATGACCGCTTCCATCCAAAACTTATCAGGAAGATGCTTTCCCTTAACCATACATCGTGCCATTTCAAGTAGAGTTCTATTTTTATGCTCCAGAACACCATTTTGCTGAGGTGTATATGGCACCGTACATTGGTGTGAAATACCTCTTTCATGAAGAAAAGCATTAAACTCATGTGAAATGTATTCACCACCACGATTCGTGCGTAGACTCAAAAGCTTTTGTGAAGAAACATTTTGAGCCATAGCCAAAAATGCTTTGAAGCAAGAAAATACCTCATTCTTTGCTTTCATAGGATACACCCATGTATGGCGAGTAGCATCATCAATGAAGGTAACAAAATATACATGGTTCCCAAAAGATGGAGTCTTGATGGGACCACATACATCACTATGAACAAGTTGCAATTTTCTTGTAGTGTGTGTATGACTATCTTTTGGAAAAGAAGCACGATGCATTTTTCTAAGAATGCAACCTTCACATGCATGCTTTTCAATGGACTCAAGTGTAGGCAAGCCAATAACCATGTCCTTCTTTTAAAAGTAAAGCAAACTATTGAAGTTCAAGTGACCAAAACGAGCATACCAAAGCTCCATTTCAGCCATGGAAGAAGTATGAGCAACTAAGGCATTCAAGGCAGCCCTCTTGTATGTATCCATGCAATACATACCATTACATAATGTACCGGATATCACGATAACATTGCCATTGCTGAAATCATGAACCATACACTTATCATCAACAAACTGTACATGAAGTATAGCTTTGGCAATTAACGGAACTCAAATTAAGTTCTTCTTGATATGGGGCACATACAATGCATTTTTCAAGAGAATCACACCTCCATTTGCAGCCGTAAGCTCAATTTCTCCTAGTCCAATGATAGGATAAGAGGCATTATTTGCACACACCACATGTCCTCCTTTGGGTGCATCTTTCAAAGAGGCAAATAATCTTTTGCATGATGTTATGTTCTTTGAAGCACCACTATCAAAGAACCAATCTGAATCAGCCTCACTCAAAACCATACATTTAGAATGCAAAGAAGCATCATAATGACATGTAATAATACATGCCCAAAAATCTTGAGCCATGTTAGCTTCATCATTCTTTACATTTGCTAAATTTTCAGCAATAGAGATGCCGGATTCCTTCTTCTTTTCATTATGTTTAGCAAGCTTTCTAAACTCATCAATAGTATGACCAACCTTCCGGCACTTGCATCTCTTATTCTTTTGCAAATCACCATCATTAGAGGAATGAGTGGAAGAAGAAGCTTGAGGCTTTGGTTTTGATGAACCCAAAGCTGAACCATACTTGCTTTTCCCCTTTTGTGAGATAGCAAGTGCTTGCGTTCCCTCAATCAAACCACTCCTATTCACTCTAGATTCCTCTTCTTGCAAAAGAAGAGACACAACCTCATCAAATGCATACATATTAGGATCTCCTTTTGCAACCAAATGGAGTGTAGTAGCAAAGCTTTGAAAAGATTTCGGTAATCGATTCAACAATGTAGAAATGAGTGATGCATCCGAAATGATCTCATCTATGTTTGCCAATTTCTCTTTCAAGTCCTTGATGCATGTCACATACACAACACCGACTCATTTTGAGCCATACGTACATCATCAAGTTGCTTCCTCAAGTATTCAACACGTGCTTCATTACGCACGGCATACAAAGAAGCAAGAGAGTCCCATGCCTGTCGTGATGTAGAACATGACCGAATGTGTGGAACTATACAATCAAAGCATGAGCTTGAGCATCTTTTCCATTCCATCTAAGCTGCTCCTATGTAGGTGGAGAAGGAGAAAGGACTATACTCAAAGAAGAAGCTCCACCTGTGACAATAGACTGTGAAGTAGAAGAACCTATGGGTCTTCGATCTACATCTACCACTATGTTCCAAAGTTGTTTAGCAACAAGAACATGCTTCATCATGTAAGACCACATTGGATAGTTGGTCCCATCAAGCTTATCTTCATCTTGAAGCATGTCAAACAAGTCATTGTTGCCCGCCATTTCACAAAAGAACAAGAATGTGACAAAATCTTTACTTTGATGAAAGCTGAAATGAATGCTAAAATTTCAACTCACAAACTGTCACTCTGATGGTAATTCTGGCTGCATGAATGGCTTTGAAATGGGGGTACAACCCCAATGCACCTCGTGGAAATGTTTCTTGGCTGCTAAAATTCACTCTTCAATGCTCCGAAGTCGTTTTTCACTGTTAAACGTGCGCGTGCATCGTGACACAAAAAACTAAAACTCAAGAAGGAGCTCAACCTGCTCTGATACCACTGTTGGGTGTGTGTAGAAGTGCAAGAGACACACAAGAAGCACACACAAGGAGCACAAATGCAGTAAGACACACGGAGAAGACGATGGCTGGAATAGCTCTCTCTATTGATGATGAACTAAAGTGAAACAAGAGCTGAATAATATCCCTAAGTACAAAGTACCACCACATATGAGAGTATCAAGTATGTGGTAACATGGGGAAAAAACCTCTAGCCAGCACTAGAGTAAAAAGTGCCCATGTATAGGGAAAAAGGCTCACATCAAAGCTACTCGAGGAACACATAAGTGTAACAATAGGAAGTACTGAGAGACAAATAAATCCCATGAGAGTCAAAGAATTCATTTTCCTCTGTCGCATCTAATTATCCTCGATCCACAACCACTTTTTCTACGTATCTCAATTGTGAAATCACTTCCTCTAAAAGAAATTCGCATACATTATAAGTAGTCTTCATGTGAAGATCTCAACCTTCCACATGGTTAGTCAAGTCTTCTCTAGCAACTAAACTTATTTTATCGATTCTTTGGGCATGGTTACATCTTCAATCATCCCATTTGTAGTAAATACGAGGGTAAGCCGGATGTAAGGGGTCTCTATGCCTATCTAAGCAATGAAATTGACATGTGGCACAAGTGCACACAAAGTCCTGCACACTCACATATATGTGTGGCCACCAATCATCTTTTCTAATCTTCTCATACATTGCATAATGTTAACACATAAAATCATTTGTGACCTGCGTATACGTTCTCATGCATTTCTCTCATGAGCTTGCTCAAAAGACTTCTATTACTTAGTACATGTTGTGTATTCTTCACATTGCAAACAAAAAATAAAGAAATTAAAATCATGATATCTATTATATGTATAATAATGATATCTATCATATGTATAATAATAGCTTAACTTGTTCAACAACAACAACGGGGAGGCCTCGTGGGCCAAGCTGATCTTCAGAAACAAGAATGAGTTGGCGCTCATGGGTTTCCCAAATTGGAAGAATCTTGACATCTTGACCTTGCTGTTTTCCCCGATCCCCGTCTTCCCGAAAGGCTCTAATCTGGTGTGCTCCCTTTGGAAGAGTTGGAATAAAGTCAAAAGCTTCTCAAGAATAAGTGAAGACTGGAAGTGGGCTGCCGGTATTAGACAAAACGACTCTATCTGGTTTCCGATCCATGGCATCTAGAGTGTGGAATCTTGGAACATTCAAAATGCCAAGAAGCTATGGAACAGAGGCTTCAAAAAATGGAAACATCTCTGGAAACAAGACACCAACCGCTGGATCAACTTTGAGGATATTGACCCTAGCATCAACATTTCGCATGAAGAATGGAACACTTTGCAAAGCAGATGTCTCGCCTGGGACCGTCACAAAGTTCCCCTTCTCATGGGACACGACATGCCGAGCTCGCTTGGTCTCAAATGGCACAATGGGAATAGCCTATCAAAACCCCGAACATCAAAGAAACGATCGACTATCAGGTAAACCTCAACAAAAAGTGGTGCCTGTCATGGACGCGGCTTCGGTGGGACATGAAGTTCATGGCTATCTGGCACCCCCTCATAGAAATCAAAAAGTCTGTCCTCTTATGGCAAATTCTTCATCATGGAATCTGGACCAACCTTAAGGCTAGCAAAATTTGTGGGATCCCTCCCTGGTGCAAACGCTGCCACCGGTCTATCGAACATGTTTCACACATCTTCTTTACCTGCCCCAACTCCAACAGACTCTGGCAGGTGGTTGGAAAGAGAATTAGACTTCAAAAACGTCTCAGTTGGCAGCAAGCCCTGCTCGGAGAAGCGATCGGCTGCTCTGTGGCTCTCTGGAACGCCATCAGAGGGGAGGTCCTATGGAAAATCTGGCGGGAAAGATGTGCTTTCAACCTCGGTGACTCCCCCAAGGAGTGGTCAATTGAGAAATCGCTGTTCCTCCTTGGCAAAAGGATTGTCAACAGTAAAAAATCCCCCCCTTTAGGCATCATCGAGTACTCCTTTTGATCGATAACAAGCTTAAACCCAAGTGGGCCCCACATGAGGGTGATGAGAGGGTAATTAACCTTCTTTGTAATGTCATCTAAGCTCTGTAAAAGCTTCCCCTGCTTTGTGGGATTTGGGGGGTCCCGTGGGCACTAGTCCCCTTCTCTTGTACTTTTCTTTATTTAATTCAAGTCCGGGAGAGTAGGCTATTGCCGAACTTCCTTTATATTAAATATGCATGAGAGATCCAATGGGCGGACATTTCTCTAAATTTTATTTGTACTGATGCTTCCTCTTGACTGATAGAGGCTATCAATATGAAAACCATGTAGGAAAAGGGATCACTTTAATTCCATTTAAACTGAAGAAAAACTCGGTGAGACACATTATCCAGCATTGAAAATTAGCTTGTAGTTATCAACGACGCTCGAGGTATGGTTCGTATACGTATACGTTTGGACAAGAAGAGCAGGAAACAAATTCAAACATTGAAGAGGTAGTCAACATATGAAAATGGTGTTTTGAAACTAGTTTCATGAGCTAAGAATTACGTTTGAAGAAAATGAAGGAGCAAATATTTTATGATTTCTTTAAAATTCTAAGATTTACATTAAAGGAATAAGGAATATTTGATCATGAACGCTTCACGTCTCTCTCTCTCTCCTTTCTTCACGTCTCTCTCTCCTTTCTTAACCTATCGCTCACATCTTGAAGAGAAATTCCCCCTCTTATATTCCCCTATCGTCGTTCTCACTCATTATTGTTCAAGAGCATCTCAAAAGCTGCTTTTTGAAACTCATTGAACTATATTGCAAGTGGAGATACCGACATCATTCACACTCACTGAGCTATATTGCAATGTGTCCTTATAAAATCGTAAAATTCACTCTCTTTTTTAAAGATAATTGTCGTAACTGATCAATGACAAAGAATAATTTGTTAAGGAACTTATTTTATGGATAGATCTAACCTAGAATAGCTTACTAGTGACCTAAATACCACAAATCAAGCATTGGAAACTTCAATATCTGATAAAATCAAAGAAAAAAATATATACCTACAATTTTCTTAAGAAGTAGTAGAATTTACAAAACAGTTTTTGAAGTGGTGCAATGGTGTTGCATCACGATGGATTCCATTTCATGATGTTCTCACAATATAAAATCGATCCCTAGATGATACATAGGATAATTTTTACAAACGTAGAGAAAACCCTAGAACTGCACATAGATTTGAACAAAAAATTCTAAAGTTTACAATGTTATCACACTTCAGTCTGTGGGTGACTATACCACTTTATGTTTTATTAAAGAACATATACAAAAGTGTCTGATGACCATTGGGCCTTCCCATGAAAACTAATGGTAATAGTTTTGGTTCTCCAATACATTTTGTATAGCAAAGATTGAAATGGAAAAAAAGAAAGTGATGTAAGATGTACCAAAGGAATAAAGATATTAAAAAAATTTGACTTTAGTAGCAGACTATACATTATTTCATCATTATTTTTGAAGTCAGACATTCTCAAAGAGTGCACATATGAACCCAAGATTTATTAACACGGAAGCATTCACTAAAATGAATGTGGGAAAAATTAAAAGAGACTATCACTCATACGTTATGCACATGATCACAACGCTACCCATAGAAGGTGTTACTGCATGTGAAAAAATGAACCATAAGAGTACTTATATAGAATATTGATAATCATTCCATCAAAATAAATTTTCAAAGAAATAATTCAATAAAAAGTGAATAAATAATAGAAGGATGATAAGAAAGAAATAAGAAGACGAGGGATAAGGCCCTTCTCCGAAAGGAACTTAACCTCTAATAATGATAATCATTTTTTTCAATGTTAAAGGATTGTCTCACCCCCTCAAGAGTAGCCATTAATTAAAAATGGATCCATCATAAAAGTCGAGATCTAGACTTCATCAATCTTCAAGAGATCAAAATTGATGGAGAGGATCTTCCCAAGAGACTCAAGTGTATTTTATTGTCCTATGTGTGGCTCTCCACTACACACCGTAGGGGAAATGGAAACTCAGCTATCAACATTAATAGCAATTGGTTCACTACACTCATTAATACCCATGAAGATCTTAACTATTAGTGGATTGGTGCTTTCTTTGGGGGTCCTCTACAAAAGATCATAGTCTCCTTGAATGCTCCCAATATTGATTAGGAAAGAACTTCCACATGACAATATTTGGAATGTTTTTCCCTCAATGTCATTCCTTGTGGGGATTTTACTATGGTTGGGGATCTTTTTGGTAGATGGGGGAACAAAGGGTAGGTGATTGATGGGCATGAAAAGGACGTCCAAAAACAAGTGAATTTCCACCTGGATTTAGTGGACATCAAGGACGAGACTGGTTTGTCCTCATTGAACATTCAAGCTATAGCTGACTTGAGGAAACCTATACTTGACAAGAACTATATTGCACATAACGTAGTAAATCAGTCGGGCCCCTTACCTCCCCCAATGTGTGGATCTAGTTTTCTTTGATAACTATCCAACATTGTCTATCTTCAAGCCAATCAACAATATCAAGAAAGTCCCTTGGTTTCATACCAATCCAACAACCTATTCTTTCCCCTCACCTTAGTAGGAGATTAGTGCTTCCTGAAATTGAGCTTTTTCCACCCACTCCTTGCTAGCCAAGCACTAGAGGATCACGTTTATAAAGACAAGAGACATCTTGGTCATGATTGAAAAGAACCTTTAGGACATTCGTCAAATTAGAAGGGAAAATCTTTATTGAAGGCTTTGGCATCTTGAGAAAGAAGTCAACTTAGATCACTCACAATAAGACACAAGGCTCTAAAAGGTTAGAAGCATGTTGAGATATGAACAAGTAATTCAAAGAAAGAATCTATAGGTACACTTTAAAGATTGGTGGGTGCAAAAGGCAGACTAACCTACTAAAGAGATGTGTGGCCTCCTCAAGAAGAAGCATTCAAAGGAAGTGAACCCTCACATGATGCACGTGAATGGGGTTGAGTGCAAGAGAGATGATGAGAAAAGTAGGTTGATTGTCAATCACTTTACCCATCTTTTGAGGGTCTTCATGGGTCTTTCTCCTCACATGCTTGCCATCTCTAGAGTGAGAATAAAACAAATTCCACATATTATGAAGTGTCTTCTTGAAGCTCCCATTTTGGATGATGTGATTCTTCAAGTTATTGATCAGCTTCCTAATGGCAAAAACCCTGGGTTAGATGGCCTTACGAATGGGTTTTTCAACACTTTCAAGCATTTGGTGACTATTCCATTATGTTTGGGGTGGCAAGAGGCAGTTTCTTCCTGAAAGCTCCAAGAATATCTTAGTGAAGGTGTTATCAAGCTTATTCACAAAAACGGTAGTGGAAATAGGATTGACAATTGGCATCCAATCACAATGTTACAAATAGATAACATGATCCTTGGTAAGGTTATTGCTAATCTAATTACTTGTCACTTACAAAACTAGATCAGTGAGGACCAAAAAAGGTTTCATCAAGGGGAGGTCCATCATCAAGGCTATCATTGATGTTTGGGAAGGTTTCGTCTTTGCTTAAGAGTCTGCTTGAGACGTTTTCTTACTTAAGATTGACTTCAACAAATCTTATGAGAGACTTGATTGGGACTTCATTTTGCAATATCTGAAAGACCTGGGTTACAGGGAGAAATTCATCAAGATGATATGTACATTGTTGGAAAATGGGACGACAGAGATAAACATCAATGGTCAGCTTTCTCAAGC